>CM029022.1:120078253-120678253 GCA_016801055.1 Panax notoginseng
TAGTAAACCTGTGTCTGGACGAATACTAATGAGTGACATGTAGACCTGTAGTTTGGTTTACGAAAACTAGGATTTCAGGCTTTTTCACTCAATCGCGTATCATTCTTTTTCCTAGTTTGACTTTTTTAACTTGTGAGATCTCCTTTGTAACTCGAACTCGACCGAGCCAAAGGGGTGGGCATCACCCAGGGGAGCCGTAGGTACACCTTGCGGCCAACCGTGGGTGGTTTTAAGGCATTTGTTGCTTTCACAAGTCATTTTTAAACTGCGCCACACAGGAAATCCGAGAGCTCTTCTTCAGATTTGCTGAGTTCGGGTGTCTTTCTACAAATTCTATCACCGTACAAATGTTCTACACTATCCTGGTAACGTATGCATGTTTTTTTTTCCAGTTTCTATCCATTGGAAAATGACTTATCATATAAAATGCATCTAAACACATAGTAGTGAATATGAATGCACATATGTCTTGATAAAAAATATTCAACATAGTAAAGGTTAGTATTAAACTATGTTGAACACAATGATGTGGAAAAATTTGACTTTTGAAACAATCAAATTGGTGCCTTTTTCTGCTATTTCTTATCCTATTTGAGGACAAATGAGCAAAAGGAAATATTGTAGAGTAATATTGGTAATTAGGCTACCCTTATGGATTGTGACTTTGACATGTTCATGCATTATAGGATGTTTATGACTGTGGATAGGTGTGCTACTGAATGGCCACCTAGTCATGCCTATGTGCATGTGGATAGTCCTTTTTACAAAGGAGACTCCAGAATTTTTTTTTCCAAAAGTCTAGGCATTGGGTAGACATGCATTTTTAACTCTACTGTAAGCGTATGTTAAAGTAATGCATGCATGCATATAGTCATAAAATGTATTTGAAAAGCTCCAGGTTAGAATTTACCACACCCTTTCTGAGGTGATTTATAGACTTGTGTCCAGATATATATGGATCTGGATCAGCCAAGTAGTTCTCGTAGGACCACTTCAGGTGTGTGGAGGAAGGCTTTTGAAGTGCCTTGACACCATTCAGTTAGACAACATCGTCGTTTGGTGGAGGCGGTGATACGTCCTCTGGGTTGATGTACCGGATGTTGAGGACGAGGAGGAAGATGTACCGGTTGTGGCTCCAGCTCCTGCTGCTTACGCTCCCCGTAGGGATCTTCTAGGTATTCAGGTGGCTATTCCAGATCTTCTGGGTGATTTGAGTCACCACCCTCAGTTTACTTGCAGGAAAATGAGGTAAAAGCTGGGTTTTGAATCTTCCTTTTTCCTATTGAGGAGGAGCAAGGATTTTGATGTTGATTTGTATTTGATGTAGGTTCCCAACTTTACACAGCCTCGAGGGAACTGGTTCAACATACACTCCCTGTATCAGGCTCTGCATCCAAATTACCGAGGAATTGTGCATGGTTCAGGTTTTGGGGCGTTCTTTTCCATTCTTCCCCGCCGTTGTCCCTGGGGTCAGGGCGTTGTCTGAGTGCTAGTTTCACCAGACTCAGTCTCATCATTTGTTGGATTGTGAGGTGATGATGACGCCAATAGATTGACAGTTTATCACCTGTATGGAGTTTGGAGGGTCGCTAGTGCCATGTACGACGAATATTACCCCGACTGCTGTTAGATCCTTATTGGGAGTTCCGACTGAGGTGCTCAAGGGCATGACCGTCTGTACGGGTCCTTTGAGCGTAGATGCTATGAGTGGGCTATTGAGTGAGCCCATACCTTCCGATGTGAGAGTCAAGGATCGCATTCTTCGGCAATTGTTCCTGGTAATTATCAGGGGTTGTTTCATAGTAGACAACTCTTCTACGGTGTCATTCGCTTTGATCAGCGCCACTCGAGAGATGGACCGTATTGGAGAGTATGATTGGGGCTCCTACACCTTTGCCTATTTCCTCAGGGGAATGCACATGCGTTCGTAGGGCTTGACAGAGGCTTGGCTAGGATTTTACCCATTTATGCTGGTGAGTATTTCTCTTTTGATTTCCCATGTACAGGTTTAGAGTGTTCACTGACAGCAGATGTTTACCTTTGTGTTGGTAGTTTTGGGCCTATGAGAGGCTCCCATGTTTGCATCCTGTGATTGTGTTAGGTTTAAAGACCTACCCACGAGGATGGCGATGGCATCACTCCATATTGGCAGAGGTTCCTGTAGTTAAGTGTTTCACCCATTGTCGCTTACAGTTGGAGTTGTTGACAGTTGATGTCATCACTTGGGTTCCCTACTCTGGGGAACATTTGATCATTGGATATGAGGATGGATTCTCGACTGGTGTCGAGCATATGATATACACACATAGAATTCCTCTCTTCACAAATGGAGGATGGGAGCTCTATTTAGGAGAGCGTGCTATTAGGAACACCACAAGAGAGATTTGTGTACCGATCTTGCCTTCTACCAGGCGTTATTGGCCTGTGTTACAGTCGCCTGTCGATGACATCCCATTGATGGGCATTGACCGCTACACTTTGTCAGATGATTCGTTTTCCCAGGAGGCATTATACCACTGATGGTCCCCTCGTACCATCGGAGCCCAGACCCGTGCCACTCAGTTTATGGGGGATATAATTCTTGGACCCGTGATGATAATGGATTGGCTAACCTGTGTCCGAGATCTGACTTATTTGACACAGATTGACAGTTTGACCTGGCAGTTGGACTGGGCACATTTTTTCATCCGGCACTTGGGCAGAGATCCTTCAGAGGCAGATACTTTTGATCCTTCTAGCTCAGGTGATGGCCCCTCAGATATCCCATATGGCTTTGCCGGTACAGATCCTCCACTGTATAGGCCTGACATCCCCGTTGATGGAGATCCAATGACTCAGGAGGTGTTACATCAGGTGGACATGATTGATGATGTAGATATTGACATCATTGTCTTCTTCTGATGTGTATTCTCGCTATATCTTTTGTTTGGCCTCTGTTAGATACTGGGTGACTGTGCCCCATTCTCGCTATATCTTTTGATAGACCTCTGTTAGTAGTAGGGCGTCTGTGTCCCATTTCCCTGTATTTTTCAGTTATACAAAGATGATGTATTTAGATGATGATGTACTATTTTCCATTCCCTACATCATATTGCCATCTATTATTTATCATGCACATATTATGTCATGCATATGTATGTCTAGAGATATTCAGCATTGACCCCTAGATGGTCTTATGATACGGCCCACACAGATGTCTTCTTCGACAGTCAGCCGTATTGATCACACCCCACCAGTATTAGTGGCATCCCGTCTGAGATCTTGGTATGATAGTATGTCACCTCCAGATAGGGTGACCGTAGATCAGCTATTACAACATTCTATGACCTTCTTGAGGTTTCAGGTTCCCTCGGCCTTTGTAGATGGCATGTTAGAGCATTGGGTATCGGAGAGGCAGGTTTTTCGGTTTGGGACCCACGAGTTTACTCCTACATTGAAAGAGTATGAGCAGTTGACAACTTTGCTCTTAAACAGACCTTGAGCTCGGATGGCTGTTAGTAATATGTGCCGGTAGTTCTTGACCCTCCCCGAGTTGCGGCGTAGAGTAGTATAGGATGAGATTACATCCGGTCATGAAGTATCCCAACGTTTCCTGATATACAAATTCGGCTCATTGGACAGCTACGAACGATATTTTGGGAATTTTACCACCAGAGGATCAGTGGCATGTGGCCAGAGTAGATGTACTCATGATGTATGTGGTGGCGTATGTATACATGCCACTGTATATGGATGAGCTGGACATCAGTGTTATCATGGCTGTGAGAGCTCTCAGGGAGGGTCATACCATTGTTCCGATGATTATGGCAGAAACGTTGATCTCAGCCACGTTTCGCCATACCTACCCTACAGGTGTATTTATAGGTAGCTCGGTCATGTTATATGTGTGGTTTATGTCATACTTGAGACCGATTGACACGTTTCGATGGCATGTGTATTGTTTTTCCCACGAGATAGCCACGCCTTACTCCTTTCAACCAACGGAGTGTGTAGACACTATATCTTGGTCGGTGTTCTTGGCAGGGATCAGGGATCCGTTTGGCATTCTACCGTGTACAAGGCTCTGTTCACCCTACAACTTTGTTACTCACGCTCTGGGCATGGATTATCTCCCTCTGGCTGGTTTGAGCGACATGACTACCTACCACCGACTGGCTGTGATGTCACAGTTTGACCAGTTCCAGACTTCCATCCTTTTGAGGGGGCATTAGGTCAGCGTGTGGCTTCTCGCCATTTATCAGCAGAGGACAGATCCCGGGTGTATGCCTGTTGAGATCAGCTTGAGACTAATTTTTTTGTTAGCCATCTGGGCTGTTCGTTAGAGTATTCTGCGTGGATGGTGATAAAGACTTCATTGACTGTGATAGTATCCACAGTGCCGCGGATTGAGTATGTCAGTGAGGAGCCCATGGAGGCTGTTAATTTCGCCACCGAGGAGGAGGAGCTATTGGCTGGTTCGATAGCAGCTCTTGTTGACTTTCTCAGTACTTCTGCAGCTGTGACTCCCCCTTTAGAGTATTTAGTGCAGAGTTTGCATTTGATGACCTTCGAGAGAGATCAGGCTAGGGAATTGATGTTGATAGCTCTTGATGTAAGAGATGCAGCTCTATTAGAGAGAGATGATGCCTTAGCTCGTATAGATACCACTATTATTGAGAGGGATGAGGCCAGATCAGCCAGAGATGCAGTGATAATTGAGCGGGATAGCGTTATATCTGCCTGGGATGTAGTCATTACAAATAGTACCACAGTGAGGTCCCTTACTACTGGCATTATTATAGAGATGAGCACGTATATTGATGAGCACAGTGTCACTATACAGATGACTGTAGATCTGTTAGCTCGCGTAGAGACCCATGTACATGAGATCACAGCGTTACCTCCTTCTTCTAAGATGGATGCCATGTTGGACTTGATAGCTCGCATATACACTGATTTGTTGATGGGCTTATATTTTTCTGCACAGACTAGCTTAGCCATTTTGTCATGTACAGTTCATATTGTATATATCAAACAACATTATATATAGTAGGGAAATATATTCTGATTCACTTCCCTTTTAGTTGCGCTTTGTTACTTGCTTGATATTTTCCTGTTTCTTCAGGGCTTGTGATCTTGATGTATTCTGAACTCCTCGTTGATGGATGGACATTGAGATGTCTCAAGATCTTTCAAAATGGATCGTTGATCTGTGTGTATTCTCTACCATTTTTGGTGTCTTCGGACTGGTTTATGTATTTATATATGGAGAGGAGTGTGGCTTTCCTCTCTGAGGTTGACCGCATCACAGATGGTCGCTAGTACTCCTTTGTATGGGGGAGCCCAGTTAGTTCCATCTCTTATGGATTGGTGTTTCTCTTTGAGGAATCAACCGCAACTTAGATGGTCGCCGATTCTCCCGTTTACATGGGGAGGTCAGGTAGTTCCATCCCTTTGGTCTGAAGCCAATGAAGTGTGATGGATTGAAAGATGATCCCAGTACCGTTGACAAGTTTTTATGCTTTTGTAGGGGGTAAGACCAAACCATGAATGGCTTCTTATGTACTCCTATTGAAGAGGAGATCAGGTCTTCGTATTTCGAACCTGGTGTGAAGGTTCAACGCTGTATGTGGAAAAGGGGTGTGGAGATGTGTTTTTATTGTTGAGAGAGGTGTAGAAATATTTTTTGTTGTTTTTATTTTATTGCGATCAGACCATATAAAATGGCGGCCTACGTACTCCCGTGTATTGGGGAGATCAGGTCGGCGTAGTTCACCCCATGTTTTTGGATGGTTTGCAGCCAATAAAAAGTTTGATCCCATGTTCAGGACAAACTGGGGGGATAAAGTTTGATCCCATGTACAGGACAAACTGCAGGTGTGAAAAGTTTTAATCCCTGATGGGACAAAACTGCGGGTATGAGAAATTTTGAAGGAAAAGTTGTGTAAAGGATCTACTGATCCAGAACCAGGCTGCTGGTTGAAAAAGTGTGTTTGTCCCTAATAGGGTAGATGAGTGTGAAGAAAGGTTGTATGCAATGAAGGGTTAGAAACCTGAAATGACTGGGGATCTGGTGATCCAAAACTAGTATGTTTTCTTGATGGTAAACTCAGACATTGTACCGTTTTACGGTGTCCGAGTTGATGAGTTGTGGAAATTCATCGACATCCATTTCCTGCAATCTGAGAGCACCTCCTGTCAATACCTCCTTGACAACAAACAGGCCTTCCCAGTTTGGGGCAAATTTTCCATTGGTATGATCTTGGTTGTCAATGATCTTCTTCAAAACTAAGTCGTGTTGTTTGAACAGCCGTAGCAAGACTTTTCTGTTGTAGGATATGGCAATCCTCTATTGGTATAACCGACCATAGAAAATAGCATCCCTTCGCTTTTCGTCTATTAGAGACAATTAGTGATACCTATCTTGTACCCATTGGTCTTCATCCAGCTGAGCGTTTATCAATACTCTAAGGGATTCCATTTCCACCTCTATGGGGAGTACTGCTTCCATCCCATAGGTTAATGAGTAGGGGGTTGCCCCAGTGGAAGTGCGCATTGATGTTCTGTAGGCTAACAGAGTCATAGGCAATAAGTTAGGCCATCCTTTATGGTTGGAGGACATCTTTTGCATGATACCAAGGGTGTTGGATGGGAGGTAGCTCCTTGAGAGGATCCACGAGGGATATGAGATGGGTTGTGTGACCATGGAGGTAATGCTGTAACCTCATAGAAGCCCATGCTAAAGCACAACAAGTTTTCTCAATCAGAGTGTACTTATGTTCAATGGTGCTGAATCTTTTGCTGAGGTAGTAGATAGCTCGCTCTTAGCCTCTATCGTCTTTCTGTGCCAGCATGCAACCCATGACATTGTCATTAATGGACAGGTACATGAACATGGGAGTATCATCCCTGGGAGGTACCAAAATAGGAGCTTTGACTAGCTGCTCTTTGATTGTAAGGAAGGCCTTCTAGCACTCATCATTCCATTTCATGGAGGAGTTCTTCCTTCGCAACTTGAAAATAGGTTCACAGGTTGTTGTGAGTTGGGAGATGAATCTGCTGATGGAGTTGATTCTTCCAAAAAAATCCTCGTATTTTCTTCTCTGTCTAAGGAATGCGTATTTCTGTAATGACCTAGATTTTGGTGGGATCCAACTCAATCCCATTGTGGTTAACTAGGAAACCTAGCAACTTGCCTGGTTTGACGCCAAAGGCGCACTTGACTGGATTCAACTTCAAGTTTTACCTACTCAACTCGTTGAAGAGCTTTTTGAGATGGTCTAAGTGGTCTTCCTCCTTTCGGGACTTGACAATAATGTCATCCATGTAGATCTTTATCTCCTTATGCATTAAATCGTGGAAAAGAGCCATTGTGGCTCACTGATAAGTAGCTCTAGCATTGATGAGGCCAAATGATAATCATCTATAGCAAAAGGTTCCCCAATGAGTGATGAATATAGTTTTCTCATGATCCTCTTCAGTAACCATGATTTGATGGTACGCCGCGAAGCAATCAGCGAAGGAGTACATGTCGTATTAAGAAGTATTGTCGATGAGAATATGGATAAATGGCACGGGAAAGCTATCTTTAAGGTAAGCTTTATTTAGATCTCGGTAATCCATGCAAACTCTCACCTTTCCTCCTGGTTTAGGTACCGGGACTATGTTGGATAGCCATTCATGGTATGTGGACACCATGATGATGCCTGCTTGAAATTGTTTCACAGTTTCTTCTTTAACTTTTAAACTCTACTCCAGTTTTAATAGCCTGAGCTTCTACCTGACTTTCTTGAATCCCTCTTGATAGGAAGGTGATGAATGACTATGTCAGTGGACAAACCCACCATGTATTCATGAGACCATGCAAACACATCCTGGATTTTGGGTTAATAGTGCAACCATGTCATTCCTTTGGTTTGAAGTAAGGTCCGCACCAATCTAGATTTGTTTAGGGCTTTTTAAGGTTCTGTGATTGAATGAGGTGGTTTGATCAAGGTTTGGTTTGAGTTTGTCTACGACCCATTTTTTGATCTCCTGAGGTATCTCAATGTCCTATTGTATTTCCATCAAGTCTGAGTCCAACTTTTCATCAAAGTTACAGTCCTTGTGGAGAAAAGGCACCTTATCAGCAAAAACATGCACATCTAACTTTAGAGTCCTGAAACAAATTGCTTTCACTTAATATATACGAAGATGTTCAATCATACAAAGTGAAAGCATGTAATGACAAAACAACTGCTAATACTGTACAGAGAGTAAGCAGTTATTGTTATCTACAGGGTAGAGGAAGTTTCTACCCTTATTACCCTCGTCGGTAAATACAAGGAGTGCTGCTCCAATTGCCAAAGGTGAAGTCCTGGTGGACGGGTGTAATGAAGGGGCCGTTATGATCCTCCTTCTCCTAAATGATGACCATGATATCTGGAGAATCATCATCTAGGGTGCTTCTATTTGTACTGTCCGTATGGATGATGATGCGTATGTTTGATAAGCGCCTAGTAATGTCCTGCTTATACCTCCTGTACTTTTCCTCCGCCTCCGGATCTGGTATCAAGACCTCTTTTCCTTTGACCAGTATCGGCTTAGGAAATAACATAGTCATCACATGAGCACGAACCTTTACTGAAGTTTGTGTAGATTCAGCTCCTGTAAGTGTAGGCAATCACCGTATGGCTGAAGATGACGGAACTTGTTTGTGTTTATGAAGATTCCTGTGACTGGAGCTAGTAGAATAGCCTAGCCAAGCTGTCCCTGTTTGACTAGGAACTTGAATTGGGCACTTGATGGCCTAATGATCTTTGCCCAACCCTTGTCCAGGTTGATAACCCAAAGATAACATTTCTTAGCTGGCCGACATTACTTCGGCAGAAACTCTGGGTATCAGAGGTGGTGCCCCAATGGGATGGTAGTGAGTGTTTCTCACCTCCAAGGCATGAAAGTTGACAGGCTCAACTTTTGAATTGAAACTGATAAGCGGGATGTCACACTCTTCATCACATTCTGGCTTAGCATTAACAGTAACTACACTATTATTAATGATGTATTTAAGCTGCTGAAGCAGGGTGGATGAGACGGCTCCAGCCATATGAATCCACGGTCTTCCCAAGATCAGGTTATATCATATATCTATTTTGAGCACATGGAAGGATATGCTGAATGGATGTGGACCAATCTCCACAGGTAGTTTAATCTCTCCGACAGAGTTTCGTCAGGATCCGTCAAAAGCTTTGATAACCGTATGGCTGCTTCAGATTCTCTTGAGATTAATATTCATCTTCTCCAGAGTGGCATAAGGGCAGATATTCAAGGATGATCCTCCATCTATCATTATTCCTGCGACCACGTATCCGGAGGACATTACCGCAATGTGCAACAGCTTGCAGTGGCCCGTCCCTTCGGGAGGTATATCATCGTCAGTGGAAGATATCACATTGTTGTTAAAAATGTGATCCACCAGATGATGGAATTTTTCAACATCTACTGACTTAGGCAGTTGGGCTTCTTCCAAAACCCTGAGCAAGACCTTCATGTGATCTTCGGAAGAGAAAACCAAGTCCAGTATGGAAATTTGTTGCGGAGCTTATCTTAAGCTTAGAACTACCTTAGTTTCATTATGACCCATAGTACGGAGGAACTCTTCAATTTTCTCCATGGAAATTTCCCCTTTGACTTGATGGTAGGCTTCATCACCCGTTGGGGAAGATATAGTGGATTATCCTTCGATACTGCAGCAGTTATATGAGATGTGGATCCTTCAACCCTCCATAATTTAATGTAACTTTTTGTAGGCTGACAACAAGATATTGTGGTCTGAATGGTAAGATGATTGGCTCTGGTGCAGCCACTTTCAAAGGATTCTCAATACCCTTGAGCTGAATAGGTTAAATTGTATGTGAGGGGGTAGCTGAATTTGTCTCAGAAGATATGATTGCTACGGCTTCCTTCCACTTTGTAGGAAATGCGTCCCCACTCACTAGTACTACAACATCATCGTCTGCCATTTACAGGACACCGCTGTCAATTAGATTCTGAATAAGGTGGCAGAGTGCCCAGCATTCTTCCCTACTGTGACCGCGAGAGTGGGAGTGATACTGACATACTCCATTAGAATTGAACTGCCTTGAACGAGGGTTGATTGGAGGTAACAGAGTTATGATTCTTCCTTCATTGATCAGCATCTGAAATATCTCTTCCATCGTTTGGCCTAGGTATGTAAATTCCCTTTGGTTGTCAAAATCCCGACGGGTTTTGGCATATGCTCTTTTTGCAATTTTATCCTCCAACAATTCTCCTTCTGATGTTGATGATGGAGTAATTGTAACAAAAGGAAGGAGGCTAGAATGCTCCTAACTGAATAATTAGTGTGTGACTTGGTGGTGATGGACCACCAATTCTGCCAATTAGTCAACTTGCTCACAGAGAGTCTTCATTTTCTATTCCATTGTCAACTGGAACTGTGCAAAATCCCATTTGTCAGCATTATCTTTGCTGGTCTGGGAGGATCCACCACTGTAACGGGAAGTCTGACCATTACTCCAATTAATCATGTTAACCTCCTCTTCTTTGTGTTGAGGTAGAGGATTGTCTTGCACATGGGGTTGGGCGAGTTTAGTCACCACGATCTCACCATTATCAATCAAATCCTGGATCTTATGTTTCAAGGCCCAGCAATCCTGAGTATCATGACCTAGATCTCCAGCATGATAAGCACATTTTCGGCTAGCATTGAAACCCTTCCCATTCGGGTTGGCTGGTGGAAGAAGATGAATAATTTTCTTCTGAGTTGTCAGAAGATTGAGAATATTCTCGAGTGAGTCCCTTAAGGGTGTAAACACTCGAGTGCATCTGACTTCTCCACCTTTTGGCAGTGGAGGGTTTGAAGACTGCGCTTGAAAGGGGGAGTAATTTTTTCTCTAGATAGGCATGTTCTGATTGCTTTTCTAACCTTGTAGTATCAAGGAAACATCATCCTCTTTTTTCTTATGGACCCTTCGGTGGTTGTTTCCATAATTGTTGGACTAGATGTGCTCAGCAACAGCTTTCAGAGAGGTTAGGTCTTGAGTCTTTCCTGACTTTAAACCCATCTCTGCCATTTCCCTATGTTTGATCATTTAGGAGAATGACTTGCCTATGCCAGCTAAAACTCTCTCATAGAAAGGAGCTTCTTGTATGTCTATGAAAGTCATCACCATCTCAGACTCAGTCATAGAAGGAACAACTTGAGCTGCAAGGCGCCTCCACCTTTGAGCATACTCTCTGAAAGATTCATTAGTTTGTTTCCCGACTTTAGTAATTTGGTACCGGTCAGGAGCCATCTGAGTTTGAAAACTATACTGGCTGAGAAAAGCATGTGCTAGCTCTTCCCAGCTATGAATCTTGGAGTTGTCCAATCTGGTATACCATGATCTATCTTCACCAGTAAGACTCTTTTGAAACAGTTGCATTCTGAGCTTTTCATCGCCGCCATAAGATCTGAGTTCCCCAATGAAGACTTTTAAATGTGTGTAAGGATCTCCCAACCCATCATACTTTTCAAAGTCGGGAGTTTTGAATTTCTCTGGATAATGCACACCAGGGAATATACAAAGGTCTGTATATAAAACACTCCCATGTGCTCCAATCCCTTTGATAGACTGAATGGTCTCTTCCATTTGTAGGACTTTTTTCCTGATATCACTGGTATCTAGATCTTCTTTGTGATGGGTGGTGTCAGGAATTTTGTTGGTTGTGTCCAACTCAGGTGCGGAAATTTCTTTATCCGAACCATGATTTCCTCCATGTGTATAGGATTCTGTATGTATGGGCATTCGTGAACCCTGAGTAGACTGATGTAGTTCTTTCAGCAGAACAACCAACTCTATAATTTGGTGGCTTAATCCTTCGAACTCCTCACAGGAGACAGGGGTAGGATTAGATTGCCCAGATGAAGCCATGCTTGGCTGTAGGCTTGTTGCCTTTTTGGACTTTGATTGGGTAATAGGTCCAATTATTTCTCTACAAAAAGACTTATGTAGTTTTGTCTTAGGGAATGTGGAAATGTTTACATGCTATGTGATGTATCCATTTTAGGAGTATTATCCTGCAAAATGGATGTTAGCTGTTTGTATGCCAAGATAGCATGTCAAGTTTTGATATAAAAGGGAATGTATATGCACATGTTCCTTCATATTTTTCATTACATTGAGTTTGACATGGAAATGAAATTACAAGTAATTGATTTTACAAGTAATTAATTTTATAAGTAATTAAAATAGAAAGTATGAAGAGACATTCCTCCGAGTTTGGTTTATCAGAGGCTGACCTATCTTAGGTTACTCTCGTAACTTTTTGGCATGAAGGTTCCCAGATCATCGCAATCCACTTGACGGGAAGTTAATCCAATCTTTCAACTAGAGCGAATCTGGGTAGTGCCTTTCCAAAGCCTCGTTGGAATTAGTCTCGCTACGAGTCTAGTAATCAAACATCGACAGGATAGCCTCCTGGTGGAGGAACCACACAACATACATTCACATACAACGTGTCTCACCGTTTATGAAAATGATGACATGTGCGACGCACTAATATCACAAGCAGATATAAAGCGAAGCACTAAGTGCAATAAGTAAATGCATTTGTACACATTCGTTCAAATATAAATGCAACATTCACACACAAGCATATAACATTTTTGAAAAGTTTGTAGTAGCGGCTTAAACCCTCTTACTGGATGTCCCCAGCAGAGTCGCCACCTGTCGACGTCAGGATTTTTATTTGTCCCTTTTTTGTTCTTATTCTTTGGTGTTTTCATGTTAGGTGAGATTTGTTTGAAAAAATAAGTTGTGAAAAGGTCCGACATGTATATGTCGACGATTGGACTGTAAGAGTCGTTAGTTGGTATTTTTAAATGGTTGCACCAACTCAATTGAGAAAAGATTTGCACATTGACCTAGTGATGTGACACTATTTAACTGGTCTGTAAAACCGAGATTCGTTAGGTTCCGGGGGCTTGATTATGTGGAGGGAAGGTGTTAGGCACCCCCCGACATCCGTGTTGCCATAGTGACAACCACTTTTCAATTTGAACTATTATATGAATGCGTGTGTGTGGGTAAATGTGCAATTATCTAGAAGTAGTATTATGCCTCGTTTACACCTATATACAAAGGGTTTGAATTTTGTATAAAAGTTCTGTTTTAACAAGATATATCAATGATGTTTTGTAAAAGAGGTTTTTCAAAACCTTGTGCTCAATAGAAATTGAGGCCTTTGATACTTTCATTTTTATTATGTGTTCGGCTTAGTTGCTTTTATTTTCTAGATGCGAATCATCTTCGAGAAAATAAGATAAAAAGTAGTGTCGAAATCCTTCTGGGCATGAGAGCCATTTAAGGAGATTCAAACACCGTGAATAATTTACAAGCCATGTACAACAGAAAATGTCCATCACGGGAACCGAATCTAGATTCAGTAGACTGAATTTGTGATCCCATGATTCTTAGGGTCACATGATGTAGCAATTTGTATGAAAGCTATAAATAGTTATATATATAAAAGCTATATATATATATATATATATATATATATATATATATGTATTGAGAATCAACCACCACGAAGTAAACTCCAGGCGGGACTAAATATAAAAAAAACAGTAAAATGCCACGAAGTAAACTCCAGACCTGACATATATATATATATATATATATATATATATATATATATATATATATATATATATATATATATATATATAACGCACTGGATATATATCGATCCAGACTCAGTTCGTTATTTCGAGCTCAAAAATATATATAAATATATAAAAGCGGTAAACGCATGGGATGTGTAATCCAGGCTCAATCAAACAGAGTTTGATGACAACAATATATACATATATATATATATATATATATATATATATATATATATATATATATATATATATATATATATACACACACACACAAAAGAAATAAAAAGCCAAGGACTGAAGTCTAGGCACACGCACACAACACGACTCTCAACGTGAATAACAATATGTGCATGAAGTGTAGAAAAGGGTTTAAATGATGTAAGAAGGCTTATAGTGGACTACCAAAGAAGATTTCAATAGCTTTAAATGGATGAACACTCGGTTCCCGTCGGTAAAAAAATAGCCAAATATAAGCTCACAAGTGTTTAAAATGAGAAAGCACTCAATTTATAGTGTGTACAGATAAAATTGGACATGGCTTTCTCACCTTTTTTCTTCTTAAAATGGCTGCCCCAAGCCCTCTATTTATAAATGGGGGAGCCGCAGGTTTACCTACGGCTGCCCGGGGTGCCCCGGGCTCCGCAGGTCCCGTTGTCTCGAAGTACCTGCACGCGTGCAACGTGTTGTCCACTCGAACTTTTAAAACTTTAATTCGGGCATCCGATCGAGGTGTATAAGACCTTTTACGACATGCTGTTGTCAAGAGCTACACAATGACATGGGATAAGAGGTTGTACGAAGTCGGGAAGATGGGACCATGCTCAGGTCTTCAAGCTTCAAATTCTATTCGGTGTGCTGTCCTATGTAGTTATCACTCGGGATTGGAGCCATTGGTTCTTGTAGGACATTTTTGTGTATAATGTATGTTGAGATGTTGTGGAGACAGCATGATGGGAAATCAAGGTGGCAAAATGATGATTTTGCCCTTCACCGGGTTATCTCGAGTTCTGGCCTGATTTAGCAGTTGTTGTTCATGGTTATCTCTGAGATTAGACTGCTGCAAGTGTTAAGCATCCTCAGGATTATCTCTGAGGTATGTCTGACCTCCCAGGGTTATCTCTGGGCTTTGGGGCTGAGTGCCTCAGGGCTATCACCGAGCGTTGAAGCTGATTGCTGGGGTTTGAAATAAGCATTTTCGGAGTTATCGCCGGAACTGCAACTGCACTCCTCGGGGTTATCTCCAAGGTTGGGTCTGAAACTCCCAGGGTTGTCTCCGGGACTGGAACTGAATATCTCGGGGTTGTCTCCGAGATGACAAACTTCTCAGGTGTTATCTTCGGAATTGGAATTGTATTCCTCAAGATTGTCTCTAAGGTTGAAACTGAATATCCTGGTCTTATCTCCGGGACTAGAACTGCATATCTCGGGGTTATCTCCAAGATGGCAAACTGAGTATCCCGGGGTTGTCTCCGGGGCTGTGCTGATTTTGACTTCCAGGGTTATCTTTGAAAGATGATTTTGCCATCCTGTAAGGTTAGTAACAGGAATGAAAAGTTTTGAGTTTCTACAATGACCAGCCCACCTTGTGTTTTGCTAGGATTGGTGTTTATAACCGTTACTTCCTTTAAATTGTCTGTCTTGAGTGGATATCTTAAGTTATTCATTTCCTTTTCGCATTTTCTGGTCATGAGGACTTCTATCTTGAATATTCATTTTCAATGAGATTATAGATTTTGTGTCGCAGAGACCAACTTTCTTCGGTTGCATGTCCAGATGCGTTATAATGGTAGAGATATATCTTAGTGGAATTATAACTCTTTGTCTCAGGTTTTGCGGGAGGTAGTAACTCGGTAATCTTTCCTTTACCTATTAGAAAGTGTAACATCTCTTCATTTGTTTTGTTCAGCGAGGTGAATTTTCGATCTCTTATTGGATCCTTCTTCTTTGAGAATTTGCATTCCTCTGATCAATTTTTTGGCTGGCGAGGTCTTCTAGTAATTTTATGATTCCACTTTTCCTACCCTTTCAGCCTGCTTCAATCTTTTTTAGTTAACTAGATCATTTCGGAGGGATATAGGCTTGCATTCTGGCTAATCTCTTCCGTCTCTTAATTTCTTGATAATTGAGTGAAAAGCTGCCTTGTATCCTAATGTTAGCACACTATTAGCTTAGCTAACATAGTTACTTGATCCTGGATTGTCTCAAAATTTTGCATTACTGTTATACCCTCCTTCGAATTTTCCCACTTTAGGACATTGGTTATGGTCCTTTGGGGGTATTCCTCAATCCTTCGTATGTACTGGCGATTTGGACTCATTTTGGCGCTTCCTGACTCGAACATGTTCACTCCATCCATATCGTGCTGCATTAGAAGGTTGGTGTTGACATTTGGTTGGTCAGGTTGTTGGACCACAACATCGTCACTTTCAATCAGATTTTGGATTTTATGCTTTAAGGACCAACAATCTTATGTATCGTGTCTCGGGGACCCTGAATGGTAAACACATCTTTGGCTTGGATTGTATCTTTTACCTTTTGGATCTAGAAGTGGAGCCAATTCTGTAATTTACTTCTGCTTGATTAATAATGCCAATATATTTTTAAGGGCATCGCCTAGTGGAGTGAACACCCGATTTTTCGTTCTTTCAAATTTTTTCTTTCTGTCCTAACATTGGTTGAATATGCCTTATTGTTGAAATGACAGATTACCTTCCTTCTTTCAAATGTGGGGATTATGGTTAGGTTTCCTAGCTTGCCCATGTAAAACAAGGGATATATCTTTAATGCCCTTTTTGGGTATCCCCTTGGGAGCACTGGCATAGTTGCCAGATTGTATATGCTCGGCGACTTCTTCCAAGGCTGTGAGGTCTTTAATCTTGCCTGCGTTCAGACCGATCTCCGCCATCTCGCCTTGTTTATATCATCTTGGAGAATGGTTTGCCTATTCTTGCTAGGACCCTTTCATAGTAAGGTACTTCTTGGATGTCTATGAAAGTCAGCACCATCTCATTTTTGCTCATAGGCGGGTTTACTTAAGTTGTTATTCGCCTCCAACTTTGTGCATACTCACGAAATGACTCATTGTTCTGCTTCTTGACTTTAGTCATCTGATACCAATCCGGTGTCATTTATGATTGGTAACCATATTGATTTAGGAAGGCATGAGCCAGCTCTTCCCAATTGTGAATTTTGGCATTGTCAAGTCGAGCGTACCATGCTCTGGCTTCTCCAGTTAGACTTTTCTGGAACTGCTGCATTCTCAGCTTTTCGTCCTCTGCATAGGATCTGAGTTCCCTGATGTATACCTTTAGATGGGTATAAGGATCGCCTATTCCGTTGTACTTTTCAAAATATGGGACCTGGAATTTCTCTGGATAATGAGCCTCCGAGAATATGCAGAGATCTGTATAGTTAACACTTCCAAATGATCCATTTCCTTTTATAGACCGGATGGTTTCTTCCATTTATTGGACTTTCTTTCTTATATCCCTAGTTTCCCAGTCTTCCCTGAGATTTGTGATTTCAAGGGTTTTGTTGGTTCCTTCCTTAGATCGAGATTCTTGTATATGTATTTCCATCTTTTTATCAGCACCCTGACTGCCTCCTTGTGTAGAGGACTCTAGTTGAGTAGGTGCCTGTTGATGTAACGACCAAGAAAATTGGATTATAATAATGTAAAAGAATTTTATTTGATTATATTGAAAAAATATATATAATATGTTTATTATAACGAGTAAGCAAGTTGAAGGTTGTTCTATAACTTAGGATGGAGGTATGATCCTAGGATTCTGGCTACGTGCTATAAATAAAGTGTATGAATTTCCAAGACAAAAATAAAAGTTTTTTGAGAAATTATCCGAAAAATACTATTCATCCATTTCTGCTCGGGAATTAGTTTTGAATTTTCAGGAAATATGTAATGATAGAATTATGAGGAAAGATAGATTATCCAATAATAACTCAGTTATGGAAAACGCATTTTTTCGCATGCGTACTCAATTGGAGAAGGTTATAGAAAGTGAAGATTTGAATAAATAATGATTAAGTGTAATAGGAAAGTTATTCTACGAGAAATAATATGAGTAATACAAGGTATTGTACAAGTATGATACGAAAGATAATACAATGTATAGTATGAATATTATACAAACTATTATACGAGAAGAATACGAGAACTATACGTTAAGAATACAAATAAGTCTTAATGGACTAGTAAAGTTCGGACTTCGACTTTTTCAAGCCAAAACTAATTAATTGGCAAGCCCAAATGAAGGATGAATGAAGCCCAATGACAAACATAGTCAAAGCCCAAAGACAATTTAATTCAAGCCCAATGTTAGACTCAGATTGAATTAAATCTAAGCCCAAACTAAGAACTAAAATCGTGGATCGAACCATTGGATCTCTGGGTGGGTAGAATTCATGGGACAACCCATAGGGTAGCATAGCCGGTAATAAGGGCCATTAGGTGTCCAAGCTTCTTTGAGAAGCTTGGTTAAGGAGGTTTAGTAAGGAGGTTATTAAGGAGGTGGCATTTAATGATTTGGATGACTCACACATTCAATTCAATGGTGTGATTGATTTGTGTGGTGGATGATGAGGGTAGGTTTTGTAAGATTGGAAACTTAAGTTAGAAATGTGTCTGTAGACACTAGAAATTTTTGCATTCTTGTTACTAACCTTGCAGGAGGGCAAAATCGTCTTCCAGAGATAACCCAGGAAGCCAAGTTAGCACAGTCCCGGACACAACCCCGGGATACTCAGTTTTAACCTTGGAGACAACCTCGAGGAGTGCAATTCCAGTTCCGAAAATAACACCTGAGAAGTCAGTGCCATCTCGGAGACAACCCTGAGATATTCAGTTCTAGTCCTAGAGACAACCCCGGGATACTCAGTTTCAACCTCGGAGACAACCCTGAGGAATACAGTTCCAGTTCTAAAAATAACACAGGTGACCTTTTCCATCTTAGAGACAACCCCGAGATCTTCAGTTCCAATCCTGGAGATAACCCCAGGAGATACAGTTTCGACCTTAGAGACAACCCTGAGGCATGCAGTTGCAGTTCCAGATATAACCCTGGGAATGCTCACTCTAACCTCAAGCAATCAGGTTCAACACTCGGTGATAGCCCCGAGGCACTCAGTCCCAATCCCGGAGATGATCCCAGTAGTATAGGCACACCTCAGAGACAACCCTAAGGACGTTCACACTTGCAACAGCCCAATCTCAGAGATAACCCTGAGCAATGATTGTTAATCAGCCCAGAACCGGAGATAACCCCGGTCAGGGGCAAAATTGTTATTTTGCCACCTCATTCCCATATTCGCGCCATCTCAACAAACATTTCAACCTACATGCTACACAGAAGTGTCCTATAAGAACCATAGCTCCAATCCTAAGTGACTAATACACAAGACAGCACACCGGATAGAATTTAAAGCCTGAAGACCTGAGCATGGACCCATCTTCCTGACTTCGTACAAATTTTATCCCATGTCCTTGTGTATCTCTCGATAAAAGCATTCCATAAAAGGTATACACCTCGATCGGATGCTTGGATTAAAGTTTTAAAGGTTCGAGCGAACAACACGTTGCATGAGTGCATGTACTTCAAGTCGGCAGGACCTGCGGAGCCCAGGGCACCCCGGGCAGGCGCAGGTGCACCTGCGGCTACCGCAGGTGCACCTACGGCTCCCCATCTATAAATAGAGGTCTTGGGGTGGCCATTTGTAAGAAGAAGAAGGCGAGGAAGCCCTGTCCAATTTGTTCTGTACACACTATAAATTGAGTGCTTTCTCATTTCAAACACTTATGAGCTTATATTTGGCTACTTTTTACCGGTGGGAACCAAATGTTCATCCATTTAAAGATATTGAAGTCTTCTTTGGCAGTCCACTGTAAGCCTTTTTACATTACTTTAAGCCTTTTCTCCACTTCTTGCACACACCGTTATTCACGTTGAGAGTCGTGTTGTGTGCGTATGCCCGGACTTCGATCCGTGGCTTTTTATTTCTTTTGTATATATATATATATATATATATATATATGTATTTGTAGTAACATCATCGAGTTATGCCTCGATTGAGCCTAGATTTCTGTCAGGCCTAGAGTTTACTTCGTGGCCTTTTACTGCTTTATTTACATTTTTGTCAGGCCTGGAGTTTACTTCGTAGCCTTTTATTACTTTATTTATATTTTTCCCCACCAGGAGTTTATTTCGTGGCGGTTGATTGTCTCTATATATATATTTACAGCTTTTATATATTTACATTTCCAATCCCCCATGAAGTCTACTTCATGGCGGTTGATCGTTCCTATATATATATATATATATATATATATATATATATATATATATATATATATATATATATATATATATATATATATCTGTTTACAGCTTTCATACAAACTGCATATCATGTGAGCCTAGGAATCATGTGATCACAGATTCAGTCTTCTGAATCTAGATTCGGTTCCCGTGATGGACATTTTCAGCTGTACATGGCTTGTAAATTATTCACGGTATTTGAATTTCCTTAGACGGCTCTCATGTCCATAAGGAATTCGACACTGCTATGCATCTTATTTTCTCGAAGATGCTTCGCATCTCGAAAATAAAAGCAACCAAACCGAATACATAATAAAATAGAAGTATAAAATGTCTCAATTAGTATTGAGCATAAGGGTTTGAAAAACCTATTTTACAAAACCTCACTACTATATCTTGTTAAAACTGAACTTTTATACAAAATTCAAACCCTTTGTATATAGGTGCAAACGAGACATAACACTACTTCCAGATAATTGCACATTGATCTACACACACATACACATTCAGATAATGGTTTAAATTGAAAAGTGGTGGTCACCATGGTAACACGGATGTCAGGGGGTGCCTAACACCATCCCTCCGCATAATCAAGCCCCTGGACCCTAACGAATCTCGGTTTCACAGACCAGTCAAATAGTATCACATCATGAGGTCAATGTGCAAACTTGTTATCGGTTGAGTTGGTGCAATCATTTAAAAATACCAACTGGCAACTCTTACAGTCCAATCATCGACATATACATGTCGGACCTTTTCACAACTTATTTTTTCAAACAAATCTCACCTAACATGAGAACACCAAAAGACAAGAACAGAAAAGGGACAAATAAAAATCCCGGGGTCGACAGGTGGCGACTCTGTTGGGGACTTCCAGTAAGAGGGATTAAGCCGCTATTTATAAACTTTTCAAAACTATTATCTGCTTGTGTGTGGATGTTGCATTTACATTTGAATGAATTTGTACGAATGCATTTACTTATTGCACTTAGTGCTTCGCACCATATCTGCTTGTGATATTAGTGCTTCGCACATGTCATCACTTCCATATGGTGAGACACGTTGTATGTGAATGTATGTTGTGTGGTTCCTCCACCAGGAGGCTATCCTGTCGGTGTTTGATTACTGGACTCGTAGGAAGACTAATTCCAATGAGGCTTAGGAAAGGCACCACCCAAATTCACTCCAGTTAAAGGGCCGGATTAACTTCCCGTCAAGTAAATTGCAATGATTTGGGAACCTTCATGCCAAAAAACCGCGAGAGTAGCCTAAGTTAGGTCAGCCCATGATAAACCAAACGCGGAGGAAAGTCTCTTCATACTTTCCAATTTTAATTACTTGTAATTACAATTACTTGTAATTTCATTTCCATGTCAATCTCAATGTAATGGAAAATATGAATGAATGTGTACATGCATTCCCTTATATCTGACTTGCTATCTTGTCATACAAATAGCTGACATCCATTTTCATAGGATAATACACCTAAAACGGACACATCACATAGCATGTAACATTTCCACATTCCCTAAGACTAAACTACGTAAGTCTTTTTGTAGGGAACCAATTGGTCCTGTTACCCGTTCAAAATTAAAAAAGGCAACGAGCCTACATCCAAGTATGGCTTCATCCGGCCAGTCTAGTCCTACTCCCGTCTCTCGTGAGGAGTTCGAAGGACTAAGCAACCAAAATACAGAGTTAGATGTTCTGCTTAAAGAACTACACAAGTCCACTCAGGGTCCACGAATACCCATACATACAGAATCCTCTACACATGGAGGAACTCAGGGACCGTACAAAGAAATTCCTGTACCTGAATCTTAGTTGGACAAAACCAACAAAACCCCTAAGACCACCCATCTCAAAGAAGATCTAGACACCGGTGATATCAGGAAGAAAGTCCTACAAATGGAAGAGACCATTCGGTCTATCAAAGGGATTAGAGCACACATGAGTGTTTCATATACAGACCTTTGTATCTTTCTTGGGGTTCATTATCTAGAGAAATTCAAAACTCCTGACTTTGAAAAGTATGACGAGTTGGGAGACCATTACACACATTTGAAAGTCTTCATTGGGGAACTCGGATCTTATGTCGAGGATGAAAAGCTTAGAATGCAGTCGTTTTAGAAAAGTCTAACTAGTGAAGCTAGATCATGGTATACCAAATTAGACAACTCCAAGATTCATAGTTGGGAGGAGCTAGCTCATGCATTCCTCAGTCAGTATAGTTTTCAAACTCAGATGGCTCCAGATCGGTACCAAATTACCAAAGTCAGGAAATAAGCCAATGAGTCTTTCAGAGAGTATGCTCAAAGGTGGAGACGCCTAGCTGCTCAAGTTGTTCCCTTTATGACTGAGTCTGAGATGGTGATGACCTTCATAGACAATCAAGAGGCTCCTTTCTACGAGAGAGTTTTAGCTGCCATTGGAAAACCATTCTCTGAAATGATCAAACATGGGGAAATGGCTGAGATGGGATTGAAATCAGGAAAGATTCAAGACCTTGTCGCTTTGAAAGCTGTTGCTGAGCACATCCAGTATGGAAGCTATGGAAATAACCCCCGGAGGGTCCATAAGAAGAAAGAGAAGGAGTTTTCTTGATACTACAAGGGCAAAAAGGCAGTCAAAATATGTCTATTCAGAGGAGAAACTACTTCCCTTTTCAAGCACAATCTTCAAACCCTCCATTGCCAAAAGGTAGAGAAGTCAGACGCACTCGAGTGTTTACACCCTTAGGGGACTCACTCGAGAACATTCTCAATCTTCTGACAACTTAGAAGAAAATTACCCATCTTCTTCCACTGGCCAGCCCGAGTGTGAAGGGTTTCAATGTTAGCCTAAAATGTGCATATCATGCTGGAGCTCTAGGTCATGGATACTCAGGATTGCTGGGCTTTGAAACATAAGATTCGGGATTTAATTGATAACGGTGAGATCGTGGTGACTAAACCAGACCAACCCTATGTGCAAGACAACCCTCTTCCTCAACATAAAGAAGAAGAGGTTAACATGATTAATTGGAGTAATGGTCAGACTTCCAATTATGGTGGTGAAACCTCCCAAATCAGCAAAGACAATGCGAATAAATGGGATTTCGCACAGTAACAGTTGATGAGTAGGTTTTTAACCTATGATTTATATTCACTTAGCTTGTTATATTGTTAGTTTTTTTATTACTTTATGTTATTTTTGATGGGTTTTATGCTTGTTGTAGGATAATCAATAAGCTTATCAAGATGCTAGCATTGGAAGGAATTTTAAGCAATTATTGTCATTCTGTACGACCAACGCGGGGCGCGCCATGATGCTGAGTAAAGTAGCGCAGGGCGCACTAGTGCGTGGGCATGTCACTACTTGAGTAGCGCGGGCTGCGCTGTCTGAGAGTTAAACATGGCACGGGGCGTGCCGTTACGGGACATGTTCTGGTTAATTTTCGTTATGTGCAGGAAGATGGGCATTGTTGGGTGGTATAAATTCCTTATGTAATATGCTTATAATAGGAGTGCGTTAATGAGGTTATTTCATGCAGTTGGGAGTCTTTGACGAAAGATTTGTTTGGTTTTGATAAGGAGTTGGATTTCTATTAGAATTCTTATGTGATGAGTTGGAGTTGGATTAAAGTTGGTGGTGTGGAGCTGAAGTGAGGCAATTTTTATGCTTAGTGTTGGACGAAAAAAAAAGAACACCCTTTGAGAATGAGATTGGAAGGGGAAGAGCTTGGAGGAACGAGAAGAGGAGTAATTTCATGAAGATTGCAGATTTGAAGGGCGAGAAGGGTGGTGTATTACTATTCTCCTTTAATTTCATTTTGTGTAATCGGGATGATGATTTCTTTTATTTATTCAATATTTAATTCTTTAGTGTGAACTAAATTACTTATTGGGCTTATAACAGATCTTTAAGTGGAATGATGATTATGCAATCTTTGATTTTCATTTTAATAAGCTATTATTCATTTTTTCTATATTTATTTGAGCTTAAATTTATGAATTGTCTGATCAACAATTTTTTGTGGAATTGTAAGAATTCGAGAGATGAAATACGAATCTAGACTTAATTAATATAGCATGTGTTCTTAAATTTTGTGAATGAACAGGATCTTGATGAATGTTAAGGTAGAGATATGCTTGACATCGCATGTAATCAAATAAAGAACTTGAACTTAAACCTTCTTTAATTGTAACTCACTCAGAGATATAGTGAGTTAGTTGATTAAGGTGTTTAACTTGATTCTATCTAATTTGTGGATTTGAGTTAATACGGTATTAGTACATCGAGAGGTGACTAGCTCTACATTCGTGTTCTTGATTAATAAACTGGAATAGTGAATTAAACTGGAATAAATGTGTAATAATTAGAATGATGCTTAGAGTGAAGTTGTAAGCCTAATTCTCTAATATTTGTCTAAAAATTCAGTTTTCAGGGTTGTTGATTGTTTGGTACTTTTAATATTTTTAACATATTTAGTATAAATTGGAAATTGATTAGTTTAATAAAATTAGGATTAATAGAAAATTGGTAATTGTGAGAGTTAATTTCTTACTAAGTCTCTAAGAGAACGATACTCTACTTACTATTATATTACTTGTTGACTTGCGTGTTGTGCGTAATTAGATTTTGCCCAACAAGTTTTTAGCGCCGTTGCCTGGGCCTTTAGTATAGATTTTAATATTTTGTGATATCAGTTTAATTAGTCCCGTTTAATTAAACATTTTTATTTTTGTTTTATTTGTCTTATTTCAGGTTTTTGAAGTTGGTTTATGTAAACTCGATCCAAAAATCCAGACTTGCTTCCTTTTGAGGACAACATTGAAAGACGCTTTCAAAGGCTAAGTAAGTGGATTAAGGAAACAAGGGACGACTTTGAAAATTCTGAAAAAGAAGAAGCAATGGCTGCCGAAGACCAGAAAGCGTTGAGGGACTTTGCTACACCCAAGGTGACTGAGCTGCAGTCGAGTATTACCAGGCCTGCTATAGCTGCAAATACATTCGAGATTAAGCCTGGGACTATTCAGATGATCCAAAACTCGATTCAGTTTGGGGGACTTGCAAATGATGATCCGAATGAGCATTTAATCAGTTTTCTAGAAATATGCGACACTTTCAAGTACAATGGGGTGTCGGATGAAGCAGTAAGACTTCACTTGTTCCCATTCACTCTGCGGGACAAGGCGAAGAGTTGGTTACACTCTCTACCATCGGGTTCAATAACGACATGGGATGACATGGCTCAGAAGTTTCTAACTAAATTTTTCCCGCCAGCAAAGATTGCAAAGATGAGAAATGAGATTACCATGTTTGATCAGCAACATGGGGAGTCATTGTACGAGGCATGGGAGAGATACAAAGAATTGCTCAGAAAATGACCACATCACGGATTGCCTAAGTGGTTGTAGATGAATACATTTTACAACGGCCTACATGGGAATCTCAGGACTAGTATTGATGCAGCGTCGGGGGGAGCTTTTATGGCAAAGAATTATGAGGAGGCATATTAGTTGATAGAGACAATGGCAATTAACAACTATCAGTGGCCCACGACAAGAATGACACAACCTACGGTAGCTGGAGTGTTAGAGGTAGATGGAGTGACGGCAATAACAGCGCAGATTTCAACACTCTCTAATAAGTTTGACGTTTGGTCATGGGTATAGACACAGCAAGATATAGTTATTTGTGAATTGTGCGCATGTGAACATCCTACAGATCAATGTGCAATTAACTTAGAGTCTGTACAATTTTTGAGTAGCTACAACAGAATTCCACAGAATACGTACCAGAATACATACAATCAGGGGAATAGGAATCATCCTAATTTGTCGTGGAATAATAATCAGAATCAGCAAGCGCCACGACCATCGTATCCCCCAAGATTTCAAAATCAACAACAACCAGTTCAACGTCAAGAGAGGAAATCAGATCTAGAGGAGTTATTATCAAAGTATATAACAAGCAACGAGGTAGCCATGAAAAACCAAGCAATTGCCATGAAATCACAAGAAATAGCCATCAAGAATTTAGAGAATCATATGGGACAGATAGCTTTAGCATTGAATAACAGGCCGCAAGGAACATTACCATGTGATACAGAGAAAAATCTGAAAGGTAATCACGAGCAATGTCAGGCAATTATGTTGCGAAGTGGAAAACAGCTTGAGCGTCAAAAAATAGAAAATTTGGCTATAAAGGAAGTTGAGACAGATAGTGATAATAAAGTGGTTAAGGACAGACACGAGGAAGAAAAATAAGTGGAAAAAAATAAACCAATTAACGAACCAGTTGTTTATCCTCCCCCACTTTTTCAACAAAGAATTCAAAAGCAGAAATTAGATAAGCAGTTTGTAAAATTTTTGGAAGTGTTTAAGAAACTTCAGATTAACATCCCTTTCGCATAAGCCTTAGAGCAGATGCCAAATTATGCAAAATTCATGAAAGGGATTTTGTCCAGGAAAAAGAAATTGGAAGATTTCGAAAAAGTGACATTAACAGAGGAGTGTAGTGCAGTTTTACAACGAAAGTTGCCACCAAAGTTGAAAGATCCGGGGAGTTTCACTATTCAGTGCACGATTGGGAATATGGCATTCAACAAATGTTTGTGTGATTTGGGGGCAAGTGTGAACCTTATGCATTTATTAGTTTATACAGAATTGGGTTTGCTAGTTCCAAAGCCGACGAACATCTCATTGCAGTTGGTGGATAGGTCCGTCACGTACCCGAGAGGCATTGTGGAGGACATACTGGTAAAGGTTGACAAGTTTATATTCCCTACGGATTTTATAATTCTGGATTTTGAGGAAGATAAGAATATCCCATTTATCCTAGGGAGACCTTTCTTGGCTACGGGTAGGACACTCATCGACGTACAAAAAGGAGAAATAACGATGAGGGTTCAATATCAAGAAGTAAAATTTAATGTTTTTAAGGCCATGAAATTCCCCATGGATGAAGAGGAGTGTTTCAGGATGGATTCCATTGATCAGATAATCAATGAAGATATGGTTAAAAGTTTGGGTAATGATCCATTGGAAACAACCTTATTGGGAGATGAAGATTTAGATGATCTGGAATTTGTGGATTATTTATAGATTCTAGACTCCTTGTCACGAGTTAAGAGATTTAAAGTACCCTTGGAACCATTGCACACGGAGGAAAAAGCCACAACGAGGATGAAACCGTCATTGGAGGAGCCACCTACTCCAGAACTTAAGCCACTCCCTAAACACCTCAGGTATGCGTATTTAGGCAATTCTAATTCTTTACATGTTATTATTTCTGCTGTACTTAACGGATTGCAGGAAGAAAAATTGCTAAGAGTGCTTAGAGAACATAAATCGGCTATAGGATGGACAATCGCGAATATCAAAGGCATCAGCCCATCCTTTTGCATGCACAAAATTCTGATGGTGGAAGATGCAAAGCCGACAGTGGAGCAACAAAGACGGCTCAACCCAAACATGAAAGAAGTAGTAAAGAAAGAAATCCTGAAATGGTTGGATGCGGGTATCATCTACCTGATTTCAGATAGTAAGTGGGTCAGTCCAGTGCAATGTGTGCCGAAAAGGGGAGGAATGAACGTGGTACAGAATGATGACAATGAGCTAATTCTAACTAAGACAGTGACTGGTTGGAGGGTTTGCATGGACTACATGAAGTTGAATAAGGCGACCCGCAAAGATCACTTTCCTTTGACCTTTATCGATCAGATGTTGGACAGACTAGCGGGACACGAGTATTACTGCTTATTGGATGGATATTCGGGTTATAATCAGATCGTCATCGCATCTGAAGATTAAGAGAAGATTACTTTCATGTGCCCATATGACACATTCACATTCCGGAGAATTTCATTCGGCTTGTGTAATGCACCCGCCACCTTCCAACGATGTATGATGGCCATATTCTCAGATATGGTGGAGAAAAATATGGAAGTCTTCATGGATGACTTTTCTGTCTATGGGGATGATTTTGATGCGTGTCTTGAGAATTTGGTGATGGTTTTACAGAGATGCACAGACATTAATTTGGTACTTAACTGGGAAAAGTGCCATTTCATGGTTGACGAAGGGCATAATTTTGGGGCACAAGGTCTCGGCTCGAGCATTAGAGGTTGATAAAGCGAAGCTGGAAACGATTGAAAAGCTTCCTCCACCGAGTTCAGTTAAGGGAATTTGAAGTTTTCTAGGACATGCTGGGTTCTACAGGAGATTCATAAAAGACTTCTCTAGAATTACAAAACCTTTTGTCCAGTCTTTTACAGAAGGATTCCGTTTTTAAATTTGATGAGGAGTGTAAAGAGGCATTCGAGCTATTGAAGAAGAAATTGACTATAGCTCCCGTAATCATCGCCAGACTGGAATATACTCTTCGAGTTAATGTGTGATGTGAATGATTATGTAGTTGGGGCTATCTTGGGTCAACACCGAAAGAAGGTATTCCATGCCATATACTGCGCAAGTAAGACACTTACAAAGAATTACACAACTATGGAAAAGGAATTACTGGCTACTGTATATGCATTCGACAAATTTCTAGCATACTTGTTTGGGACAAAGGTAGTAGTTTATACAGACCACTCAGCCATTCGATACCTAATTTTGAAGAAAAATGCTAAGCCACACCTTATCAGATGGATTCTCCTTCTTCAAGAATTTGATTTGGAAATAAAAGATAGAAAGGGGACGGAGAATCAAGTTGCAAACCATTTATCTAGGTTGGAAAATCAGGGTAAAAAGGAAGAGGACAGATGTGCAATTAAAGAATCATTTCCGGACGAGCAATTATTTAGGATCAACACGGAATTTCCTTGGTACGCGGATTTCGCTAATTATTTAGTGAGCAACATCATTCCACCAGATCTTACACGTCAACAGAAAAAGAAATTCCTTCATGACGTTAAGTGGTATATGTGGGATGATCCATACCTATTCAAACAATGCGCCGACAAGATAATTAGAAGGTGTGTGCCCTACAGTGAAGTAAAGAACATACTGTATGAATGTCACTCATCGGAGTATGGAGGACATTATGGTAGTGAGAGGACAGCGGCAAAAGTGCTTCAATCCGGGTTTTATTATCCTACTCTATTTAAGGATGCCCACCAATTTGTCAAAATTTATGATAGATGTCAAAGGGTGGGCAACATATCGAAAAGGAATGAGATGCCACTCCAAACAATTTTGGAAGTTAAAATTTTTGACGTTTGGGGCATCAATTTTATGGGGCCATTTCCATCATCGTTCAGTAATCAATATATATTGCTTGCGGTGGACTACGTATCAAAATGGGTTGAAGCCATGGCACTCCCAACCAACGATGCCAAAGTGGTTCTCAAATTTTTGCAGAAGAATATTTTTACGAGGTTCGGCACGCCGAGAGCTATTATAAGTGATGAAGGTAGTCACTTTTGCAACAGATCGTTTACAGCTCTATTGGCAAAGTATGGGGTCAACCATAAGGTAGCTACAACATAACATCCCCAAACCAGTGGGCAAGCTGAGGTTTCGAACAGGGAGGTGAAGAGAATCTTGGAAAAGGTGGTGAACCCGAATAGAAAGGATTGGTCTCTCAGGTTGGACGATGCACTATGGGCCTACCGAATTGCGTATAAAACACCGATTGGTATGTCACTATATCAATTACTATACGGGAAATCTTGTCACCTACCTGTTTAGTTATAACACAAAGCCTATTGGGCTTTTCAAAAACTTAACTTCGATCAAGCAGTTGTGGGTGAAAAGAGATTGCTTCAGTTAAAAGAGCTCGACGAATTCTGACTGCAAGCTTACGAGAACTCGAAGTTATACAAGGAAAAAGTCAAGAAATGGCACGACAAGAAAATAATACAAAGAACGTTCAAGCTCGGACAATCAGTCCTACTGTTCAACTCACGGTTGAGAATATTCCCAGGTAAACTAAAATCAAGGTCGTCGGGTCCATTCACCATCAAAATAGTTTTCTCACATGGCGCCGTTGAACTCTACAGTAGAAATCCATTGGAGACTTTCAAGGTCAATGGTCAACGGTTGAAGCATTACTGGGGTGGTGATTCAAATTGGGATGAAGTTGCTATTACATTTGCTGATGCACAGCGACACAAGAGGCACCGTCTGGCTTACGACTTTAAAACTAGCACTACTTGGGAGGCAACCCAAGCTCTAAACTCTTTCTTTCTAAGTTATTCTTTATATTTTAGTTTATAGTCTAGCTTAAATATTTTTTTTCCAAAGAATTTTGACTCCACATTGGTATGTTCGCAGGTAACAAAAGAAAAAGAGAGTCACCAAGCTACTGACCCCCTAGCGCTGACCGCGCCACCTAATATGCCAATTCATCGATCCCACAGCGCGGGGCGCACCATATCAAGCATATAAGGGTCGTGGGCACGGGTCACGCCACCCAATATATAGAAACAGGATGGGGCACGCTACTACTCCAGTAACTACAGACTTCTTAGTGCGGGACGCACCATCTCATGTACACACACAGTGCGGGTCGCACCGCTCTGAAATCCCAGGCATTAAAGTGATTTTAATTGCATTGTATTCGGCCATAACCACCTAAACTCTCCTCCTTACACTCAACATCCCCACTTCTCCTACAACTCAAACACTCCCCCTACTTCATAACTCCTATAACTCCCACTACACCAACTCTCCTTCTCCTTTTCAACTTCCTTTCACATTGAACCTATACACTCTACAACTCCCAACCCACATTGGTTTTTAATCCCCTATATGAACTCTAACCATACAAGTAGCAAAATTTATAACAGATATAAATAATACACTCTAATCCTAAATCTAATTCCTTCCTTGCACAAATTAATTCAAATTGTGACATCTTTACAAAGAGGAAAACACAAAAATCATTGAAAGTAAGCACAATGTACTTCATTCTCACTCTTCTTCTCTGTTATTGATACTAATTGGTTGGAAAACCATGGGAATTGGGTGCCCAAGAAGTGTGTTATTTAATTTCACACATTGGCTAGAAAGATAATACCAAGCAATTAAGTTTGGGGGAATTAACCATTCCGCTCACCAACTGTTTGATTAAATTCTTGAACCAAAAGTTGAGCCTAATCTTCACCAGAAACACCATGTCTTCACATAAAAGACAACATCCATCCACCTCCACTGTTCGGCCTCAATATGATCACACGAAATTTGTTAGTGAGAGGGCCGTGAAAAGATTCAAGTCATCCATCGACAAGAAGAATTTAGTGCTAGAACGTGGATTGAAGCCGGATGCTAACTTGGACGGTGATATGGCCTTGCAAATTATAGAACGTAATTGGTTTCAGTTAATAGAACAACCACTTCCAGCAGTGCTCAATATAATAAAAGAGTTTTATGCCAACACAATGGAACATGTCATTCACATAGTCATGGTTTGGGGTAAACTAGTGGCGTTTCATGCCGATGCTATCAACGAGTATTTTGGGTTAGAGGCACCACGGGCTGACCGATATGAAGATGGTTTTCCTGATCTAGACGAGTTGATTGTCAAATTCTGCAAACCAGGAACTCAATGGGTAACTCGAGCCGAAACAGATGAAAAGATAAGTTTTCCACACTACGCATTTAGTCGGTATGGTAAAGCATGATATGCATTCATTTGTGCCCATTTAATGCCCACACGGCACCAAAACGATGTAACTAAGGAACGAGCTTGGCTATTATATGGGATTGTTCACCACCATTACTAGGTGAATAACTCCATTGCATTCTTTAATGTCGATGTGGGTGAGTGTATTCAAGAGTCCATTGACTGGTTTCTACGAGGGAGTACTACGGGAGGTCTGCTACATGGTTTCTTAATCACTGATTTATGCCGTAAAGCTGGGGTGCAGTGGCAGCCTTCTGAGCCTGTCCAACAACCGATGGCAATAATTAACCATGCTATAATTGAGAGGTACAAGGCATGGGAAGGGGCGAGATCACATCCACGTGGAGAAGGCTACATTATGATTCGCCAACCCTCACCCCCAAGTGGAGCGGAACTAATGCAAGAGCAACCACCTCAGGGCTCAAGGAATCAATTTTTGTGGTTGGCCTAACGCCAAGATTTAATGCATCAGTACAACGCTAATGCATTCAACACGCTTGCTGATGCATTTTCCCGTTGGAATCCTAATGCACATCCAGTGGTCATGCTTGTTCCTCCTATCCTTCCAACATATCCTCCTTCGGACGACGACGAGCAGTAACTCATTTTCAGGGAAGTCTTCATACTTTTATTTGAATTATTTTGTATTAATGAGGACATTACTTGATTTAAGTTTGGGGGATTATATTTTCTGCCTGGTTAATTTATGAAAATTTTAATAATCATGTTAGTTAGTTTGCTTAGTTGTTATAAATGTTCATGTTCATGGCATATATAAAAAAACATTACACGAATCCAGTTATTAGATGGTAAGAGTTTATTTTTAGCCAATGATGAAATTGGAATTAGGTAGATAAGTACAGTACCAAATATGAGAACTTTGATGTAATTTCTTGTTATGAATTGAGTCTTTTTCTGTTTGAAACTGGTATAATAAGGATAGCACAGTAAAAATAACTTGTTGATTGATTGAGTTTAAATTGATACATAATGATGTTTTTAAAGGATAATACTAGTTTGAATGAAAGAATAACAAGAAATAGTAGTGATGACTAAAGTTAGACAAAAACCTAAGTTTGGGGGGAATATTTGGGGTATATAAGCTATGAAAAAAAGAAAAAATTATATGACTAAACACCGTGGCGTGCTTGTCTAGTTTTGTGGCCTTTGTTACTTGAGTAAGTAAGCCCGAGGGGATTGTCTTTACACCTAGAGCCCTAAGGTCTTAATGGTCTAGGAGTCGTTGGTCGAAAGCTCGTTAAGGTATCAATGAAAAGCCTAAGGGAATAAGACATTACATAGCTATGTGTATAAAAAAATAGAATAAAATAGGAAATAAGAGCAAAAAGCCCCTGTAGATGAAAAATGAAGCATAAGTATCCCGTGTTGATCCTCGATATTGGTAATTATTTGATTTTAGTTGGATCTAGCTTATTTTTGGAATTCTTGAGTTTCACTGTATGATGCCTTCGAAGAGACTTATTATGTGTTAAATTTGATTTTATATCAGTTAGCATGGTTGTGGAGCACCACGCACTATATTATTGATAACAGTCTAAAGATTTGATGATTGATAAGGAATTGTTGATTGGTTTTGATATGAAGTGCTGACATGTTTACTTAATTTTTCTGAGGCTGTATGGATAAACTATATATTGTCTTAATACTGGATTCCTAGTTCTTAGTAGTTAGTCGCATTGCATTGCATTTTGCTTGAGGACAAGCAATGTTTCAAGTTTGGGGGAATTTGATGAGTAGGTTTTTAACCTATAATTTATATTCATTTATCTTGTTATATTGTTAGTTTTTTGATTTCTTCATGTTATTTTTGATGGGTTTTATGCTTGTTGTAGGATAATCAGTAAGCTTATCAAGATGCTAGCATTGGAAGGAATTTCAAGCAATTATTGTCATTCTACATGACCAGCGCGGGGGGCGCCGTGATGCTAAGTAAAGTAGCGCGGGGCGCGCTAGTGCGTGGGCATGTCACTGATTGAGTAGCGCGGGCCGCGCTGTCTGAGAGTTAAACATGGCGCGGGGGGCACTGTTACGGGACAGGATCTGGTCAATATTCTTTATGTGCGGGAAGATGGGCATTGTTAGTAGCTATAAATTCCTTATGTAATATGCTTATAATAGGAGTGTGTTAATGAGGTTATTTCATGCAGTTGGGAGTCTTTGACGAATGACTTGTTTGGTTTTGAAAAGGAGTTGGATTTCTATTAGAATTCTTATGTGATGAGTTGGAGTTGGATTAGAGTTGGTGGTGTGGAGCTGAAGTGAGGCAATTTTTGTGATGCCCCCAAATCTGAGTTCTCAACCCCGGGCTTGGTGCTCACTATCCATCATCAACATAAGCATTCTATATATTATTGCAGAATAATAAACATACGTTGTTCATTATAATAAAGTCTTATACAATACCCCAAGGTCTATTGCCTTAACATAAACATATCTTACTTAAGTTACATAACGTAACACAAAAGGTTTACATAAACATCAAACATAGTATTTCATGATACTTAAACATTTATAATAACTATGCTTGGACCTTTCCCTTGCCCTTGTCCTTCTTATTTGAACTCTCTAGCTTAGCTGAAATAAATGTCATGATATAGCAAGAGTAAGCAACTAATTTGCTTAACAAGTTTAAGTACAAAGAAGATATATCATGATTAGAAAGAAATTTATCGTTCAATGTTCAACAATAGAAATTAATTGTAAAAGAACATGAATTAAGTATTGATAACTGAATATTCGAACAATTGAATAACAGATACTTAGTGGTCATAATGACCATGAACATATGCTAAGGTTGTCAGTATTTAAACTGGTCCTTTTAATAAGTTTTAGTAATCAAGGGGACCAGCCTTTCATACCCGGTGTATTATGCATAAACATTTAATATACGAGCAATAATTGTTTTTCAATAATGCTTTAATCAGTTTGTTCTTTTTCTCAGTCTTGAGTCCTTACCAAATCAATTGGTGAAGAACAACGTTGAACAACATATTTGATTTAACAAATTTAAACATACTGGATCTAGCTGATACAATTAGCATAGATCCATATCTTAAATAGCTCATGAATAAAAAGAACTTTATCTAATTCACAGTTCAATAATAATAGAACATGAATTTAATTGCACTTAGTGCGAGTAACAATAATCAATATAGATGTGAATAATCAACAATAATTATTCACTAACATGCTTTGAAAGTAATAACTCAAGTTTGAGTTAGAGAACTTGCATTGACTGCCACTGCTACACAATTTAATTTATTCTCTTTATTGTAAAGACCTATCATTGTTAATATTGATCTTACAATCAGCATATAATACTTTATATCAAAATACAATTACTCTAACATCAGTTTACTTAACCACATAATCAATTACCTGAAAACATCTTTATTATTATCATTCTTTGATAATATATTAATTACTTTATCATATTACTTATGATTTAACACTTAATCTTTTCCTTTTATTAGTTTTTCCTTATAATCTAGTAAGCTGAATACTAACATCATAGTCTAGATTATTCAAGCATGCAATCCAGCCACCTGGATTGGCTAATCCAGCAAACTGGATTCAACAAACTTCCAATCCAGCAAGTCTAGATTCTAAATCCTACAATCCAGCAAACTTGGATTCTAAATCTTTCAATCCAGCAAACTGGATTCAACATTTTTTCTAATCCAGCAAGCTGGATTCCATATCTCCTTTACGAAAATACCAAATCAACTTATTATTTTTCTATCATTTGGCCATGCTTATACACATGTATTTTATACACAAAAAGTTTCTTTCCGTAATTTTTTAATTTCTTTTAGTATTTTTCCAAAAATTATTTTTAGTACGTAGCTTAAGAAATTAGCCCCATCACGCTTAACTCCAGAAATTTCCATCTCTTGGCATAATGTTATATATGTTAACTTGACCTTCCAGTTTAAATTTCGTGGCCATCAGAGTTATAGAACTCCAGTTATAGCGATTTTCGTCCGAAAAATCTAAATTTTGAAATGGCCATAACTTGCTCAATTTAAGTCGGAATGAGCTCATTTTTGGACAGGAGCTACCTTATACCATATATTTTCGTTTTCCAAAAGGCCGGAATTTATTTCATAATTTAAGTGGCCGAAACTGCCCTTGTAATTTCTTTCGCAGTTTATTTTCGTGATTTTTGGCTTTTACCTACTTTCCTAAAATCAGTCCATACGAAAATGTACAACTCCTTTTTAGGTGATTCCACTTGGGTTTGAAAGATAACTCATCATACTACTCTCCCAAATATTTCCAGAATTTTTAATTACCAAAAATATGACTAAAATACCCCTTACATTGACTGTCCAAAAATAGTTTATTTTTCTTTCAAAAGGCAAAACTCTTTTTGCTAAAACAGTTGCTACCACTTGTGTATTCAACATTTTTGAATGCTACCACTTGAGTTTAGTAGTTAACTTACATATCTAGCACCCCACTTTGACGGATCACAAAAAGAAGGTGTACATCAAAAATGGTAGACGATCAAAGGATGTGAAATAAACTAGAGTTTTCTAACAAAACAAAATTAGTTTCTCTTATATCATTTTGATTCACTTTCTAACACTCAAATATGTTAGATGCATAAATGAAACCATATAAAACATGTAGAAAGAGGGTTTTAGACCTCTAGATCATAAACCTTAGATAACCAAAATCAAACAAAATAAAAAAAAATCCACAAGTTTAAGATTTATACCTTGATCTTTGAGCACTTCTTCTTAATCTTCCAAAGTAACTAACAAACTTAGGATGCATCAATGGTGTATCTCTTCCTCTATCTCTCCTTCGTTCCACCGAATTTTCCCTCTCTCTCTCTCTCTCTTTCTCTTATGTTTTGCTTGGTTAACTAAAGAGAAAGTAAGATGAGATAAAGTAAAGGATGAAAGAGAAGATGGTTTAATGTGTTGGACAAAAATATATAGATACATTAGTATATATATATCTAATCCACTAACATAACTACTCTCTCTCTCTTAATTATTACAAGATTACTTACTAATATGTTGGCTCCACAAACAAAATGACACCTAGTCCATTAAGTAAATATCTTTTGGAAGATGTGGAGCATGTAATAATTAGATACATCTCCCTTATTCCTCTCCTTGCTTGGGCGGCCAAGTTGCCTCCTTATCTCCAAGTCTTGCTTTTGTTTTTATTGAAATATCTAGCATACAAAATGTCTAAAGTACCCTCATCAATTGGCTACAAGTTGGGCCATTATAAAAGATGTTTTGGGCTTTCCACAAATAACCTATTGGACTTTTAATTAACTATTTTGACTTACTAATTAAAATGAACTTGGGCCTCCACCCTTAAATAATTATGCTACTAGCATACTTGTCCATTCAATTTGATAGTGGGCTAGCTTAACAATCAAATTATCTACAAGTCCTATGCTTAAATAATTATTGGGCTTATTTAAACCACTAGCCATTCTTAGTAATATTAACCCTATTATCACATGAACTATTACTCATTATTATTGATATTTACACATTCACATCAATAAATATTAATTAACTTATATAACCCAATTAGACTTGTCTTATTCAAGTTTATTGAGTACTAACTTAGGGTTTAACATCTTAAATCTATTTCCTAGATTATTAAAATACTTAGGTTATTTCACTAACTTATATTACTTATTAGTGAAACTTTCTTTAAATATTATATCCTATTATCCACATAATCACTTCATCATCCATAAAATATTATCAATTATGTAATATTTATTTACAATGTATCACAGAAATTCTTGGTTATTACATTCTCCCCTCCTTATAAGAATTACATCCCTGAAATTTCATTAAGGTTACTCAAAAAGATTTGGAAACTCTTTCCTCATCTTTTCCTCGAGTTCCCATGTAGCTTCCTCAACATTGTGGTTCCTCTAGAGCACTTTGACAGAATGTATAACCTTATTTCTCAATTTCTGCTCTTTCCTATCCAAAATTTCTATAGGAACTTCCTCGTACGATAAGTCTTTCTCGACTTGAATCGGCTCGTAAGATATCACATGCTTGCAATCTGGCTTATACGGACGTAACACTGATACATGAAACACATTATGAACATGTTCCAGTTCAGGAGGTAGAGCTACCTCATACGCTACTTCCCCTGTCTTCTTCAGTATTTTAAACGGTCCAATAACCCACTTCGAAATCTCTTTTCTTGCGATGAATATCTGTGTACTTCTTTTATCGATCCTGAGCTGCTACCAGTCGCGCTCTTATCACTTTGATGATCTCCACTGTTTGCTGCACCAATTCTGGCCCTAACAATCTTCCTTCACCTACCTCGTCCCAACATAAGGGCGTTCTTCATTTTCTCCCATACAGGGCTTCATACGGCGGCATTCTAATGCTTGAATGATAACTATTGTTATACGAAAACTCCACTAATGGAAGATGATCTTCCCAGCTTCCCTTGAAATCCATCACACAGGCTCTGAGCATGTCTTCTAATGTTTGAATCGTTCTCTCGCTTTGCCCATCTGTCTGTGGATGATACGCAGTACTCAACCTTAATTGTGTCCCCATTCTTTCTTGAAGACTTCTCCAAAAGTTTGACGTGAAGTGCGGATCTCTATCAGACACGATTGATACTGGCACTCCATGTCTCGAAATAATTTTATTGATATATAATTTTGCTAGCTGATATAAAATATACCTAATCTTGATCGGTAAAAAGTGTGCTAACTTTATAAGATGGTCGACAACCACCCATATACCGTCATAACCCTTCTTTGTTGCTGGAAGCCCTACCACAAAATCCATCGTGACGTGCTCCCATTTCCATTCCAGAATTTCCAACGGCTGTAATAGTCCACTTGGTCGCTGATGCTCTACCTTGACTCTTTGACAAGGTAAACAGTGGCTGACGCATTCAATAATGTTTGGCCACCAATAATGTTGACGCAGATCTTGATACATCTTCGTGCTTCCTGGGTGTATTGAGTATCTCGTATTGTGCGCTTCTTGAATAATCTCTTCTCGTAACTCTGGTACTGCAGACACCCAAATTCTTCCTTCAAATCTCAGCAATCCAGTGTCGTCGATCTTATACTTCAACTCTTCACCTTCGACCAACCGCTTCTTTATGTTACCACATTCATCATCATTCTCTTGTGATTCTTTCACCTTGTCTAATAAAGTCGGACTTGCTTCCATTTCTATTACCTTATATGAATCCTTCGGATTTTTCACCTCCAACTCCATTTTCTCCATTTCTCTTATTAATTCTTCTAGTTTGTTAATGCAAACAATTTTTCTTGGCTCTTCCTGCTTAAAGCATCTGCCACTACATTAGCCTTGCATATATGATATAGAATGTCACAATCATAGTCCTTGATTAATTCTAACCATCTCCTCTGCGTCATGTTTAACTCCTTTTGTGTAAAGATGTACTTCAGACTCTTGTGATCTGTGTATATCTCACACTTTTCTCTGTAGAGATAATGTTTCCACATCTTTAGGGCAAATACTACCACAGCCAACTCAAGGTCATGGGTAGGGTATCCCTTCTCATAGTCTTTTAACTGTCGTGACGCGTACGCAATGACTTTACCATTCTGCATTATTACGCAACCTAGTCCTTTGTGTGATACGTCACTATACACTGTAAAACCTCCTGTACTATCTGGTAAAGATAACACAGGTGCGTCACTTAGTCGCTTCTTCAATTCCTAAAAAATTTATTCACACTTTTCCGTCCACACATACTTAACAGTCTTTCTCGTCAGATTAGTTAATGGTGTTGCTATCTTCGAGAAATCCTGAATAAATCTTCGGTAATATCCTGCCAATCCCAAGAAACTTCTGATCTTTGTCGGTGTCTTCGGTCGTCCCCAATTTTTCACCGCTTCTACTTTCGCTGGATCAACAGAAATTCCCTCGTTGTTGATGACATGTCCTAGAAATTGAACTCTCTTTAACCAGAACTCACACTTTGAATATTTTGCATATAGCTTCTCTTCCCTTAAGGTTTCCAATACAATTTGTAGATGTTCAGCATGCTCCTCTTCAGTCTTCGAATACACCAAAATGTCATCAATGAACACAACCACAAATTTATCCAAATACAGTTTAAATATTGCATTCACAAGTCCATAAAAGTAGGTGGTGCATTTGTCAGTCCAAATGACATCACTAGGAACTCATAATGACCGTAACGAGTTCTAAATGTTGTCTTTGGTACAGCCTCGGTTATCACCTTCACCCGATGATATCCAGTTCTCAGGTCAATCTTCGAAAAACATTTCGCTCCCTTAAGTTGATCAAGCAGATCGTCTATTATCGGTAACGGATATTTGTTCTTGATTATCACCTTATTCAACTCTCTATAATCCATACGCAACCTCATCGAACCATCCTTCTTCTTTATAAACATCATCGGTACTCCCCACGGAGATACACTAGGTTGGATTTACTTTTTATCCAACAACTCTTGTAACTGGATCATCAACTCTTTCATATCTACCGGAGCCATTCTATATGGTGCTTTCGATATCGGCGCTGTCCCCGATACTAAATCAATTACAAACTCAATTTCTCTGTCTGGAGGAGTCCCAGAAGTTCTTCTGGAAAGACATCCCCAAACTCATTAACTATAGGTATATGCCTCATGTCCGAATTCACAACCCGTGTATCCACTACATGAGCCAAATAACCTTCACATCCTTTTCTTAACATTCTCTTGGCCTGCATCATCGTCAGATAACTTGTTTGCCTTGGCGACTTGCTACCATTAAATACAACCTTAGACTTACTCGGTGTCTCAAGGCGTATACTCTTCTTATGACAGTCTATAACTGCCTCATGGTTAAACAACCAATCCATCCCTAACATAACATCAAATTCTCCTAAGCGTATTGGGATCAAATTCACGCTTAAATTATGTCCCCTTATATCCACACCACAGTTGTTATGGATAAACTCTACAAGGATCACTTCTTTATTTGCAACTTCTATATTCATTGGGTTCTTTAACTTTTCAAATGGTAAGTTTAATCTTCTAGCAAATTCATTAGACATAAATGAATAGGTTGCTCCCGAATCAAATAATACGTAGGCATTTATATTATTGATCGAAATAATACCTGACACCACCTCCTTTGATGCAACTGCGTCTTGCATAGTCATGTTGAACGTTCGGGCTGTCGGCTTGCTCTACTGTGTTGGCCCTCTAATAGTTAACTTTGTTGAATTGCTCTTGTTTCCACTTCCTCTATCTGTATTCTTCTTCAGTGGACAATCCTTAAATCGGTGCTCCGTTCCTCCACAATAAAAACAACCACTTTTCTTCGGCTTAGGACAATTTGGTGAAATATGTCCTTCTTGGCCACAATTATAACAGACGTTTTTCCCTTTCATACACTTTCCAGAGTGATTCTTTTCACACTTTCAACACGCTGCCTTCTTCTGCTGAGTATTCCCTTGTTGCGTTCCTGATTCATTGCCACTGTTGTTCCACTTATGTTTCTTGCTGTTACTGCCACCACTGCTCGCACCTTAATGACCACCTTCAATCTTCTTCTTATTCTTCTCTCGGTTGAATCTAGAAACTGCCTCACTACTACCTTCTGCAATGATGTCTTTTTCTAACAGTGTTGAGAATGTAGCAATTTGCAACACTGCAACTTTGCTGTGAATCCACGGCTTCAGCCCATTTTCAAACCTACGCGCCTTTCGTAGTTCTGTATCCACCTGATGAGGTGCGAATCTGGCTAGCTCATTAAATTTTGCTGCATATTTGGCAACTGACATGTTTTCTTGCTTTAATTCAAGAAACTGCACTTCCATTCTGGCTTGCATGGCCTCCGAGAAATAACTTTCTAAGAATAACTCCTTAAACCTGGTCCATATCACTACCTCTGTTCCAGCTCTAGCTTGGTTCGTCTCCCACCAGTAATTAGCCTCACCTTTCATCAAGTAGGTAGCAAAAGTCGTCTTTTTCTCTTCGGCTACCCTTGCAATGATAAAGGCCTTTTCCATCTCTTTCACCCATGTTTGAGCCGCTATAGGGTCCGTAGTTCCGCTGAATTCTGGTGGTCCTACAGCTTTAAAATCTTTAAAATTTGCCAATCTATTATTCGCTTGCCCCCTTGCTGCAGCTGTACGAGTTCGCATAGCTTGAGCTATCATATCAGCAAAGTTTTGCATTGGGTCATCTTGATTTCTTTCATTGTTCACAGAACGTTCCTCCCTCTGGTTACGATTTTGACGTCTTGGCGGCATTATCTGATTAAACAAAACCTTAATTTATTACATCGAGTTTAATTATATGACATATCTTCTAAGTGTTTAAAATATAACATGTAATTTAAACTCTAACAATCATATTATCATAATGTTGTATTATCGAATTCAACCTGCTAAATTGACTAATTCAGCTTGCTGAATTAACGTATTCATCTTACTAAATTCACATATTTAGCTTACTGAATTACACATTCAGCTTGCTGAATTAACATATCCAGCTTGTTGAATAACACATTCAGCTTGTTGAATTAACATATTTGATTTACTGATTTTTCAAACAGACAACTTCTCATTTTAATTCTAATACTTTTCTATTTGATCCAACATGTAATTATAATAAGCATTCTATATACTATTGCGGAATAATAAACATACGTTGTTCATTATAACAAAGTCTTACACAATACCCCAAGGTCTATTACCTTAACATAAACATATCTTACTTAAGTTACATAAAGTAACACAAATGGTTTACATAAACATCAAACATAGTATTTCATGATACTTAAACATTTATAATAACTATGCTTGGACCTTTCCATTGCCCTTGTCCTTCTTATTTGAACTCTCTAGCTTAGCTAAAATAAATGTCGTGATATAGCAAGAGTAAGCAACTAATTTGCTTAACAAGTTTAAGTACAAAGAAGATATATCATGATTAGCAAGAAATTTATCGTTCAATGTTCAACAATAGAAATTAATTATAAAAGAACATGAATTAAGTCTTGATAACTGAATATTTGAAAAATTAAATAACAGATACTGAGTGGTCATAATGTCCATGAACATATGCTAAGGTTGTCAGTATTTAAACTAGTCCTTTTAATAAGTTTTGGTAATCAAGGGGATCAGCCTTTCATACCCGATGTATTATGCATAAACACTTAATATACGAGCAATAATTATTTTTCAATAATGCTTTAATCAGTTTGTTCTTTTTCTCAGACTTGAGTCCTTACCAAATCAATTGGTGAAGAATAACGTTGAACAACATATTTGATTTAACAAATTTAAACATACTTGATCTAGCTGATACAATTAGCATAGATCCATATCTTAAATAGTTCATGAATAAAAGAACTTTATCTAATTCACAGTTCAATAATAATAGAACAAGAATTTAATTGCACTTAGTGCGAGTATCAATAATCAATATAGATTTGAAAAATCAACAATAATTATTCACTAACATGCTTTGAAAGTAATAACTCAAATTTAAGTTAGAGAACTTGCCTTGACTGCGATCTACTGCTACACAATTTAATTTAATCTCTCTATTGTAAAGACCTATCATTGTTAAGATTCATCTTACGATCAGCATATAATACTTTATATCAAAATACAATTACTCTAACAGCAATTTACTTAACCACATAATCAATTACCTGAAAACATCTTTATTATTATCATTCTTTGATAATATATTAATTACTTTATCATATTCCTTATGATTTAACACTTAATGTTTTCCTTTTATTAGCTCTTCCTTATAATCTAGTAAGCTGAATACTAACATCATAGTTTAGATTATTCAAGTATGCAATCCAGCCACCTAGATTGGCTAATCCAGCAAATTGGATTCAACAAACTTCCAATCCAGCAAGTCTGGATTCCAAATCCTGCAATCCAGCAAGCCTGAATTCTAAATCTTTCAATCCAGCAAACTGGATTCAATATTTTTTCCAATCCAGCAAGCTGGATTCCATATCTCCTTTACAAAAATACCAAATCACCTTATTATTTTTCTATCCTTTGGCCATACTTATATGCATGTATTTTATACGCAAAAAGTATTTTTTCGTAATTTTTTAATTTCTTTTAGTATTTTTCCAAAAATTATTTTTAGTACGTAACTTAAGAAATTAGCCCCATCACGCTTAACTCCAAAAATTCCCATCTCTTGGCATAATGTTATACATGTTAACGTGACCCTCCAGTTTAAATTTTGTGGCCATCGGAGTTATAGAACTCCGGTTATAGCGATTTTCGTCTGAAAAACCTAAATATTGAAATGGCCATAACTTGCTCAATTTAAGTCGGAATGAGCTCATTTTTGGACAGGACCTTATACCATATATTTTCATTTCCCAAAAGGCCGGAATTTATTTCATAATTTAAGTGGCCGAAACTGCCCTTGCAATTTCTTTCGCAGCTTATTTTCGTGATTTTCAGCTTTTACCTACTTTGCTAAAATCAGTCCATACGGAAATGTACAACTCCTTTTTAGGTGATTCCACTTGGGTTTGAATGATAACTCAACATACTACTCTCCCAAATTTTTCTAGAATTTTTAAATTCCAAAAATATAAAAAAAATACCTCTTGCATTGGCTATCCAAAAACAGTTTATTTTTCTTTCAAAAGACAAAACTGTTTTTGCTAAAACAGTTGCTACCACTTGTGTATTCAATATTTTTGAATGCTATCACTTGGGTTTAGTAGTTAACTTACATATCTATCACCCCTCTTTGATGGATCACAAAAAGAAGGTGTAGATTAAAAATGGTAGACGATCAAAGGATGTGAAATAAACTAGAGTTTTCTAACAAAATAAAACTAGTTTCTCTTATATCCTTTTGATTCACTTTCTAACACTCAAATATGTTAGATCCATACATAAAACCATATAAAACATGTAGAAAGAGGGTTTTAGACCTCTAGATCATAAACCTTAGATAACCAAAATCAAACAAAATAAAAAAAAATCCACAAGTTTAAGATTTATACCTAGATCTTTGAGCACTTCTTCTTAATCTTCCAAAGTAACTAACAAACTTAGGATGCATCAATGGTGTATCTCTTCCTCTATCTCTCCTTCTTTCCACCGAATTTTCCCTCTCTATCTCTCTCTCTCTTTCTATTATGTTTTGCTTGGTTAACTAAAGAGAAAGTAAGATGAAATAAAATAAAAGATGAAAGAGAAGATGGTTTAATGTGTTGGACAAAAATATATAGATACATTAGTATATCTATATCTAATCCACTAACATATCTCCTCTCTCTCTCTCTTAATTATTACAAGATTACTTACTAATATGTTGGCTCAATAAACAAAATGACACCTAGCCCATTAGGTAAATATCTTTTGGAAGATGTGGAGCATGTAATAATTAGATACATCTCCCTTATTCCTCTCCTTGCTTGGCCGGCCAACTGGCCTCCTTATCTCCAATTCTTGCTTTTGTTTTTATTGAAATATCTAGCATACAAAATGTCTAAAGTACCCTCCTCAATTGGCTACAAGTTGGGCCATTATAAAAGATGTTTTGGGCTTTCCACAAATAACCTATTAGACTTTTAATTAACTAGTTTGACTTACTAATTAAAATGAACTTGGGCCTCCACCCTTAAATAATCATGCTACTAGCATCTTGCCCATTAAATTTAATAGTGGGCTAGCTTAACAATCAAAGTATCTATAAGTCCAATGCTTAAATAATTATTGGGCTTGTTTAAACCACTAGCCATCCTTAGTAATATTAACCCTATTATCACATGAACTATTACTCATTATTATTGATATTTACACATTCACATCAATCAATATGTTAATTAACTTACATAACCCAATTAAACTTGTCTTATTCAAGTTTATTGAGTACTTACTTAGGGTTTAACATCTTAAATCTATTTCCTAGATTATTAAAATACTTAGGTTAGTTCACTAACTTATATAACTTATTAGTGAGACTTTCTTTAAATATTATATCCTATTAACCACATAATCACTTCATCATCTATAAAATATTATCGATTATGTAATACTTATTTACAATGTATCACAGAAATTTTTGGTTATTACAATTTTTATGCTAAGAGTTGGATGAAAAAGAAAAAAGAACACACTTTGAGAACGAGATTGGAAGGGGAAGAGCTTGGAGGAACGAGAAGACGAGTAATTTCACGAAGATTGCAGATTTGAAGGGCGAGAAGGGTGGTGTATTACTATTCTCTATTAATTTCATTTTGTGTAATCGGGATGATGATTTCTTTTATTTATTCAGTATTTAATTCTTTAGTTATGAACCAAATTACTTATTGGGCTAATAACGGATCTTTAAGTGGAATGATGATTATGTAATCTTTGATTTTTAGTTTAATAAGCTATTATTCAGTTTATCTATATTTATTTGAGCTTAAATTTATGAATTGATTTATCAACAATTTTTTGTGAAATTGTATGAATTCGAGAGATGAAATACGAATCTAGACTTAATTAATATAGCTTGTGTTTTTGAATTTTGTGAATGAACATGATCTTAATGAATGTTAAGGTAGAGATATGTTTGACATCGCATGTAATCATATAAAGAACTTGAACTTAAACCTTCTTTAATTGTAATTCACTTAAAGATATAGTGAGTTAGTTAATTAAGGTGTTTAACTTGATTCTATCTAATTTGTGGATTTGAGTTAATACGGTATTAGTACATCGAGAGGTGGCTAGTTCTACATTCGTGTTATTGATTAATAAACTGGAATAAATGTGTAATAATTAGAGTGATGCTTAGATTGAAGTTGTAACCATAATTCTCCAATATTTGTCTAAAAATTCAGTTTTCAGGGTTGTTGATTGTTTGGTACTTTTAATATTTATAACATCTTTAGTATAAATTGGAAATTGATTAGTTTAATAAAATTAGGATTAATAGAAAATTGGTAATTGTGAATGTTAATTTTTTACTAAGTCTTTGAGGGAATGATACTCTACTTACTATTATATTACTTGTTGACCACGTATACTTGCATGTTGTGCGTAATTAGATTTTACCCAACAGCAGTTTACAATGGAAAAGAAAATGAAGACTCTCTGTGAGCAAGTCGACCAATTGGCCGAATTGATAATTCATCAGCACCAAGTCACAAGCCAATTATTCAGTCAGAAGCTTGCTAGCCTCCTTCCTTTTGTTACAAGTACTCCATTATTAACTTCCGAAGGTGAAATGCTGGAGGATAAGATTACAAAAATAGCAAATGCCAAAGCCTGTCGGGATTTTACTAATCAAAGGGAATTTACGTAACTAGGCTAACCGATGGAGAAAATATTTCAAATGATGATCAATGAAGGAAGAATCACAGCTCTGTTACCTCCAATCAACCCTCGATCAAGACAGTTCAATTCTAATGGAGTATGTCAGTACCACTCCCTTTCTCGCGATCATAAAACAGAAGAATGTTGGGCACTCCGCCACCTAATTCAGAATCTAATTGACAGCGGTGTCCTGCAGCTGGCAGATGATGACATTGTACTACTTGAGAGTGGGAATACATTTCCTGTAAAATGGAAGGAAGTCGTAGCAGTTATATCCTTTGGGGATGATTTGGCTGCCATACAACTCAAAATACAAGCAATACAACTCAAAGGTGCTATAAATCCTTTGAATGTGGTTGCGTCAGCGCCAATCATCTTGCCATTCAGACCACAATATCCTGTTGTTAGCCTACAGAAAGTTCCATAGAATTATGGACAGGCTGAAGGATCCACATCTCACATAACTGCTACTGTGTTGAAGGAGAATCCACTGTATCTCCCTCAACGGGTGATGAAGCCTACCATCAAGCTAACGGGGAAAGTTCCCATAGAGAAAATCGAAGAATTCCTCCGTACTATGGGCCATAATGAATCCAAGGTGGTTTCAAGCTTAAGAGAAGCTCCACAACAAATTTCCATACTGGATTTGGTTTTCTCTTCTGAGGATCACAGGAAGGTCTTGCTAAGAGTTTTGGAAGAAGTCTATTTGCCTAAATCGGTGGATGTTGAAAAGTTCCAGCATCTAGTTGATCACATTTTTAATAACAATGTGATATCTTTCACTGATGATGACATACCTTCTGAAGGGTCGGGTCATTGCAAGCCGCTTAATATATCGGTTATATCCTCCGGATACATGGTCGCAGGGGTATTGATAGATGGAGGGTCATCCTTGAATAACTGTCATTATGCCACCTTGGAGAAGATGAACATCAATCTCAAGAGGATCCGAAGTAGCCATACAAATATCAAAACTTTTGATGGATCCCGACGAAATGCGATCAGAGAGATTGAACTACCTGTGGAGATTGTTCCACATAAATTAAGTGTATCCTTTCATGTGCTCAAAATAGCTATAGGATACAACCTGCTCTTAGGGAGACTGTGGATTCATATGGCTGGAGCCGTCCCATCCACCCTTCGTTAGCAGCTCAAATACATCATTAACAATAGCTTAATCACTGTTAATGCTGAGACAGAATGTCCTGTACAAGGTGACATCCCACTCATCAGTTTTAATTCAGAAGTTGAGCCTGCCAGCTTCCATGCCCTGGAGGTGAGCAACACTCACTACCATCCCATTGGGCCACCACCTCTGATACCCAGAGTTTTCGCCGAGGTAATGTCGGCAAGCTAAGAAATATTATCTTTGGGGTATCAACCTGGACAAGGATTGGGCAAAGATCATCAGGGCATTAAGCGCCCAATTCAAGTTCCCAGTCAAATAGGGACAGTCAAACTAGGCTATTCTGCTAGCTCCAGTCACAGGAATCCTCATAAACACAAACAGGTTCCTTCATCTTCAGCCATATGGTGATTACATGCACCTACATGAGCTGAATCTACACAGATTTAAGTAAAGGTTCTTGCCTATGTGATGACCATGTTATTTCCTAAGCCGATACCGATCAAAGGAAAAAGAGGTCTTGATAAAAATCCAGAGGCAGAGGAAAAGGATCGTAGGCGTAAGCAAGACATTGCAAGGCGCTTATCAAACATACGCATCATAGTCCACACGGACAGTACAAACAAAAACACCCCAGACAATGATTGTCCAGATATCATGGTCATCATTCGGGAGAAGGAGGACGATAACAGGCAAATCAGGCAAGTTGCTAGGTTTCCTAATCAGCCACAAGGGGATTGAGCTGGATCCCAGCAAAATTCATGCCATTACGGAAATGCCCATTCCTCGAACAGATAAGGAAATACGGGAATTTTTGGGAAGAATCAACTTCGTTAGCAGGTTCATCTCCTAACTCACAACAACCTGTGAGCCTATTTTCAAGTTGTTAAGGAAGAACTCTTCCATGAAATGGAATGACGAGTGCTAGAAGGCCTTCCTTATAATCAAAGAGCAGCTAGTTAAAGCTCCTATTTTGGTACTACCTAAGGATGATGTTCCCCTGTTCATGTACCTGTCTACCAATGAAAATGTCATGGGCTGCATGCTGGGACAGAAAGATGATAGAGGCCAAGAGCGAGCTATCTACTACCTCAGTAAAAGATTCAGCAGTAGTGAACACAAGTACACTCTAATTAAGAAAACTTGTTGTGCTTTAGCATGGGCTTCCATGAGGTTACAATATTATCTCCATGGTAACACAACCCATCTCATATCCCGTGTGGATCCTCTCAAGTACGTGTTCAGTAAACCCATACTAAATTGTTGATTGTCCAGATGGCAGTTGATCCTATAGCAATTTGATATAGTCTACGTGACGCAAAAGTCCATCAAAGGTCAGGGAATTGCGTCTCAACTAGCCGCTGCACCTTCAGGGGATTTTAAACCTTTGGAAACATACTTCCTCGATGAAGGGGTAATGACAGTTCAGTAACACCATCAATACGATGCACACCAATCATGGAAGATGTATTTTGATGGAGCTGTAAACATGGAAGGTTCCGGGGCTGGAGCAGTTCTAGTATCCGTTACGGGGGAGCAGCTTCCCGTCGTCGTCAAATTGTAGTTTGCCAACACCAACAACACAACTGAGTATGAAGGTTGTATCATGGGGCTAAAACTTTCCCAATCAATAGGCATCAGACGATTAACTGTGTTTGGGGATTCCGAATTGGTAATCAGACAAACAACATGAATCTATCACACTAAAGAGCTACACTTGCTGCCTTACCATCGACAGGTTCTACAGATGGCTTCAAAGTTTGAAGAAATAACCTTCCTCCATATTCCTCAGAATAGGAATGAATTTTCGGATGCTCTAGCAACCTTGGCCTCCTTGATCAACATACTTGACAAGGAAAACATGCCAACCATCACATTTGCCAGACAAAAGGCTCCAACCTATGGGAACTACATTGGATATGTATCGGATGAGCTACCTCCCATCCAACACCCTTGGTATCAGCATATCAAGGAGTACTTGCAACATAGATCTACACCCGCTAAGGCGAGCCTAACTGAAAGAAGGTGGATCCATCGACTTGCTATGAAATTCTACCTGAGCGGGGACATACTCTACAAAAGAGATGCAGGATTAGGTCTCCTCAGATGTCTGGACAAGGACCAAGCTCAGAGGCTCATGGATGAAATCCATAGTGAAGTCTGTGGCCCACACATCAAAAGATCCTAAGAACGGGGCATTACTGGCTATCTCTCAAGGCTGACTGTGATGATCACGTCAAAAGATGTTATCAATGCCAAATTCATAGGAATGCTATCCACGCCCCTCTAAGGGAGTTCCATAATATGAGTTCGCCCTGGCCTTTCTCGATGTGGGGAATGGACGTGATCGAGCCCATCGAGCCCAAAGCCAGTAATGGGCATCGGTCTATCTTCACCATGATCGACTACTTCACCAAATGGGTAGAAGCAACCTCCTTCCCAAGTGTTACAAAAGAAGTTATCATTGCTTTCATCAAAAACAATGTCATTTGTCGATATGGACAACTAGAGGTAATTGTATCATATAATGGTAAGAACCTCAACAACAAAATAATGGAGGAGTTATGCAGTAAATTCCACATCAAACATCTCAACTCCGTCATCTACCGTCCAAAAATGAATTGTGCTATTGAAGCGGCTAATAAGAACATCAAGAAGATCATGCAAAAGATGTCCTCCAATCATAAAGAATGGCCTGACTTATTGCCTCTGACTTTATTAGCCTACAGAACATCAATGTGCACTTCCACTGGGGCAACCCCCTACTCATTAACCTATGGGATGGAAGCAATGCTCCCTATAGAAGTGGAAATGGAATCCCTCAGAGTGTTGATAGACGCTCAGCTGGATGAAGATCAATAGTTATAAGATAGGTATCACCAATTGTCTCTAATAAATGAAAGGCGAACCGCTGCTATCTTCCACGATCAGTTATATCAACAAAGGATCGCCAGATCCTACAACAGAAAAGTCCGGCTATGACAGTTTAAACAACATGACTTGGTTTTGAAGAAGATCATTGACAACTAAGATAAGTCCAAAGGAAAATTTGCCTCGAACTAGGAAGGTCCGTTTATTGTCAAAGAGGTATTGACAGGAGGTGCTCTCAGATTACAAGAGATGGATGGCGATGAATTTCCATAGCTAATCAACTCAGACACCGTGAAACGGTACTATGTCTGAAGTTACCAGTAAACAAACATCCTAGTTTTGGATCACCAGATCCCCAATCACTTTAGGTTTTCTAAACCTCACCACATACAATCTTTCTTCACCCATTTGCCCCATCAGGGACAATTACACTTTCCAACCACCAGCCTAGTTTTGGATCAGCAGATCCCCCACTCAACTTCCTTTTCAAAACGTTTCACACCTGCAGTTTTATCCCACCAGGGATAAAACTTTTCAAACCTGCAGTTTTTTCCCACCAGGGATAAAACTTTTCACACCTGCAGTTTGTCCCACCAGGGATCAAACTTTACACACCTTCAGTTTATTCTGTACATAGGATTAAACTTTTTGGCTGCAACCCGTCCTGTACATGGGGCGAACTACACCAACCTGATCTCCTCAATACACGGGAGTACGTAGGCAGCCATTTTATATGGTTCAGTCACAATAAAATAAATACAACAACAAATATTTCTACACCCTTCTCACTACAAAAATAACAAAAATAAACACATCTCCACACCCCTTTGCCACATACAATGTTGAACCTTTACACCAGGTTCGAACTACGCAGACCTAATCTCCTCTTCAATAGGAGTACGTAGGCAGCCATTCATGGTTCGGTCTTACCCCCTACCAAAACACAAACACTTGTCAAGCGGTACTGAGATCAAACTTCAATCCACCACACTTCATCGGCTTCAGACCAAAGGGATGGAACTACCTGACCTCCCCACACAAATTAGAGAATCGGAGACCATCTAAGCTACGATTGATTCCTCAAAGAGAAACATCAATCCATAAGAGATGGAACTAACTAGGCTCCCCTATACAAAGGAGTATTGGCGACCATCTGTGGTGCGGTCAACCTCAGAGAGGAAAGCCACACTGCTGTCCACATCTACATACAGAAACCAGTCCCAAGACACCAAAGATGGTAAGGAATACATGCAGATCAACAATCCATTCTAAAATATCCTAAGATATCTCAATGTCCATCCATCAAGGAGGAGTTCAGAATACGTCAAGAACACAAGCCCTGAAGAAACAAACAAATATCAAGTAAATAATAAGGCACAACTAAAAAGGAAGTGAATTAAAATATATTTCTCTGCCATATATAATGTTGTTTGATATATACAAAATGTACTATACCTGACAAAATGGCTAAGCTAGTCTGTGCAGGAAAATACAAGCCCATCTACAAGTCGGCGTGTATATAGACTATCAAGTCTAACATCGCATCCCTCTTAGAAGAAGGAGGTAACACTGTGATCTCCTGCCCAAGGGTCTCTACACGAGTTAACAGATCTACAGCCAACTGTATGGTGTAACTATGCTCATTAATATATGTGCTCATCTCTGGTATAATGCCTCCTGAGTAAACGGATCTTTTGACAAAGTGTAGCCGTCAACACCCGTCAATGGGATATCACTGACAGGCGACTGCAAAACAGGCCAATAACGCTTGGCAGGAGGCAAGATCGGTACACGAATCTCTCATGTGGTGCTCCTAATAGCACGCTCTCCTAAATAGAGCTCCCATCCTCCATCTATGAAGAGAGGAATCCTATGGGTGGACATCACGTACTCGACACCAGTCGAGAATCAATCCTCAAATCCAACTATCAAGTGGTCCCCGGAGTAGGGAATCCAAGTGATGGCATCAGCTGTCAACAACTCCAACTGCAAGCGACAATGGGTGAAACCCTCAGCTATAGGAACCTCCACCAATAAGGAGTGATGCCATCGTCGTCCTCGTGGATAGGTCTCCAAACCTAACACACTAATAGGATGCAAACATTGGAGCCTCTCATAGGCCCAAAACTGCCAACACAAAGGCAAACATCTGCTGTCAGTCAACACTCTTAACTTGTACATGGGAAATCAAAAGAGAAATACTCACCAGCAGAAACGGATAAAATCCTAACCAAGTCTCTGCCAAGCCCTGAGAATGCATGCGCATTCCCCTGAGGAAATAGGCAAAGGTATAGGAGTCACAATCATACTATCCAATACGGTCCACCTCCCGAGTGGCGCTAATCAAAGCGAATGACACCGTGGAAGAGTTATCTGCTATGAAATAACCCCTGATAATAACCAGGAATAATCACCGAAGAATGCGATCCCTGACTCTCACATCAGTGGGCATGGGCTTACACAACAGCTGTTGCCTAATTTTTTAATGGTACTTTAACACGCAAGTATACGCGTTCAATTGTAATATTCAGCAAGCAAGGATATCGTTCCCACGAGGAAACAGACTAATATTAATGAATTACTAATTTCAATGCAATTAATCCTATTTTAAACTACAAAAGATTGTTTGTGATTTAACAATTAAACTTAACAAAACAAATAATTGAAATCAGAATTTCACAAGAATAATTGCAGATTTAACAGGTTAAGATTACAACTTCCCTTAATATTTCATTTAAACAAATTTACTTCCCATTTAAATTAATTAATTAATATGAATCATTATCCAAGAATACTTTATAAAATTCACACACTTTTTCCAAAACACATTAACATATCCTCCTAACTCCAATCCTCAAGACACAGAATTACAAGGAATACCCCAGTTAATCAACTCACTATAGTCCTATGTGAATCAAGTTAATTAGGGTTTAACGCGCAAATTCTTTCAATGGATACAAAAGACAGATAGGCATATTCCTATCCTACATGCTAATTATATTAACCCTAATCAGATTATATGAGCAGATGCTATCATATCCAGATCTCAATCTATATTCCATCTTCCAATTTTATATAGATTATCACAGTAATTGTTGGCCAACCAATTAATCAATATGCAAAAGATATAATAAATAATTCAATAAAACCTAACTTTCATTCAATGGGAAGATTTAATTTAAACTACATACCAAGTTCCGTTGCAATCTTAATGAAAATTTAGTTCATAATAGTAATAAAGAAAAACATCATCCAGATTAATAATCCAAACATCCCAGATAATTACAAAAGATAAAACTAGAGAAGAAAAGAAGAAACTCTGAATTTGCTTCAATACTCTCTCTTTGATCTTTAGCCCTTGCAATTCTCCTTCGTATTTTTCTTCGTTGTTCTCTTTGCAATTCTCTTGAAAAATTAAGTGATACGTCTTTTCTAAAGTCTCCTTCTATTTGTATTAGTCTCCCACCTCATTCAGATTCCTTTTTGGCTTCAAAAACCCACTTGGCAGTAGAAAACCATCCTTTTTGCCACACATGAGCGCCTAGGCGCTCAACCTAGACCATTTCCAAGCGCCTAGGCGCTTGACCAGGACCACGTAATTACAAAAATACCACTCAGCTATAATTTTAATGATTTTTTGACCTTTTTCTTCTCCGAAATGACCAATTTGTCCCTCCAGCTCCAACCTACATGAAATAAACACAAAACAGATAAAAAGATCTAAAAAAATAGTTAAAGACAGTAATAATTAAGTTTAATAATATCATATTCATAGGTATAAAACCTACTTATCAAATACCTCCAAACTTAACTAATTGCTTGTCCCCAAGCAACAAAACACAATGCAACAACTAAATATGCAATGCAAATGCAAATGTAGCTATCTACATGCCTAAAATTCCAACAGCCAAACAGAACAAAATCTATTCATCAAGCCTCAGAGAAATCACAATAAACATGCTAGTACATCATACCAAGACAGATCAATAATTTCCTAGTCAATCATCAAATCTTACCCTGTCATTACTGATATAGTGCGTGTGTGTTCAACAACAATGCAAACTAATATAATGCTAAATACAACACATAATAGATCTATTTAAAGGCATCATACAGTATAAACTCACAAAATTCACGAACAAGCTAGATCCAACTAAAGTCAAACATCCACCAAATTCAAGAGTTCAATCTGGGATACTTATGCTTTACTTATCATTGCGGGGGCTTTTTGCTCTTTTCCCGTTTTATTGCTTTTTTTAACCATGACTGTGCAATGTCTCATTCTATTAGGCTAACAGTGCTACCCCTTAGCGAGCTTTCAACCAACGACTCGCATACCATAAAGACCTTAGGGCGCTAGGTGTAGAGACAATCCCCTCGGGCGTACTTTCTCAAGTAACAAAGGCCCCGAAATAAGATTAGCCACAGTGTTTATTCATTAACTTTTTTCCTTTTTTTTCTTTAAAGCTTATATATCCCAAATTTCCCCCCCAAATTTAAGTTTTTGTCTAAATTCAGTCATCTCAGCCTATTTATGTCTTTCATTCATTCAAACTAGTATTATTCTCAAGAAGTCCATTATGTGTCAATTTAAACTCAATCAGTTAACATAGTTGTTCTTACTGTGCTATCCTTATTATATAAGTTTCAAACAGGTAAAGATTCAAATCATGACAAAAAAATATCACATCAAAGTCTTAACAGACAATACTATACTTGTCCACTCAATTCCAATATCATCATTGGTTAAAACAGACTTAAACTATCTAACAGCTGGAAACATGCAAATACTTGAATTTTTCTTTTTTCTTTTTTTTTTCTTTTTTTTAGGTAAGAAATTAGAATGAAAACTACATGATTGAAAACTACATGAAATACTACTAAATGAATACTACATGAATGAAAACTACAATGAAATACTACTAAATGAATACTACATGAATGAAAACTACATGATTAAAAACTACATGAAATACTACTAAATGAATACTGCATGAATGCAACTAGAACTGGAAGAATGCACCCCCAAACTTCACCTATGCAATGTCCTCGTTGTATATAACAAACAAAACATAAGAAATTAAGCACTGAGGACTTCCATGAAAGATAGACGCCCAATTCCTCGTCTTCTTCTTCATTAACCTCATCTTCAGGGGGTAGATCAGCCGGGGGGTACGCAGACAAGGATGGAAATTCGTAGGGAGCGCCTGTTGGATTCATGCGGTCGAACATCTCTAGGAATGATGCGTTACAGTTCTGATACATCTCTGTTTGTCGCTGAGCCAAACTATCCTGATTTCTTTCCACCCGGTTCAATCCATACTGAACTTGATTAGCCACCATGTCAATCCTTCTAGTTTGATTTCTTAATTCTTGACGAATGTCTTCAAAAAAAATTGGTGGTGGCCCAGAACTTCCAGCAGTAGTAGTAGGATTGTTATGTGACTGTTGATTAGACTCGTCTGCAGGCTCGGGAGGCACAATAATGAAACCTAACCCTCTCGGGTGTGGTCTGCCCCCTCCCTATACCTTGTACTTTTTTATCACTGAGTGGTCAATTGCGGCTAAAGGAGGTTGTGTAGCTTCTTCGGCATCCCATTTTACTCCAGCTTGTCGACATAGTCCAGTAATAAAAGATGGATGAGGTAGTCCACCTGAGGTCCCTCCTTTAATTGCTCTGTCAATTGAATCATGTATAACCTGACCCACATCTATAGATTTTCCTTGTGCAATTCAGAAAAGCAATGCTACCCGTCGATTTATAACATCACTTGTATGTCTACACGGCATCAACTTGGCACAAATAAAGGCATGCCATGCTTTCCCGTAACTACTTAGTGCGGATGTAGGGAACAAAACAGCTTCTTGTTGATCTGTTAATTTTCATTGTGTTTCGGGTACACACAAGGCTTGAATGACCTCACTGTAGTCCAGCTCGTGATCTAAATATTGTATGAAGCCATTATTGGGTATTGTGTTCAAGCTGTAGTAAGGATTTATTGACCTGAAACTGACTTCCACTAATTTTCCGCGAACCCAAATCATGTTACCAATATGATCTTTTGCATTGGCGTAGAATTCCTTAACAATTTTAACGACCGATGAATCCGGTTGGGCTGTAAAGTTTGCCCATCTTCTACTCCCAATCATTTGTAGTAACTCCCCATCTTCTACCTCTGGACATAATCCACGCTCAGGAATTAGCGTTTTACTAGAGAGCGAACTGTAATATCTTTCGGACGCACTAGCACTTCTAAATCTCTTTTTGTCAAACTTAGTCGAAGTGCCCGAAACCTCGCCTCTTTGCCTTTTAGTAGCCATGGGTCTTGTGTGTTACTTTCTTGCTCAACCAAATGATGTTCAGTGGCTTAGGATGGCAAAATCCTCTTTGTGACAAAATATCAAACACTTGGTGCACAAAAATTTTGAACACTATTGTTTAAAGCACTCACCCAAACTTAAGTTTCACCAAATTTGTCAATAACTAAGTACACTATCCTTCCAATGCAATACAAACAACAATTCAGAGTACCCAAACCCACTTGAGCCAACACAATGAAAGAAACTAGCTTCAAAGTACTACTGTAGCTATTATCCAAGTTAATCCAAATAATTTGCACGAAAATATTGCATACTTACTTGGTTATAGCCAAATATGATGTTCTAATCAAAGTTTCACGAGCAATTTGAGCTTTGAACCCTTACTTCAGATAGATGGATGGTTGGGTGCCGAATTAGTGAGGAAGGATGACAAGATGGAGATTTATTATCATAGTTTCGGTCGGAGATTAAGTGTTTGGTTATGCTTAGACAAGAAGAAGATGATAATCGTGGCTAGATTAGGGGAGGGATGCGAGTTGAGTTAGTTTGAGTTGGAGTAGGAGAGCAAGAGAGTATGTGATTTGGGTTTGCAAGAGTATTGCCCGATTAGGGCTTATATTTTTTTTTCACGTTGCATTAGGAGCGCCTAGGCGCTTGGTTTTGCATTGGTTGAACCGCCTAGGCGGTTGGGAGCAGAATCTGTTGGGCATGTAGAGCGCCTAGGCGCTTGATTTGGCCTAGGTGGGAGCGCTTAGGCGCTTGGGGCATGACTTTGCTTCTGCTATTGGGTGCCTAGGCACTTGGTTTGTGCATGGTTTGGGCGCCTAGGCGCTTCGGCCTGTCTTGGTGACTTTTGTGCTCCTGCTTGCTTTCAACCTGCATACCACAACTTAAATTCTTAGTCTTTGTTTGGTAGGAGAGTAAGACTTATTTTAAAACCCTAAACTAAGATAAACTACATAATTAACTAAACTAACATACTAAGAAAGAAAAACAAAAACAAGATACCCTACACCACTAAGCAATTCAATAACACTAAAAATGAAGGACATGATTAGAAATCTAAGAATTTGACAAATGAATATTCTTCTATTGAGCTCATAAGTGGTTGGCTTCCAGGGGGCGCTGCCCCCTTGCAACCCCCGCCAGCTCACCGGCGAGCTGGGCAGCCGCTCGCTCACCGGTGAGCGAGACCCCAGACTGGGTAGTCGTAGTGGCCATTAGTCGAACCCGCCAAATATGAAATCTTGTTTCCTATCCTGAAATCAATTAAATATCGTGTTAGAGAACATAAGGGATGTAACAAATCCTAAACTATAAAAGTTTAACCACTAAATAAACTAACAGTAAAGCAAATAAAACAAAATAAAAATAAAATAAAAAATAAAAAATTAACAATAAAAATTCCTGGGTTGCCTCCCAGTTAGCGCTTGGTTTATAGTTTTCAGCTTGACTTTCTTCTCTGTTCTAATCAACAAGGTTGACCGATGTCTTTTCACGATCAACATAACCCCCATAGTAGTGCTTCAATCTCTGACCGTTTACTTTGAAATTATGTTTGGCATCCGGGTCTTCCACCTCCATAGCTCCGTGAGGATAAACTTTTGTAATGATAAATGGCCCTGACCAACGGGATTTCAACTTCCCTGGAAACAGTTTAAGCCTTGAATTGTATAATAGCACTGTTTGCCCTACTTCAAACTTTCTTTCTAGAATTTTCTCATCATGCCACCTCTTAACCTTTTCTTTATATAACTTCGCGTTCTCGTATGATTGGAGTCTGAATTCATCCATTTGGTTCAATTGTAAGAGGTGCTTTTCTCCTGCAGCAGACATATCTAAGTTTAGCTTCCGGATTGCCCAATAAGCATTGTGTTCTAGTTCAACCAGAAGATGGCATGCCTTCCCATATACTAACCTGTACGGAGACATCCCTATCAGAGTTTTGAAAGCTGTATGGTATGCCCATAAAGCATCATCTAACTTACTAGCCCAATCTTTCCGACTAGGGTTCACTATCTTCTCGAGGATTCGTTTCACTTCTCGATTAGATACCTCTGCTTGACCACTTGTTTATGGATGGTAAGCAGTATCTATCTTATGAGTGACTCCGTACTTAGCGAGAATAGCTGACAACTGCTTATTACAGAAGTGTGTGCCTTCATCACTAATGATTGCACGAGGAGTGCCAAATCTAGAGAAAATATTCTTCCGGATGAACTTAACCACAACCTTAGCATCATTGGTGGGCGATGCTATAGTTTCTACCCACTTCGAAACGTAATCCACCGCTAGAAGTATATAGGAGTTGCTAAAAGATGATGGAAATGGTCCCATGAAGTCGATGCCCCAAACATCAAACAATTCGACTTCTAAGATCATGTTTAGTGGCATCTCTTGTCGCTTTGATATATTACCCACTCTTTGGCATCTGTCACATTTTAATGAAAAAACACGGGCATCCTTAAAGAGTGTTGACCAGAAGAATTCACATTGAAGCACCTTAGCGGCCGTTCTTTCTCCCGCAAAATGTCCACCATAGTCAGATGCATGACATTGGTAGAGAATATTCTCCATTTCAACTTTCGGAACACACCTTCTTATTACTTGATCTCCACACTGTTTAAATAAAAACGGCTCATCCCATAAATACTATTTCACATCATGGAGAAATTTCTTCTTCTGTTGACTTGTCAAATCTGGCGGAAACACCTTACTCACAATGAAATTTACATAATCTGCATACCATGGTGTATCCATCCTTACCGCAAACAGTTATTCATCCGGGAAAAATTAATTGATCAATGTTGTGTCATCTTTCTTTAGTTCTGCATTTTCTAATCGTGATAAATGATCAGCAACCTGATTTTTTGTTCCTTTTCGGTCCCTGGTCTCCAAGTCAAACTCTTGTAGCAATAATACCCATCTAATTAATATCGGTTTCGCATCCTTCTTTGCTATTAAGTATTTAATTGCTGAATGATCTGTAAACACGATCACTTTTGTCCCAATCAAATATGAGCGAAATTTATCAAATGCATAAACAACTGCTAATAGCTCCTTCTCGGTAGTGGTATAATTCAGTTGGGCATCCGTTAGCGTCTTACTAGCATAGTATATAGCGTGAAAAATTTTATCTTTCTGTTGGCCAAGAACTGCACCAATCGCAAAGTCGCTAGCATCACACATTAATTCGAACGGGATACTCCAATCTGGCACTATGATTACAGGTGCGGTAACTAGTTTCTTCTTCAACACATCAAAAGCTTCAAGGCATGCTTGATCAAAGTTGAATGGGATATCCTTCTCCAAAAGATTGCAAAGTTGTTTCGTGATTTTGGAGAAGTCTTTTATAAATCTTCTATAAAAACCAGCGTGTCCCAAAAAACTTCGACTACCCTTTACTGAAACTGGTGGCGGGAGGTTCTCAATGGTTTCGATCTTAGCTCTATCAACCTCAATTCCTTTTGATGACACTCGACGACCCAAGATTATCCCCTCTCGCACCATAAAATGACATTTCTCCCAATTTAAAACCAAATTCGTTTCCATACACCGTTTAAGCACGATAGTGAGATTTTCCAAACAATAATCAAACGAATCCCCAAAAACTGAGAAATCATCCATAAATACCTCTAGATTTTGTTCGACCATATTGGAGAAAATAGCCATCATACACCGTTGAAATGTCGCCGGCACATTACATAATCCAAAAGATATTTTGCGAAAAGCAAAGGTACCATATGGGCATGTGAATGTCGTCTTCTCCCGATCCTCGGGTGCAATGGCAATCTAGTTATAACCTGAGTATCTATCCAAAAGACAATAATACTCATGCCCTGCAAGCCTGTCCAACATCTGATCTATAAATGGTAGAGGAAAATGGTCCTTACGAGTGGCCTTACTCAACTTTCTATAATCCATACACACCCGCCAACCCGTAACTGTTCGAGTAGGGATCAATTCATTATGCTCATTTGTAACTACTGTCATTCCCCCTTTTTTTGGCACACATTGGACCTGACTTACCCATGAGCTATCTGAGATAGGGTAGATAATTCCCACATCCAGCCATTTAATGATTTCCTTTTTGACAACTTCTTTCATGATGGGATTGAGTCTTCGTTGTTGTTCAATAGTCAATTTCGCTTCATCTTCCAATAAAATCTTATGCATGCAAATTGATGGGCTTATCCCCTTGATATCCGCAAGAGTCCACCCAAGAGCAGTCTTGTATTACCGAAGTACCCTTAGTAGCATTTCTTCTTGAACCTTATCAAGTGATGCAAAAATAATAACTGGAAAGGTAGAAGAAGAACCAAGGTAGGCATACCGTAGATGGTTAGGTAATGGCTTAAGTTCCAAGGTGGGCAGTTCTTCTAAGGATGATTTCACCTTTTCATCCGATTTTCCCCAATAATCCAGAGGTTCAAATTTTTGCAAACATCGTGTGAACTTCGGAGCTGAATCTAGCATTTGAACCCATTCTAGCACAGTTGAATCATCAGATAAATTTTCACTTACCAATGCAGTTTCAAGAGGGTCTTCATTCACAGACTTACTAAATACCTCCCTCGTCACTCCTTCAATCAGATCAACTCTAAAGCACTCTTCCTCTCCCTTCAGAAATTTCATAGCCTTGAAAACATTAAAAGCTACTTCTTCATCTTGGACTCTCATCATTAACTCCCCCTTTGTACATCAATTAATGTCCTTCTAGTGGCTAAAAATGGTCTTCCAAGGATAATGGGCATGTCTTTATCCTCTTCATAGTCCAACACAATGAAGTCGGCTGGAAATATGAATTTGTCCACCTTCACTAATATATCTTCCACAATGCCCCTAGGGCATGTCACTGATCTATCTGCGAGCTGTAAAGAGATATTTACTGGCTTTGGTGCTGGTAATCCCAACTGAGTGTAGATCGAAAGCGGCATCAAGTTAATACTCACACCCAAATCACACAAACATCTGTTAAAGGACTGGGGTCCAATCATGCACGGTACGGTGAAGCTACCCGGATCCTTCAACTTCGGTGGTAACTTTCTTTGTAGAATTGCGCTACATTCTTCTGTAAACGCTACAGTTTCTAACTCCCCTAGCTTCCTCTTTCTTGCTAAAATATCTTTCATGAATTTCGCATAGCTAGGCATTTGTTCTAAAGCATCTACAAATGGAATATTGATTTGCAGCTTTTTGAACACTTCCAAAAATTTTGAAAACCGTCTATCTAATTTTTTCTTTTGCAATCTTTAAGGAAATGGCACAGGTGGTACGACTGCTGTTTGCTTATCTTCTTGTTATTTTTTCACAACTTTAGCCCCAAATTTACTTTCCGAATTTCCACTCTCTTTTTCACCATTCTCGGCAGAAATTATTTTCTTTTGTCCGTCTAAATCTGTAGTCAACTCCTTCCCACTTCTGAGTGTAACTGCCTTACAATGTTCACTTCCATCATTCCTTGGATTTTTCTCCATATCACTAGGTAAAGAACCTGGAGTTCTAGTATTCAAAGCACTAGCTATCTGTTCAATTTGGTTCTCAAGATTCTTTATTGAAGCTTATTGGTTTTTCGTTGTGGCTTCAAACTGAGTTGCCAATCTTGCCAACAATTCTTCCATTTGTGATAGCTTATCAGGTTGATGAGATTGTGGGTGTTGTTGAGATTGTGGATGTGGCTAAAATCCAGGTGGATATGATTGCCTTGGAGCTTGTGCTTGAGCATGTGACTGATTATTACTCCAAGAAAAATTTGAGTTGTTTCTCACTCCTGGATTGTAACTGTTTGGATAACTGCCCTGCTGCCTATTATAACCGGAAACTAACCGGACTGATTCAGGATTTATTGCACATTGATCACTTGAGTGGCTACCCGCACAAATTTCACAAATCATTTCCATTTTCTGAACTGGTTATACCCTAAGTGCATCTATCTTCTTTGTATGAGCATAAATCTGAGCAGTCACTTGAGCTGATAATGCTGTCATCGCATCCACTTCATAAACCCCTACTGTCCTTGGCTGAGTCGTTCTTGCTGTTGGCCACTGATAATTATTAGCTGCCATGGTTTCAATCAACTGATACCCCTCATCATAATTCTTGGCCATAATAGCTCATCCCGCTGCAGCATCTATACTTGATCTCACTGTGCTGAATAAACCGTTATAAAAAGTTTGCACCTGAAGCCATGTAGGAATCCCATGGTGTGGACTTTTTCGCAATGAGTCTTTAAATCTCTCCCATGCTTCATATAGTGATTCTGAATCGTGTTGAACGAAAGAGAAGATATCGTTCCGTAACTTTGCTGTTTTTGCAGGCGGGAAAAACTTTGCAAGAAATTTCTGGGCTAGGTCGTTCAATGTAGTAATTGAGCCTGGTGGTAGTGAATGGAGCCAACTCTTAGCCTTATCACTGAGAGTAAATGGAAACAGCCTTAGCCTTATTGCATCCTCTGACACATTATTGTACTTGAAAGTATCGCAGATTTCTATAAAGCTGACTATGTGATCGTTCGGATCATCATTTGGTAACCCTCCAAATTGACATGAATTTTGAATCATTTGTATTGTCCCCGGTTTTATCTCAAAACTTATAGCAGTAATGGCAGGCCTCGTAATACTCGACTGAATTTCAGTAACCCGCGGCGTAGCATAATCCCGCAGTACCTTTTGTTCTTCTTCAGCCATAGTATCTTTCTTATCAAGTGCCTCTTTGGTTTCTTTAACCCACTTACGCAACCGCTGAAACCTTTTTTCGATGTCGTCCTCGTAAGGCAATAAATCTGGCTTCTTTCATCGCGTTTGCATACACTAGTCAATAACACCTGAATAGAATAGAAAAGAAAAAGTTTAAATTAAGATTAACTCTATCAAAATAAATAATAACAAAATATTAAACTAAGCTCCCCGGCAACGGCGCCAAAAACTTGTTGCCTAATTTTTTAATAGCACTTTAACACGCAAGTATACGCATTCAATTATAATATTTAGCAAGCAAGGATATCGTTCCCGCGAGGAAACAAACTAATATTTATCAATTACTAATTTCAATGCAATTAATCCTATTTTAAACTACAAAAGATTGTTTGTGATTTAACAATTAAACTTAACAAAACTAATAATTAAAATCAGAATTTCACAAGAATAATTGCAGATTTAACAGGTTAAGATTACAACTTCCCTTAGTATTTCATTTAAACCAATTTACTTCCCATTTAAATCAATTAATTAATATGAATCATTATCCAAGAATACTTTATAAAATTCACACACTTTTTCCAAAACACATGAACAAATCCTCCTAACTCCAATCCTTAAGACATATAATTACAAGGAACACCCCAGTTAATGTACTCACTATATTCCTATGCGAATCAAGTTAATTAGGGTTTAATGCACAAATTCTTTCAATGGATACAAAAGACACATAGGTATATTCCTATCCTAGATGCTAATCATATTAACCCTAATCAGATTATATGAACAGATGCTATCATATCCAAATCTCAATCTATACTCCATCTTCCAATTTTATATAGATTATCACAGTAATTGTTGGCCAACCAATTAATCAATAAGCAAAAGATATAATAAATAATTCAATAAAAACCAACTTTCATTCAATGGGAAGATTTAATTTAAACTACATACCAAGTTCCGTTGCAATCTTAATGAAAATTTAGTTCATAATAATAATAAAGAAAAACATCATCTAGATTAATAATCCAAACATCCCATATAATTACAAAAAGATAAAACTAGAGAAAAAAATAAGAAACTCTGAATTTGCTCCAATACTCTCTCTTTGATCTTTAGCCCTTGCAATTCTCCTTCGTGTTTTTCTTCGTTGTTCTCTGTGCAATTCTCTTGAAAAATTAAGTGATACGTCTTTTCTAAAGTCTCCTCCTATTTGTATTAGTCTCCCACCTCATTCAGATACCTTTGTGGCTTTAAAAAGCCACTTGGTAGTAGAAAACCCTCCTTTTTGCCGCACATGAGCGCCTAGGCGCTCAACCCAAGCCATTTCGAAGTGTCTAGGCACTTGACCAGGACCACGTAATTACAAAAATGCCACTCAGCTCTAATTTTAATAATTTTTTGACCTTTTTCTTCTCCGAAATGACCAATTTGTCCCTCCAGCTCCAACCTACAAGAAATAAACACAAAACGCATAAAAAGATAATAAAAAAACAATTAAAGATAGTAATAATTAAGTTTAATAATATCGGATTCATAGGTATAAAATCTACTTATCAACGGCCCACTCATAGCATCTATGCTCAAAGGACATGTACGAATGGTCCTGCCCTTGAGCGCCTCAGTCAGAACTCCTAGCAAGGATTTGATGGCACTCAGGGTAATGTTCGCCGTACATGGCACTAACGCCCCTCCAAACTCTATACCGGTGATAAAAGGCCAATCCATCAGCATCATCATCACCTTACAATCCAACAAATGGAGAGACGGAGTCCGGTGAAACCAGTGCTCAGACAATGCCCTGAGGTAACCCCAAGGACAATGACGGGGGAGGATAGAAAAGAATGCCTCAAAACCCCAACTGTGACAACCCGAGAATTTAGAAAAATTTTAAAATCATAATTGATTGATTTAAGGTTCAATATTAGAACCTAGACAGAAAATAAGTGTATGCGTTTGATATTTTTGGGAAGAAATTTTGAGGATTTTAAAATTCTGTGAAGAATTTTAATGAATTATTCAGGATTAAGTGTATACGTGAATATGTTCTGTGTATATGGTCATTTATGTGTACAGGATGTGGTTAAGGGTCAAGGGTTGACCAGATAACCTATATCTGTGACAAACCCTAATATTATATTTGAATGTCAATGTTCAGTTAGAATTTTTTTACGATTTATAAGAAACCCTAAAACCGGTTCTGGAAACCTAATTTTGGGTTTCGGGAATTTAAAACCCTAATTCTAAAATTTAAAACCCTAGTTTGGGAATGCAAATGCTGGTATAAGGTTTAAACGTTGTTAATGATAACCTAATTAGGGATAACCCTAATTGATTTAGAAAACCCTAATTTCTGGTTTAGAAACCCTAATTTATAATTAGGGAAAACCTGATTGTTAGTTTAATAATTTTAATGTTAATTAGGAAATATTAATCTTAATTTTCAAGTTATTAGTAATTCTAAAACCCTAATCTAATTATGAAATCTAATTTCTAAATTAGAAAAATTATTTTTCTACTTGAAACCTTAATTCTTGGGTTATAAACCTTAATATACCATTTTTGTGACGCCCCCAAAATTGGTCTACATCACCCATTCTGAGTCGCCAAATACATGGTACAAAATATAAATACAAATTTAAATATACAACATGAGCTGTGAGTTTTAATACAAATATTGTCTTCTAGACAATATTCAAACTCAAAATAAGTCCTCGATACATTTATTGTCACACTATTTCACAGAATAGTGAGGACTACTAATGCTACCATCTGAATCGTTACTCCGTTCCCCGACTAGTCCCAGCTATATTTTTATTTCCTGAAGAGAACAATGAAAGAAAATGGTGAGCTCAACTAGCCCAGTAAGAAATATTATGATTAAGATAATGCAGAATAAATTATCGTTAGCCTTCAACAGTGTTAAACTGATAAAATATAACAAACATCAAGTTTAACTGCAGCGGAACAAACTATCCATTAAAAGAGTCAAGTAGAGAATAAAATCTACTATCTTTTATGATTTAAAAAGGTTTTTCATCACTTTTATTGCCGAGACTCAACTTAATAAATAATCCACATCATCCGTACACTACGGCCAAGGATATTCAATAGTATCACGACCACAAATTATCCATGCACTACGGGCCAAGGATATTCGTGTATTCATCAATGGTCATGATCATGCCAACAACTGTCCATCAATGCACTACGGGCCAATGAGGACTTTTACCACATCATTTGCAACATTACGGTCATGATTACACCGAATAATCTCTGGTCATAAGCATACCAAGTCCATCTATGCACTACAGGCCACAGATGACTTTCAACAAATATAAACATGAGGATGATTACAATGATATAAGAATTCAATAAAACAAGTTCAAGAATTAATTTATCCAGGAACCAATAACGACCAAATTGTCAACATGATACTGCTTTGTGTGGTATAACTCAAGAATGCTTGGAAGAATATTTCCATGAAAAGCTACTGGATGAAGCGCAAATATCAAGGATATTTCATGGAGTATAAAAGCCAAAACTTTAGCCAACTGAGTATAATAAATAATGGAATAACAAAAGAAATCACCAGGCATGCGATAGACCGCACAGACAATTTATTCCAACAGAATAATAAATAACGGAACCATGTCATGCTTAAACGCACAGACAGGATATTCCAACAGAATAATAAATAACGAAACCAGGTCATACGTAAACCGCACAGACAGGATGTTCCAACATAATAATAGAGAACGGAACCAGGTCATGCGTAAACGCACAGACACGATGTTCCAACAGAATAATAAAGAATAGAATAACAGAAGAATTTCACCATGTATGCGGTACTTCGCATAGATAGGTTATTCCAACATAATAATAAAAAATAGAATAACGGCTCTTACGAGTATGGGAAAGAAAATAATTCTCTTCATGAATATGAAAGAATAATACCCCTTACCGTAAAAGAAGAGTATTCCGACTGGTAGGGCAAGGATATTCTTAAAGAAAATTTATACTATTTTCTACGCTCAAATCTTCTTAAAACTCTAAAGAAATACGTTCAAGATTACAAAAGAAGAATTCTCTGAATTTCTGGTGTGATTTTCAATTCTAACTAAGCATCCTATTTATAGGAGAATGGAAAGGATACTATGCAATAAAATATTCTAATAAAATAAAAAAACTTTTAAATAACATATATAATATATATATGTATATATATATATATATATATACACACACACACATATAACATGTGCAGAGAAAAAGAAATCACGGGTGGAAACCCAGTGAACTCATCTCATTCTCCCTGCCAATTTTTCAAACTTAACTTATATATATATATATATATATATATATATATATATATATATATATATATATATATATATATATATATATATAACCACCCGTGAATATGCATTCAAATTTTCCTCCACCAATTTCAAACATGTGCCCCACCTATTATTATACATATATAACTTTCTACTGATTATTTTAAAAAATGGGTAAGTGAGAAATCCAAATAATAAGCCAATTTATAACAAATACTTCATAAAAATATCCTCAATATTTTTAAACAACATTTATCATCATTATTATAATTCACAATATTAATCGATCAGGTCGTTCCCAAGAAAGAGATGGCTTTTCAATAAGGATTTCTCCCTATTGGCGCGCAATTAGGTGACCAAACCTCTCCTTGACAGAACTTCTAGACATCGTTAATATTACAAACAATAATATTAATAACTTTGTCATCTCAATTATTTACTTAATAATATAAAAAAATATTGACAATAATTGAATCAAATAACGTGAGATACTATGCAACAATTACTATAGAAATAACTGAACAAAACTGAGTGACTTCTCACGTAAGCATCAATAATCAATACCGTGTGCTACTATGCAACCACGCGTATTACTATACTTTTAACACCGGGTGTTTCAACAGTTAACTGTAAAACTTCCGTCGTTATTTTCATAAAGTATTTTTGTTATTTTCTCAATCCGACAATAATTTCGTTGTGGGGTCCACCAATGATTGTGTCGTCGTACGAATATTCCCTATTAAAACGAATATTTCCCAACCAATCGAATATTATACAACAACTTGCGTACTTTTCAAAATTTATAACTATTACCCACAACTATAACATTATATCAAATTCATTCCATAATATTTAAAAATGATATTTATAGAAAAATCATCTTTATTAAAAAGAATGGGGGTCTTACAACCTCCCCTTCTTATGAAATTTTACCCTTAAAATTAGGGTACGTACCTGGTATGTCGAAGAGATAAGGATACCTTGATTTCATTTCAGATTCTAACTCCCAGGTCATTTCCTCAACATAGTGGCTTCTCCACAAAACTTTGACTTGAGGTATAACCTTGGAGCGTAGAATATGTTCTTTCTTAACCAAGATTTGAACAAGAACCTCTTCATACGTCAAATCTTCCGCTATTTCATCTGGTTCTAACTCAATAATGTGGTTCGGGTCTTCCACATATTTACGTAACATGTATATATAAAAAATGTTATAAACACGAGACATACTTGGCGGTAAAGCGAGTCTATAAGCCACAGTTCCTACTCCATCGAGGATTAAAAATGGGCCAATGAATCGAGGATTGAGCTTTCCTCTCCTTTCAAATCTTGTAACTCATTTCCATGGAGCAACACGTAACAATACATGATCTCCAATATCGAATTTCAGGTCCTTTCGATGACGACCATCATAACTCTTTTGTCGATCTTGTGAAGTTTTTATACGTTGTCGGATCGTTTAAATCGTTTTCGTAGTCATACGTACCAACTCCGTTCCCAACAATGTTGCTTCACCCACCTCATCCTAGCATACTGGAGAACGACACTTTTTTCCATACAACGCTTCGAATGGAGCCATGCCAATACTTGCTTGATAGCTGTTATTGTAGGAAAACTCCACCAATGGTAAGAACTTGTCCCAACTTCCCTTGAAGTCAAGGACACAGAGTCTTAATAAATCTTCAAGAGTTTGAATAGTCCTCTCTGATTGTCCGTCCGTCTGAGGATGATATGCCGAACTAAATCGTAAATCCATGCCCATAGCTTTTTGTAAACTAACCCAAAATCGTGAAATGAATCTTGGGTCTCGATCAGAAACTATAGATATTGGCATACCATGCAATCTTACAACCTCGCTTATGTACATACGAGCACGACGTTCAAGTGTATAAGTTTTTCGTATAGGTAAGAAGTGAGTAGACTTGGTCAATCTATCAATAATGACCCAAATTGCATCTATGGCTTGAGAAACCTTGGGAAGACTAGTAACAAAATCCATGGTAATGTGCTCCCACTTCCATTCTGGAATTTCATGTGATTGCAATGGACCTTTTGGTACTTGATGCTCTGTCTTGACTCGTTGACACGTTAGACACCTTGAGATAAACATCGCTATCTCTCTCTTCATATTGCCCCACCAAAATATATGTCGAAGATCATGATATATTTTGGTACTCCCAGGATGGATTGCAAACGGTGTGTTGTGCGCCTCCATCATAATTTTATATTTTAAATCAGGGTTATTAGGAACACAAAGTCTAGAGTTGACTCGAAGTATTCCTTCTTCATCGATTCTTGCTTTCGGCATAGCACCTTCTTGTACTTTCTTCCTCATGCGTATCAGCTCCAGGTCTATAGCTTGAGCAGCTTTAACTTTATCGATTAAAGTCGGTTCTACTCGTATATTCGCCATCAACACATGGGTCCCTGGAGTCTTTTACTCTATCTCCATCATTTGCAAATCATACAAAATGGGCCTTTGCGTTGACAATATCGCACTCGTACCCGCATATGATCTTTTACTTAATGCGTCAGCTACCACGTTCGCTTTTCCAAGATGGTATTGGATGGTATGATCATAATCTTTCAAAAGTTCAAGCCAACGTCGCTGTCGCATGTTGAGTTCCTTTTGAGTGAAGAAATATTTGAGGCTTTTATGATCCGTAAAGATCTCCACTTTCTCCTCATACAAGTAATGCCTCCAAATTTTAAGTGCGAAGACAACAGCTGCCAACTCTAGATTATGAGTAGGATAATTCTTCTCATATTCTTTGAGTTGTCGAGAGGCATAAGCTATGATTTTTCCATGTTGCATGTGAACACATCCTAACCCTTTTCCTGAAGCATCACTGTAGATGACAAATCCCTCCGAACCACATGGTATTGTCAGAACAGATGCTGAAATGAGTCTCCTCTTGAGTTCTTAAAAACTCTTCTCACATTCCTCGCTCTAACCGAATTTTGTATCTTTTCGAGTCAGCTGAATTAATGGAGTAGTGATTCGAGAAAATCCTTCCACTAATATCCGATAATAACCAGCTAAGCCGAGAAAGCTACGTACTTCGGTCACTGATTTGGGTTGCTCCCAACTTTGAATAGCTTCAATCTTTGTTGGGTCAACTGATATTCCATGACTTAACACCACGTGCCCAAGGAATACTACTTCTTCAAGCCAAAACTCGCATTTCTTCAACTTGGCATAAAGCTTGTTTTCACGAAGCTTTTGGAGTATCAGCCTCAAGTGTTGCTCATGATCTTCACGGCTTTTGGAATAAATAAGGATGTCATCAATAAAGACGACCACAAAGTGATCTAAATATTCCTTGAATACTCGGTTCATCATATCCATGAAGGTAGCAGGAGCATTAGTCAATGCAAAAGACATGACTAGAAATTCATAATGCCCGTAACGAGTTCTGAAAGTCGTCTTTGGAATGTCATTGGTTCTAATCTTCAATTGGTGATATCCGGAACGAAGATAAATCTTTAAAAAGAATTTGGCACCTTGCAACTGGTCGAAAAGGCCATTAATACGTGGCAATGGGTACCTATTTTTGATGGTGACATGATTCAACTCCTGATAATCATTACAAAGTCGCATACTTCCATCTTTCTTCTTCACGAATAGAACAGGAGCACCCCAAGGAGAAGTACTAGAACGAATGAAACCGATGTCTAACAATTCCTGCAGTTGGGTCTTTAACTTCTGAAGTTCAATAGGAGCCATTAGATATGGGGCTTTGGAAATGGGTTTTGTACCGAGTTCAAGGTCCATACAAAATTCAATTTCACTCTCTGGGGGTAGGCCAGGAAGTTTTTCAGGGAATACGTCAAGAAATTTATTAACAATAGAAATATCATTCAAAACTGATGTATTTTTGTTTAGATCCGTGACATTAGCTAAGAAAGCTTGACATCAGTTTTTCAATAAACGAATAGCTTTATGGCTTGAGATGACAGTGATTGATTTTAATGGTTTGGTTGCTTGAATTCGCATAATAGGTTGGTTAGGAATATGAAAGCTAACAACCTTATAAAAACAATCAATTTTTGCATGATGAGTAGTTAACCAATCAATCCCTAGAATTACGTCAAATGCAAGTATTTTCAATGAAATAAGATCGACAGGTAATGTGAGGGTACCAATTTGAACCAAACAAGACTTATAAACAGTGGATGTAATGAAGATTTCTCCCAATAAAGTTTCAACAGATAAGTCAAAGTCTAATTTCTCCAGAGTCAAATTTAAACATTGAGCCCAAGTAGGAGAAATAAAAGAATGGGCAAAACCGGTATCAAATAAGGTATATACTTTGTTAGAGTTTATGATAAGCTTACCCGTGATGACCTCGTTTGGGTTCCTTTCTTTCTGGGAGGTCACGACAAACGCTCTCTCTTGAACTACCAGTTTTGTCTTGTCTGGGACGGCCTTTGATGCCTTAATCCCAGCTGGACTTGACTTTGGTGCACGACAAAATCGGGCTAGGTGACCTTCTCTTCCACAATTATAACATGCTTTGGATGGCATCGTGCAGTTTGGACTGATGTGTCCCTCCCCTCCACATTTGAAGCATATGACAGGTGGTCGTTCTCCTTCCTTAACGACGGGTGTTGATGCTGACGTCTTTCCATCATTGTTGAATCTCCTCTTCTTGAAATGTCCATTCTTATTGTTTTGGCCATGATTACCACCGAAGTGGTTACCATTTCTGGCATTTTGATTCCCTCCACGCTTATTGTCACCGCTTCGATGATTGTTATCATTGTATTATCATTTTGTTGACTTCTCTCTTTTGGTTGGGTTGACTCATTATCACGTTCCAACAACTGAGCCCTATTAACAACATCTGAATACAAACACATTTTATGAGAGATAAGATATTGACGTATCTCAGGTTTCAAACCTCTTAGAAATATTCGCGTCATTCTCTCCTCATTATAAACCAAATGGGATGCAAACTGGGACAACTCAGCAAACTTGGCTTCGTACTGCGACACGGTCATGTTATTTTGCTCCAGCTTGATGAACTCTACCTCTTTCATGTGACGAAAACTTTCGGAAAAGTACTTGTCGTTGAACAGTTCTTGGAACTTCTCCCAAGACATCTTCAGTGCGGCAGGTTGAGTACGCTTTACAGATTCCCACCAGTAATCTGCCTCCACCCGCAACATGAAGGTGGCAAAGGGAACCTTTTGCTCCTCGGAGCATCCCAAGACATCAAATATCTTGTTGATCTGCTTTATCCACGTCTCCGCCTTAAGTGGTTTTAGCTCTCCAAAAAACTCTGGTGGTCCGAGCTCCTTGAACTGTTTGGCGGTGACCGCCCGAGAGTTGCCAGTGTTTCCACCTGCATTTTGGATAGGAGCCGCTCTCGCCTGATATTGCATGAATTGCATAAAGCCTCTGAACACTCCATCGGTCATCATTTGGTCAATGTTGTTGTTTGCATTAGGATTGTCACCTTCCTGATGCACATTATCCTAATTATTAATCTGTGGAGACTCAACGGTCTCCTGTGCTCCATTGATGTTCTCAATATTCTCGGATGTCATTTTCGAATACTACCACAAAATATGTGTTAATTAACAAATCACATATTATCCCTATACTCTGACCGACCAATTTAAATACCAAATAAACTTAGGTAGGTCATACTAGCGAAGGAATTCCCCATCTCTCCCCTCCTAGTTCTTGTACTCTCATATCTTAGCCAGGGATCATATCCCTAAGCTTTGATACCAACTATGACACCCCCAAAATAGGTCTACATCACCCATTCTGAGTCGCTAAATATATGGTAAAAAATACAAATACAAATTTAAATATACAACATGAGCTGTGAGTTTTAATACAAATATTATCTTCTAGACAGTATTCAATCCCAAAATAAGTCCTCAATACATTTATTGTCACACTATTTCACAAAATAGTGAGGACTACTAATGCTACCATCTGAACTGTCACTCCGTTCCCCGACTAGTCCCAACTATATTTTCATTTCCTGAAGAGAACAATGAAAGAAAAGGGTGAGCTCAACTAGCCCAGTAAGAAATATTATGACTAAGATAATGCAGAATAAATTATCGTTAGCCTTCAATAGTGTTAAACTGATAAAATATAACAAACATCAAGTTTAACTGCAGCGGAACAATCTATCCATTAAAAGATTCAAGTAGAGAATAAAATCTATTATCTTTTAAGATTTAAAAAGGTTTTTCATCACTTTTATCGCTAAGACTCAGCTTAATAAATAATCCACATCATCCCTGCACTACGGCCAAGGATAGTTAATAGTATCACAACCACAAATTATCCATGCACTACGGGCCAAGGATATTCATGTATTCATCAATGGTCATGGTCATGCGAACAACTGTCCATAAATGCACTACGGGCCAATGAGGACTTTTACCACATCATTTGCAACATTACGGTCATGATTACACCGAATAATCCTTGGTCATAATCATACGAAGTCCATCTATGCACTACAGGCCACATATGACTTTCAATAAAATATAAACATGAGAATGATGACAATGATATAAGAATTCAATAAAACAAGTTCAAGAATTAATTTATTCGGGAACCAATAACGACCAAATTGTTAACATGATAACTCAAGAATGCTCGGAAGAATATTTTCATGAAAAGCTACTGGATGAAGCGCAAATATCAATGATATTCCACTAATTTCATGGAGTATAAAAGCCAAAACTTTAACCAACTGAGTATAATAAAGAATAGAATAACAAAAGAAATCACCAGGCATGCGGTAGACCGCACAGACAGGTTATTCCAACAGAATAATAAGTAACGGAACCAGGTCATGCTTAAACGCACAGACAAGATATTCCAACAGAATAATAAATAACAGAACCAGGACATAAGTAAACCACATAGACAGGATGTTCCAACAGAATAATAAAGAATGGAACCAGATCATGCGTAAACGCACAGACAAGATGTTCCAACAGAATAATAAAGAATGGAATAACAGAAAAATTTCATCATGTATGTGGTACTTCGCATAGACAGGTTATTCCAACGTAATAATAAAAAATAGAATAACAGCTCTTACGAGTATTGGAAAGAAAATAATTATCTTCATGAATATGAAAGAATAATACCCCTTACCGTAAAAAAAGAGTATTCCGACTGGTAGGGCGAGGATATTCTTGAAGAAAACTTATACTGTTTTCTACGCTCAAAGTTTCTTAAAACTCTAAAGAAATACGTTTAAGATTATAGAAGAAGAATTCTCTGAATTTCTGGTGTGATTTCCAATTCTAACTAAGCATCCTATTTATAGGAGAATGGAAAGGATACTATGCAATAAAATATTCTAATAAAATAAAAACTTTTAAATAAAATAATATATATATATATATATATATATATATATATATATATATATATATATATATATATATAACATGTGCAGAGAAAAAGAAATGACGTGTGGAAACCCCGTGAACTCATCTCATTCTCCCTGCCAATTTTTCAAACTTAACTTATATATATACATATAGATATAATACATGTAGTACTCCTCCCACCAAATTTCAAAATCAACTTATATATATACATATATATATATATATATATATATATATATATATATATATATATATAACACATGTTGGTTTGAAAACTAAACCACCCGTGAACATGCATTCAAATTTTCCTCCACCAATTTCAAACATGTGCCCCACCTATTATTATACATATATAACTTTCTATCGATTATTTTGAAAAATGGGTAAGTGAGAAATCCAAATAATAAGCCATTTTATAACAAATACTTCATAAAAATATCCTCAATATTTTTAACAACATTTATTATCATTATTATAATTCACAATATTAATCGACCAGGTCGTTCTCAAGAAAGAGGGGTCTTTCCAATAAGGATTTCTCCCTATTGACGCGCAATTAGGTGACCAAATCTCTCCTTGACAGAACATCTAGACATCGTTAATATTACAAATAATAATATTAATAACTTTCTCATCTCAATTATTGACCTAATAATATAAAAAATATTGACATAATTGAATCAAATAACGTGAGATACTATGCATCAATTACTATAGCAATAATTGAACAAAACTGAGTGACTTCTCACGTAAGCATCAATAATCAATACCGTGTGCTACTATGCAACCACGCGTATTACTGTACTTTTAACACCGGGTGTTTCAACAGTTAACTGTAAAACTTCCGCCGTTATTTTCATAAAGTATTTTTGTCATTTTCTCAATCCGACAATAATTTCGTTGTGGGGTCCACCAATGATTGTGTCGTCGTACGAATATTTCATGTTAAAACGAATATTCCCCGACCAATCGAATATTATACAACAACTTGCGTAATTTCCAAAATTTATAAATATTATCCACAACTATAACATTATATCAAATTCATTCCATAATATTTAAAAATGATATTTATAGAAAAATCATCTTTATTAAAAAAAATTGGGGTCTTACAATTTTTACCCTAATTGCTTAATTAGCAATTTTAATTAGGAAAGAATAATCCTAATTAGCAAGTTTGAATTATGATTAGGAAATCTTAATGTAATTATAGAATCCTAATTATAATTTAGAAATATTAATTTTCTATTTTGAAAACCAAAATTTGGAAATCATAAAAATTAAATTAAAAAAATGTAAGGGTTAAACCCTAAACCCTAAGGGTTAAATCCTAAACCCTAAGGGTTTGGCAAATTTACATGTATGTTTTTAAAATTAAATGTCAAATGACATTAATACCCTTTTTGCATTCTTTATTAGCTAACTTGTAATTGTTGTCCTAGTTTTGGTTGGTGACCAACCCTAACTCTAGCCATGTGCTATAAACACAGAAATCAGCCATCTAGATCAGCCAACATACGATGCATCAACTAAATATATAAGATTAAAAGAGAGAGAAAAGTTCACTTTACTTTTCATTTTTGCCAACCTCTTCTCTCTCTCTCTCTATAATTCGAAATGCAGAGTGAGAGTGAGTGATTAGATAAGCCATGATTAGGTGTTAGCATTCCAAGATCAGATCATCAAAGTCAGATTCAAGATTAAAGCTAGAAAGGTATAAAAACCCTAATGTTTTTAAAATCCTTAGATCTGATATTTAATGTTGTGATTTGTTGTTTAGAAATGTGTTATAAGGTGTCATTTAGTGATCTGGGTTGTTAGATCCCAGATCTATAACATCAAAGTGTTCAAAATGGAACATTTCTTAAATATGGAAAAGTGAAAAAATAAGGCCTGACAGCCTAATGTCAGGGCCTCGAGATATTTGTATGTTAATGGTTTAGTGTGTTTTAAGTTATAAACTTGTTCTTTGCCATCAGGAGAGTAGACTAGAAGTAGAATCGCATCCATAACATGTCTAGATCTCAAGATATTTAGTGTCAAAGGTCGTTGACCGACCATGACCAACTGAGTTTCTGGGCAACCTAGAAACCCAGAATGGTCTGACAACATTTTGCAAGCCTTTGATATTGCTACTGGTAATGAGTTTGGACATGTTGTTGTATTATATTTGTAGACTGACATGTAGGGTACATGATCATGCATCTAGAACACTTAGATCTTACATATAATTTAAGATATTTTTGGTCAAAGTATCGTTGACCGTTTATTTTGTCAAATTTCTAGAAAACCCATAAACCTTCAATACCCGTATTTCTGACAAGGTTTGACTGGCTTAAATCTTGTGATTTAGTTGTTGTTAAGATGATCTAATGAAATAGAAATGTAAACTAACATGTGGTCTACAGGATTGAACCAATAGTTCACTCAAACAAGTTACAGAATACAAGTTATGAGAATCGAAAACTAGTACCCTCGACTGTTCTTCATTTTTTGGAAAACCCAGAAATGAAGAACAATGTTATCAGATATTTTGGAAGCTTGAATCTCTCAATTGTGATATATTCTGACCATGACAATTGTTTTTGGTTGTAGTCTTACATCCGGTCTACAACATTAAAGTAAATATCAGCCCAAAAACTTAATGACCAAAGATCTATCGATGGTCAAAGTAGGTACCCTCGGTGTCTAACTTGAATTTTGGGTTTCACTCAAGAACACGAAGAACACCTATAGCGACAGTTTTGTCGCTATAGGCACCCCTTTAGCGACAGTTTAATTAGAAAAAATAATTATTTTAATTAATAAATAGATAAAAATAGATTTTAATTATTAAAAATACAAAATAAATTCATAAAAATTATTTTAAAGTCTGAAAATTTGTTTTTAATTTTTTTGAGTATATTTCATAAATATTTAATATTTATCATGAATATATTAATATTTTAATATTAATAGCAATTATCGGATAATGAATTTAACTATGTAAAAATCATATAAATATAATTTTAAGGTATTAAAAATACTTTGATATATTATAAATATATTATAATATTATGTTACAATTTTTATTAATATTCAGTATTAAATAAATATTAATGATAAAGGAATTAACTGATATTTAATTCATTTAAATACGATATTAATGATTGAAAATTTATGATAAATAGTAATAATTATTTAAAAATTATTACAAGCTTATGAAAAATATTTTGACATATAATATAATTATCTAAGGTAATTGTTAAGTATTAGGCAGAGTTTAATTGAACTTAAACTCGAAGATTATCCGACTAGATCGTCGGGATGTCAGAATTGTACCGAACTCGACTCAGACTGTAAAAGTTTGACTTGAGGATAGGTCGTATGTTTGTTATAGACGGATAGGATTATGTGATAATGTGTTTAGGTTATTTTAAATACTGTGATGATATTATTCTAATTTGTTTATCGATATTATTTATATATTAGGTTCTGACAAAGCTTATTAAATTGCATAGCAGTGATCAACAGTTCAGGCAAGTTTTTCTTTACTCTACTTTTAGTTCTTGTATTCAAATATATTTGTGGTTAATCATTGTTGATTGTCATGTCTAAGAATTGTAGAATTGCATTCTGTACATATTGCGTGTATAAGTCAGGTATGAAAGGCTGATCACCTTCTTTACCATTCGGTCCAGATATATATTTGTTCATGTTCAATACTTGTTCAGTCAAAAGTTTGTTCATGTTAATTCTCAACTATATTAAAGAATTATAGCCAGCTTATTATTCAAACTCTTTCAATCATGATATATCCTCAAATAAATTATACTTGTTGGGCAAACATATGCTCATCCTTGCTATATCATGATAAAACATTACAGATTAAGGCGAATGCTTCGGATACAAGGAAAGGTTAAAGACATTTCCAGCTTTAGTATACGTGTGAAATTAGATTTATAACAGTATTATATATTAATATTATTGTAAGTCAAATAAGTTATGAATTGTGTATTAAGTGAAGGTTACTCGACCTTGGAGAAATAGTGTGTAAATGTATTGTATAAACAATTTATGTTTATATCTGTCGCAATAGTTGTTGAATGATTATACCAGATTCGTGGTGATTTGGGACTCATATTTGGGGCTGTCACACCAACCATGCGCAATACCTCGGCAATCTAGATACAGAGCCTGATACAGTGATTATATGTTAAACCAATTCCCTCGAGGCTGTGTAAACCTGGGAACCTACATCATAAATGCAGATCAACATTAGAATCCTGGCTTCTCATCAATAGGAAAAAGGAAGATCAAACACAACTTTTATCTTGTTTGCCTACAAGTAAACTGAGGGTTAGCAACTCAAATCATCCAGAAGCTCTAGAATCACCACAATTATGCCTGGAAGATCCCTACAGCGAATATGAGCAGTAGGAGCTGGAGCCACAACCGGTATATCCTCCTCCTCGTCCTTAACATTCGGTACATCAACTCGGATAGGACGTATCACCGCCTCCGCTAAGCGACGAGGCTATTTGACTGAACGTGGTCAAGGCACTTCAAAAGCCCTCCTTCGCACACCTGAAGTGGTCTTGCGAGAACTACTCGACTGATCTGGATCCATATATATCTGGACACAAAGGGTGTAGTAAATTCTAACCTGGAGCTTTTCAGATGCATTTTATGACTACATGCATACATGCATTACTTTAACATATGCTTACAGTAGAGTTAAAAATGCATGTCTACCCAATGCATAGGCTCATGGAATTTTTTTTGCCAGAGTCTCCTTTGTAAAAAAGACTATCCATATACACATAGGCATGACTAGGTGGCCATTCAGTAGCACACCTATCCACAGTCATAAACATCCTACATACATATAATATCAAAGTCACAATCCATAATGGTAGACTAATTACCAGGATTACTTTGATTTACTACCTTTGCTCATTTGTCCTCAAATAGGATAAGAAATAACAGAAAAAAGGTGTCAATTTGACTGTTTCAAAAGTTAAATTTTTTCGCATCATTATGTTCAGCATGGTTAAATACTAACATTTAATATGTTGATTATTCTTTATCAAGTCATAAGAGTATGCATATTCACTACTATGTGTTTAAATTCATTTCATGTGATAATTCATTTTCCAACGGACAAAAACTGGAAAAGAAGACATGCATACGTTACCAGGGCAATGTAGAACACTTGTACGATGATAAAATTTATAGAAAGAAGCCCAAACTCAGCAGATCTGAAGAACAGCTCTCAGATTTCCTATGTGGCGCAGCATGAAAATGACTTGTGAAAGTAACAGGCCATTTAAAACCACCCACAGTTGGCCACAGGTGTACCTATAGCTCCCCTGGGTGGGTCTCACCCCTTCGGCTCAGTCCAAGTCGAGTTACAAAGGATGTCTCACAAGCTAAAAATGTCAAATTAGGAAAAAAGATGCTACGCGATTGAGCAAAAGAACCTGAAATCCTGGTTTTCACAGACCAAACTGCGGGTGTACATGTCACTCATTGGTATTCACCCAGACATAGGGATCACAACACCAATGATCATAACTGTTGCAAATACGCTCAAAAATACTTCACGAAGGTCCGATGTCATCAGTGTCGGGGTTACCACTCTAAAACACTTCTCCCAGCGGGAACTTCATATAACTCCAGCCGTTGGCAAGTAAATCCAATGAAGCATTAGAAACCGTCTGATGATATCAGCCATTGATGCACATTTCAACGAAGGTCGAGCAGCCTTAACATCACCTTCCATTGGCAGTTAAACCAAGTGAAGCGTCGGAGACGATCCAATAATGGTATCTGTTGATGCACATGTCAGCGAGGGTCAGGCATCCCTGACAAACATAGACTGTTAGCAGTAGCTCCGATAGATCACTGGAAGACCTGGCGATACAAACCAGGGAATGGCATCCTCATATGGGAGGACCGATGATGGAATATGTTATACAAGTTTTCATAAGGCAAAACACAATTCCCCAGAGAGTCTCTCATACATGAGAGCAACATCTATGGTGGAAAGTCTGTACCAAGGATTAAGGACTATGGTGATAACCCCAACATCAACATCCTGGAAGTTCCTACGAACTTTGGAGCACACATCCAATCAGTTTGTCAGGGTCATCAGTGATCACTCTAGCCCCCATCAAAAGTCATGGAACAGACAATCATTAAATCTCGTTGGAAAATAGTCCAACAAACCACATACATCATACATTTGCATCATGCTGCAGTACATTGCATCATGAATATCTTGTCATATTTTAAGTGTTTAGTGTTCTTTATCCTATCCATGCCATTACATTGCATGAATATGATAAAGAGGGGCATCTGTAGACACTCAAAAATTTTGCATTCCTGTTACTAACCTTGCAGGATGGAAAAATCATCTTCCAGAGATAACCCTGGAAGTCAAGTCAGCACAGTCCTAAAGACAATCCCGAGATATGCAGTTTTAATCTCGGAGACAACCCCGGGAGTGCAATTCCAATTCCCAAAATAACACCAGAGAAGTCAGTGCCATCTCGAAGACAATCTCGAGATATTCAGTTCCAATTCCAGAGATAACCCTGGGATACTCAGTTTCAACCTCAGAGACAACCCCGAGGAATACAGTTCCAGTTTCAGAAATAACACCGGAGACTTTTTCCATCTCGAAGACAACCCCGAGATCTTCAGTTCCAATCCTGTAGATAACCCTGAGAGATATAATTTCAACCTCAGAGACAACCCCGAGGAATGAAGTTGCAGTTTCAGAGATAACCCCAAAAGTGCTCATTCTAACCTCAAGCAATCAGCTTCAACACTCGGTGATAGCCCCAAGGCACTCAGTCCCAAGCCTGAAGATGACCCTAGGAGGACAGTCACACCTCATAGAAAGCCCTGAGGATGTTCAGCACTTGTAGTAGCCTAATCTCAGAGATAACCCTAAGTAAGGACTGCTAAATCAACCCATAACCGGAGATAACCACGATCAGGGGCAAAATCATCATTTTACCACCTCAATCCCACATTCGTGTCGTCTCAACAAACATCTCAACCTACATGCTACACAGAAGTGTCCTATAAGAACCATAGCTTCAATCCTGAGTGACTAATGCATAAGATAACACACCGGATAGAATTTGAAGCATGCAGACCTGGGCATGGACCCATCTTCCTGAATTCGAACAACTCTTATCCCATACCCTTGTGTATCTCTTGACAATTACATTCCGTAAAAGGTCTTATACACCTCGATCGGATGCTCAAATTGAAGTTTTGAAGGTTCGAGCGGATAACACGTTGCACGAGTGCACGTACTTCGAGACAGCAGAACTTGTGGAGCCCGGGGCACTCGGAGCAGCCACAGGTGCACCCGCGACTATCGTAGGTACATCTGCAGATCCCCCCTCTATAAGTAGAGGGCTTGGGGTGGCCATTTTTAAGAAGAAAAAGGCGAGAAAGCTATGTCCAATTTGCTCTGTACACACTATAAATTGAGTGCTTTCTCATTTTAAACACTTGTGAGCTTATATTTAGCTACTTTTTATTGGTAGGAACCAAGTGTTCATCCATTTAAAGTTATTGCAGTCTTCTTTAGTAGTCCACTGTAAGCCTTCTTACATTACTTTAAGCCTTTTCTCCACTTCTTGCACACACATTTATTCACGTTGAGAGTCGTGTTGTATGCATATGCCCGGACTTCGGTTTGTGGCTTTTTCTTTCTTTTGTGTGTGTGTATATATATATATATATATTTACATTTCTGTTAGGCTTAGAGTTTACTTCGTGGCCTTTTATTACTTTATTTACATTTAGTCCCGCCAGGAGTTTATTTCGTTGTGGTTGATCGTCTATATATATATTTACAGCTTTTATATATTTACATTTCCAATCCCCCATGAAGTCTACTTCGTGGCGGTTGATCGTTCCTATATATATATTTAAAGCTTATATATATATATATATATATATATATATATATATATATATATATATATATATATTTACAGCTTTCATACAAACTGCATATTATGTGAGCCTAGGACACATATGATCACAAATTCAGTCTTCTGAATCTAGATTCGGTTCACGTGATGGACATTTTTAGTTATACATGGCTTGTAAATTATTCACGGTGTTTGAATTTCCTTAGACGACTCTCATGCCCACGAGTAGTTCGGCACTGCTATGTATCTTATTTTCTCGAAGATGCTTCGCATCTCGAAAATAAAAGCAACCAAGCCGAACACATAATAAAATAGAAGTATCAAAGGCCTCAATTACTATTGAGCATAAGGGTTTAAAAAATCTCTTTTACCAAATCTCGCTGCTATATCTTGTTAAAACTGAATTTTTTTACAAAATTCAAACCCTTTGTATATAGGTGCAAACGAGGCATAACACTACTTTTAGATAATTGCACATTGATCTACACACACACACATTCAAATAAGGGTTTAAATTAAAAAGTGGTGGTCACCGTGGTAACATGGATGTCAGGGGGTGCCTAACACCTTCCCTCCGCATAATCAAGCCCCCGGACCCTAACGAATCTCGGTTTCACAGACCAGTCAAATAGTGTCACATCACTAGGTCAATGTGCAAACTTTTTCTCGGTTGAGTTGGTGCAACCATTTAAAAATACCAACTGGCGACTCTTACCATCCAATCGTCGACATATACATGTTGGACCTTTTCACAACTTATTTTTTCAAACGAATCTCACCTAGCATGAGAACACCAAAAGTTAATAACAAAAAAGGGACAAATAAAAATCCCGACGTCGACAATGTCCAAATGACCTTTCGACCCCAACTCTTAAAAATTCTACAAATAGGAGGCATTCGTCTTCATTTTTCACTCCTTAAGCAATTCACCAACACTTGAGCTTTTATAGATTTTGAGAGAGAAGGAGAGAAATTCAAAATTTGCTAAGGACGAAGAAGGAAGCTAGATAATTCAACCAACTCAAGAACGCCAAGCGGTAAGGAAGCTTAAACCCTTATTCTTCATCTCTTCAATTGGATTTTTGATTGAGAAGTGGTTATTGGTGGAGCATGTCTCATACGGAGTAATAAGGATGACTATTAGTGGACTAAAACATTAATAACCATGTATCAAATGAAATCATAATCGAATGATTAAGAATGTAATAAAGAAAACTTAAAAACTTAGCGCATGTTATTGATGGACAAGTTTAAAACCATCGTGTATAGGATTTGATGCTATATGATTGGTTATGATGATAGGTGTTTGAATAATGGAATCAATCCATTTTAAACAGAGAAGAAATCTCGTAAAATGAAGTTATGGCGAAATTTCTAAGAAAAGACATTAATCGTTGAAATCATAGTTAACTAGAATTTCTAAACGAAAATGGGATGTTAATAAAGAACCTAGAAAGCTAGGGATTCATGAACATATTGAAGAACATGAAATTTATTAGTCATAAACTCAAGAACAGAAGAATTCAGACATCGTATGAATGAATTACGGATGAACAAGTGATGAACGCTTAAGAACGTTAAATAAACAAATAATGAAAATTTAATCAAGTGGAAGCCTTGTTAACGAATTCAAAAAATTATTCTTTCTTGGATAAATTGAAGTATGTAAATAATTAAGAAAATGGCTTTTGAACGAAGTTATTCCGAGGTGTAACGAACAAGTTATGAGCTTGGGAAGGAAGTGTGTCAAAAATGGCATGAAGAATTGAATTTTTTTTCAAAGGGATAAGGGAGGCGCCGCAGCGCTACCCATTGAAGGAATTGGGGCACTGCAGCACCAACATTGGATCCTAACTACAGCTAATATGCGCTGTAGCGTAGCACATAACAAAGGGCATGACACTGCAGTGTCGGGCCAGAGAAAAAGCCAAACAAGAATGTTTAAGATCATAAAAAGATGGGAATGGTTAGGGTTGATTAGTAAACCTTAATAAAACCTAAAGTAACATCCTAAAGGGTGATTAAACCTTAAGTTTAACAAATTAAATATTGGCTTAAGGTTACAAAATTATAAACGCAAAGTAGGTAAACGATTTATGTCAATAGTATTCGTGTCGAACGAAAATCTTAGGTTTAGTAAAGTTGTAATACCTAGATGTTGAACGTAAATGCTAACTTATAAAATTTAAATGTTGTAAAGTTGTAGTGAATGTTAAATAAATAAATGTTATTAGTTTAATGATTTGGTTAAGCTATACAACATGGAGAAAATAGTTTAAACAATACGTATTGATTGTTATATGACCTAGTCTAGTGTGCTATTTGATTATATCATGTAGAACACATACAGACCAAAAGAACAGTGAATTAAAGCTAGAAGAAACTGGACATAAGTTTTCTAAACCTTTGTCTTTACTTTATGTTAGATAAGCTTTATAATTCATGTATGATATGCATTAATTGACTTAAAGAAGAAGTCTATGCCATTTGTTTCGGCTAGACAAGACTTGAAGTATTTTGTTGATTTCATTACAATCTTTCAAGATATTTCTGATATTGCTAACCTATGCTAACTACTTGGTACAGATTCAAAGGTAAACTCGAGTATAAATAAACAAAGGTTTTAGTCGTGAATCGACTGGCACGTGAGTTTTCCAAAACTTAAATGTGAGACCCCAGATTTTATGAATAAATATTTAATTTTCTCGAAATAATTATGGTGTGGATTTGATATAATATTATAGTTGTGGGTATTATTTATAAATTTTGCAAAGTAAGCAAGTTGTCATATTATATTCGTTTGGTCGGGGAATATTCTTTTTGTCGGGGAATATTCGTACGACGGTACAATCATTGGTGGACCCCACAATAGAAGTATAGTCGTAGTTAGAAAACGACAAAATTATCTTTCTATAAAAATAACGGCTGAGGTGTTACCGTTAAAACCGTTAGAACTGTTGAACTACCCGGTAGTAAAAGTACAGTAATACGCGTGGTTGCATAGTAGCACACGGTATTGATTATTGATGCTTACGTGAGAAGTCACTCAGCTATACTCAATTATTGCTACAGTAATTGCTGCATCATATTTCTTAAATTATTATCATAGTATCATCTGTATAATATGTTATATTATTAAATCAATAATTGAGATGTTGTGGTAAGTTTGGTTATTTTTATGGGGGGCCATATGTCATCATCTAAGAGTCTATTCGTCAATAGTAATTACCGCCGTCAATAGTAATTACCGTCGTCAATAGTAATTACCGTCGTTAATAGTAATTACCATCGTCAATAGTAATTACCGTCGTCAGTAGTATTTACCTTGGTCAATAGTATTTACCTTGGTCAATAGTAATTACCGTCGTCAATAGTATTTACCTTGGTCAATAGTAATTACCTTCGTCAATAGTATTTACCTTGGTCAATAGTAATTACTTTCGTCAATAGTAGTTGTCCCTTCAATATTACCAAGAGTCATTTGACCCTTCGTTAAGACCAAGAGTCATTTGACCCTTCGTTAAGACCAAGAGTCATTTGACCCTTCGTTAAGACCAAGAGCCACCCTCAGTTTTCTATAAATAGAGGCCTAGGGCTTCATTATTTTTCACGAATTCATTCAAGCTATAAAGAGAGAAAGTATAGAGAGAATAAGAGAGAGAGAATAAAAGTATTCTGCTACTTCACTTTCCCAATATCCAGTTCTTTTAAGGTATGAAATATTATTTCTTTTATATTCATGAAGAGAACTTCTGTTATTCCATTCTTTATTATTCTGTTGGAATAACCAGTACACGCGGTCTACCCTATACTTGGTGATATTCTTCTATTATTCTGTTGGAATATCCTGTCTGTGTGTTTTACACCGGACCTGGTTCCGTCTTTATTATTATTCTGTCGGAATATCCTGTCTGTGTATTTTACACCGGACCTGGTTCCATTATTTATTATACTGTTCTTTATTATTCTGTCGGAATATCCTGTCTGTGCGTTTACGCCGGACCTGGTTCCATTATTTATTATTCTGTCGGAATATCCTGTCTGTGCGGTTACGCCGGACCTGGTTCCATTATTTATTATTCTGTTAAGAATAACCTGTCTGTGCGGTCTATCGCATGCATGGTGATTTCTTTTGTTATTCAATTCTTTATTATACTCAGTTGATTAAAACTTTGACTTCTATACACCATGAAATTAGTGAAATAACCTTGACATTTGCGCTTCATCTAGTATCTATTCCTGAAAATATTCTCCTGATCAGTCTTGAAGTTTACTCCACAAAGCAGTATCATGTTGACAATTTGGACGTTATTAATTACTGGATAAATTAATTCTTGAACTTGTTTTATTGAATTCTTATATCATTGCCATCATCCTCATGTTTATAAAATGTTGAAAGTCATATGTGGCCTGTAGTGCATAGATGGACTTGGTATGATTATGACCAGGGATTATTCGGTATAATCATGACCGTAATGTTACAAATGATGTGGTAAAAGTCCTCATTGGCCTTAGTGCATTGATGGACAGTTGTTGGCATGATCATGACCATTGATGAATACACAAATATCCTTGGCCCGTAGTGCATGGAATTTGTGGTCGTGACCCTAACGAATATCCTTGGCCGTAGTGCAGGGATGATGTGAATTATTTATTAAGCTGAGTCTCAGCGATAGCAGTGTTGAAAAATCTTTTAAATCATAAAAGATAGTAGAGTTTATTTTCTACTTGACTCTTTTAATGGATTGCTTGTTCCGCTGCAGTTAAACTTGATGTCTATTATATTTTATCAGTTTAACATTGTTGAAGGCTAATGATAATTTATTTTGTATTATCTTAGTCATAATATTTCTTACTGGGCTAGTTGAGCTCACCCTTTCTTTCACTGTTCTTTTCAGGAAATGAGAACGTAGCTGGGGCAAGTCGAAAAACGGAGTGATGGTCCGAATGATAGTATTAGTTAGTAGTCCTCACTATTCTATGTAATAGTGTATTAATAAATGTAATGAGGACTCCTTTTGAGTATGAATACTCTCTAGAAGATAATATTTGTATTCAAACTCACAATTTATGTTTTGTCGTATTGTACACGACAGTTGTATTAGTAAGTTATATTTGTATTCTGTACTATGTATCTGACGACCCAAGATGGGTGATGTATACCTAATTTTGGGGGCGTCACAGTTGGTATCAGAGCTTAGGGATATGATCCCTGGCTAAGATATGAGAATAGAACTAGGAGGGGAGAGACAGGGAATTCCTTCGCTAGTATGACCTACCTAAGTTTATTTGCATGGTACTTAATTGGTCGGTCATAATATAAGGATAATATATGACATATCAATTAACTTTTATTTTGTGGCAGTATCTGAAAATGGCATCTGAGAATGTTGAGAATAGCAATGGAGCACAGGCGACTGTTGATTCACCACATATCAGTAATCAGGATAATGTGCATCATGAAGGTGACAATCCTCATGCAAATAACAACACTGACCAGATGATGAATGATGGAATGTTCAGAAACTTTATGCAGTTCATGCAACAGCAGGCGAGAGTGGCTCCTGTCCAAAATATAGGTGGAAATACTGAAAACTCTTGGGCGGTCACCGCTAAACAGTTCAAGGAGCTGGGACCACCAGAGTTTAAGGGAGAGCCAAAACCACTTATAGCGGAAACATGGATAAAATAGATTACCAAGATATTTGATGTCTTGGGATGCTCCGAGGAGCAAAAGGTTCCCTTTACCACTTTTATGTTGCGTGAAGAGGCAGATTACTGGTGGGAATCAATAAAACGTACCCATCCTGACGCACTTAAGATGTCTTGGGAGAAGTTCCAAGAACTGTTCAATGATAAGTACTTTCCCGAAAGTATTCGTCCCATGAAGGAGGTGGAATTTATCAAGTTGGAGCAAAACAACATGACCGTGTCGCAGTACGAAGCCAAGTTTGCCGAGTTGTCCCGATTTGCATCCCACTTGGTGGATAATGAAGAGCGAATGACGCGAATGTTTTTGCGAGGTTTGAAACCTGAGATATGTCAACATCTTATTTCTCATAAACTATGTTTGTATTCAGATGTTGTAAATAGGGCTCAATTAGTAGAACGCGATAACGAGTCAACGCAACCAAAAGAGAGCAGTCGACAAAATGATAATACCAGTGAGAGCGGTCATCGAAGCGGTGACAACAAGCGTGGAGGGAATCAGCAGGCCAGAAATGGTAACCACTTCGGTGGTAATTAGGGCCAAAACAATAAGAATGGTCATTTCAAGAAGAGGAAATTCAATAATGATGGAAAGATGTCAGCACCAGCACCCGTTTTTAAGGAAGGAGAATGACCACCTATCATATACTTCAAATGCGGAGGGGAGGGACACATCAGTCCAAACTGCGCGATGTCATCCAAAGCATGCTATAATTGTGGAAGAGAAGGTCACTTAGCCCGATTTTATCGTTTACCGAAGACAAGTTCAGATAGGATGGAGGCACCAAAGACCGTCCTAGAAAAGCCAAAGCTAGTAGTTTAAGAGAGAGCGTTTTTTTTCGTGACGAGGAACCTGAATAAAATTATCACGGGTATGTTAGTCATAAACTCTTGCGAAGTCTATACCGTGTTAGATACCGGTTCTACTCACTCTTTTATTTCACCTAGTTGTGTTCAATATTTGAACTTAACTCCGGAGAAGTTAGACATTGATTTATCTGTTGAAATTCCGTTGGGAGAAACCTTTATTACCTCCACTATTTATAAATCTTGTTCAAATCAACACTTTCACGTTACCTATTGATCTTATCTCTTTGAAAATACTTGCATTGATGAGATTTTTGGAAACGATTGGTTAACTGCTCATCATGCTTTTCGTAAGGTTGTTAGCTTTCATATTCCTAACCAACCTATTATGCGAATTCAAGTAACCAAATCACTAAAGTCAATCATTGTCATATCAAGCCATAAGTAAAAATCCCCGTTCCTTTCGTTGTTGACTTCCTGGTGTGGAATGCACCGAAGCTAGACTTTTCGTAGGAGACGTTGTAAATGACGATGGCAAGTTTATAGGTATCAATGTGACGTGTTATCCAAGTCTTGGATGAGGGTCACAGTTTTGAACGATATTTCTATTGTTAATAAATTTCTTGACGTATTCTTGAAGACTTCTTAGCCTACCCCAGAGCGTAAAATTAAATTTTGTATTGACCCCAGTACAAAACCCATTTCTTAAACCCTCAAATATTTCTTCAACTAAAATGAATGTAACATGCACCAAAGACGTTGGCTCGAGCTGTTGAATATTATGACCGTACCATTCAATATCATTGTGGAAGAACGAACGTGGTAACTGACGTGTTGAGTAGAAGATCGTATGTGTTTACGAGTGCGATGTTGTTAAAACAAAGACTCATTTCGTATAACTTATAAATGACGAAGATAGAGTTAAAGACTCGAGGGACCCATATGAAGATAACGAATATACGAGTAAAATCGACTTTAATCGATAACGTTAAAGCCGTTCAAGCTACACACCATGAGCTGATGAATGTGAAGAAGAAGGTTCAAGAGGGCGTTATTCTAGAAGCACGAATTGACAAAGGGAGGAAATCTCAACTCTCGATTTAATTGGCCCATTTGAAATCCTCGATGAAGTAGGAACTGTGGCCTATAGACTCGTTTTACCACCAAGTATGTTGCGTGTTCAGAACATTTTTTTTGCGTATCGATGTTACGTAAATATGTGGACGACCCGAACCACATTATTAATTTAGAACCAGACGAGATAGCGAAAGATTTAACGTATGAGGAGATACGTGTTAACATCTTGGATAAGAAGGATCATATTCGATGCTCAAAGGTTATACCTCAAGAGTTAGAATTTGAAGTGAAGTCAATGTATCCTCACCTGTTCGGCATACTAGGTATGTACGTAAATTTCGAGGGCGAAATTCCATAAGGAGGGGAGATTGTGAGACCCCAGATTTTATGAATAAATATTTAATTTTCTCGAAATAATTATGGTGTGGATTTGATATAATATTATAGTTGTGGGTATTATTTATAAATTTTACAAAGTAAGCAAGTTGTCATATTATATTCGTTTGGTCGGGGAATATTCTTTTTATCGGGAAATATTCGTACGACGGCACAATCATTGGTGGACCCCACAATAGAAGTATAGTCGTAGTTAGAAAACGACAAAATTATCTTTCTATAAAAATAACGGCTGAGGTCTTACCGTTAAAACCGGTAGAACTGTTGAACTACCCGGTAGTAAAAGTACAGTAATACGCGTGGTTGTATAGTAGCACACGTTATTGATTATTGATGCTTACGTGAGAAGTCACTCAGCTATACTCAATTATTGCTACAGTAATTGCTGCATCATATTTCTTAAATTATTGTCATAGTATCATCTGCATAATATGTTATATTATTAAATCAATAATTGAGATGTTGTGGTAAGTTTGGTTATTTTTATGGGGGGCCATATGTCATCATCTAAGAGTCTCTTCGTCAATAGTAATTACCGTCGTCAATAGTAATTACCGTCGTCAATAGTAATTACCGTCGTCAATAGTAATTACCGTCGTCAATAGTAATTACCGTCATCAATAGTATTTACCTTGGTCAATAGTATTTACCTTGGTCAATAGTAATTACCGTCGTCAATAGTAATTACCTTCGTCAATAGTATTTACCTTGGTCAATAGTAATTACTTTCGTCAATAGTAGTTGTCCCTTCAATATTATCAAGAGTCATTTGACCCTTCGTTAAGACCAAGAGTCATTTGACCTTTCGTTAAGACCAAGAGTCATTTGACCCTTCGTTAAGACCAAGAGCCACCCTCAGTTTTCTATAAATAGAGGCCTAGGGCTTCATTATTTTTCACGAATTCATTCAAGCTATAGAGAGAGAAAGTATAGAGAGAATAAGAGAGAGAGAATAAAAGTATTCTGCTACTTCACTTTCCCAATATCCAGTTCTTTTAAGGTAGGGAATATTATTTCTTTTATATTCATGAAGAGAACTTCTGTTATTCCATTCTTTATTATTCTGTTGGAATAACCAGTATACGCGGTCTACCCTATACTTGGTAATATTCTTCTATTATTCTGTTGGAATATCCTGTCTGTGTGTTTTACACCGTACCTGGTTCCGTCTTTATTATTATTCTGTCGGAATATCCTGTCTGTGTATTTTACACCGGACCTGGTTCCATTATTTATTATATTGTTCTTTATTATTCTGTCGGAATATCCTGTCTGTGCGTTTACGCCGGACTTGGTTCCATTATTTATTATTCTGTTGGAATATCCTGTCTGTGCGGTTACGCCGGACCTGGTTCCATTATTTATTATTCTGTTAAGAATAACCTGCTGTGCGGTCTATCGCATGCATGGTGATTTCTTTTGTTATTCCATTCTTTATTATACTCAGTTGATTAAAACTTTGACTTCTATACTCCATGAAATTAGTGGAATATCCTTGACATTTACTCTTCATCTAGTATCTATTCCTGAAAATATTCTCCTGATCAGTCTTGAAGTTTACTCCACAAAGCAGTATCATGTTGACAATTTGGACGTTATTAATTACTGGATAAATTAATTCTTGAACTTGTTTTATTGAATTCTTATATCATTGTCATCATCCTCATGTTTATAAAATGTTGAAAGTCATATGTGGCCTGTAGTGCATAGATGGACTTTGTATGATTATGACCAGGGATTATTCGGTATAATCATGACCGTAATGTTACAAATGATGTGGTAAAAGTCTTCATTGGCCGTAGTGTATTGATGGACAGTTGTTGGCATGATCATGACCATTGATGAATACACAAATATCCTTGGTCCGTAGTGCATGGAATTTGTGGTCGTGACCCTAACGAATATCCTTGGCCGTAGTGCAGGGATGATGTGAATTATTTATTAAGCTGAGTCTCAGCGATAGCGGTGTTGAAAAACCTTTTAAATCATAAAAGATAGTAGAGTTTATTTTCTACTTGACTCTTTTAATGGATTGCTTGTTCCACTGCAGTTAAACTTGATGTCTATTATATTTTATCAGTTTAACATTGTTGAAGGCTAATGATAATTTATTCTGTATTATCTTAGTCATAATATTTCTTACTGGGCTAGTTGAGCTCACCCTTTCTTTCACTGTTCTCTTCAGGAAATGAGAACGTAGCTGGGGCAAGTCGGAAAACGGAGTGATGGTCCGAATGATAGTATTCGTTAGTAGTCCTCACTATTCTATGTAATAGTGTATTAATAAATGTAATGAGAACTCCTTTTGAGTATGAATACTCTCTAGAAGATAATATTTGTATTCAAACTCACAGTTTATGTTTTGTCGTATTGTACACGACAGTTGTATTAGTAAGTTGTATTTGTATTCTGTACTATGTATCTGACGACCCAAGATGGGTGATGTATACCTAATTTTGGGGGCGTCACATTAAACGTAGATACATTTAATGTAGTAGCGTTATACAACATAGAGTACTATAGGCTGATCACCTAGACGTGCTCGTAAGAAATAGTAGGCTTACCGACTTAGTGTTGGGTTATCCTTTTCAAAGGAAGAAATAATAAAGTGCTCATAGTCTTTAATCAAAGACAAAGTTTAACTGGTCTTTGTCATCATTAAACATTTTAAAGAAAAGAGAACAGCTATTTTGATTTATTCACAGTACTTCATAAGTATTTGTTCAGTTATAGAAGATATAATCATATGATTCTTGAATGTTGTTCCATTATAACTATTATACTTACTGAACTAGTATGATCACCCTTGCTTGAACCATATAATTGCAGCTAAGAATGAACGGATCGAAGGATCAGATAAGGACAAAGGAAAGGTCAAGGCGGATAAGTAGTTATCCTTGTAAAGACTAGTATTACTTTTGTACTGATGTAATACTATGACAAAGAACGTATGTAATGCTTAAAAAGAATTTGGGAAGGAACTTATTATTATGTAATAAATAGTAAACATATTCACTCTATTGATGTGTTACGTTGAATGTATGTGTAGACAGTAGCACCGTGTAGCACCATCTATCGGGTTGGAAGATACCCAAATTTGGGGGCATCACAATTTGGTATCAAAGCTGTAGGTTATAAAACTTAAGGTGGGGAGAACCTTAGGCTATAACCTTAAGAAAAGTAGGAGAAGTTAGAAGTAATTAAACTCATGTTGAGTTTATAAGTAGTGAATTGAGGAAATTCATTAAAAGAACAATTAAAAGATGAAGTGAATCTTTAAATTGCATTAAATGTGATATGTGATTATAATATTATTAATGTTGTGTACTAATCATAATAATATGTTTTATTGTAGATGTTAGGAGATAATGCTATGTATACATATATACATGTTGTTAGTGAGGAGTCAATGAATCAAATAGAGATTTTATCGATTCTAGTAGCTGAAGTACCGATAGTGATGGTGGATGACTCAGAGGAGGAGGATCCATCAGAGGATTCTGAGAATATAGGGTTTATATCGTTGTTTGACAGAATGTCTGAGGAGGTGGTGGAGGTAGTATCGTTTAATACAGTAATACCTACGGATGAGATGACACCAGGGGAGTCGATTAAAACATTATTCATGACTATATTGGATAGAAATGTCCAACTATGTAAGGAGATGAAGGAGCTGAAGAAGGAGGTCCATGACATCTTGGAAGACAAGAGGGACATGGAGACTTTTTGGGAGGTTGAGCATGATGAGAAGGTTTTGGCTAAGGACAAGATCCAAGAGCTGAAACATGAGGCCTTTAAACTTAGGAAGGAGCTACAGGCTAAAAGGTAGAAGATTAGGAGAATGTCCTGTATTCATAAGAGTTCTCATGAGGATTATCAGTGACATGTTGCTGAGTATCCAGTGGAGGCAGGGCAGACTCGATATACGATCAGCAGAAATGTGGTGGCCAGTCTTGCCAACGCAAATTATACTAATGCCGTTAGGTAAATGTTGTCTAGTTAAAAACTAGAGTAAGTATATATATGTGAATATTGTGTATCTATGTAGTGACGTAAAACCCTCTTTTGTATAATCAAAGGGCAGTCTTTTGTAAATCCCAACTTTTGGAAAGTAATTACAGGAAAGTAATGTAATTAGCTAAGGTTATGTAATGATGAACGTTGTAGTCTTATACTACAACAAAGAAATCATATCTGTGACACCCCCAAATCCTGGTACTTCATTTCCTCAAGATTTGGTTTTCACGTAATCAAAACATTCATTACTAACTACCCAATTGATAAAATTGAATAAATAAAACCTGCCCATACAGGATTAAACTTAAATAAAAATCTCCCAGGTTATCTAACCTTTACAAACATTCATTCATGCGGAAATTAAATTAATATAAACTTCTTTACAATCTTTAAACAAAGTCTAAAAATAAACTGTCTAACTATTACAGGCCTTCAGCATTGCTTAATCTTTCCTTTCCCTTTACTGGTGCTAGGTATATCACCAGTTTCAACTTTAGCTGTAAGAAATTTTACAGGCAAGAGTGAGCAAACAAGGCCCACTTGAAATAATAATAAATAAATCAGTTAACTTTACATCATGTACCAACATTAGGTTTAATAGAACTGAACAATAGATTCTATTACTTTCTAAAAACTTTAATCAATTACTGAGGGTCTAATGACCACGAATCATGTCCACAGTTATAAGTAATTTTTCAACTTAAACTTTAACAGTCATAAGACTATAAGGACTTCACGTACTTAGGGGGATCAACCCTTCGTACAATGTATTGTGCACAATCATTTCAACGCTAAGCGTAACCTCTTATAAAAGAGTTGTTCTTCTCAGTATTTAGAATACAAGTTCGTACCAAAGTGAGTTTGGTTTGGATACATCACGGGGTAATTTAGAATTCAACGATAATCAACTAAGGGTTAGTTGATTACAAACAACATAACTGTATACTATGGAATAATCATAGTTGAATTGATATTTATAAACTAACATCATGCTTTAGGAATAATTTAATAGCATAATCATGGAATAATCATAACATGCATCCTCATAAACCAATAGATACACGAGCTTAATCAACAATAAACAATCTAACTCTACGAAAGTGTAAAGTTAGCAATTTGTACAATTGAACTAGAATTAAAGCGATAATGTGTTTAACGAATTCAAACTTGCACAATGAAGTTTTGAGTTAGAGAACTTGCATAAGTATAACATAACAGTGAAAAGTAACCTTGCTGAATAATAAAGTAGAAAGGGTTAGGGAACTTGCCTCGCGTGTAGGTTAAACAATTACTATTCACGTTCACCCCAAGTCCTACACATACCATATGCATTGACAATACACATTAGTTACACTAACATTACCTTTATGAGTTCCTTTATTACTCTTAGTATAGCTACTAACTAAGTTTAAGTTTAAACCACAGCACATCTTTCATGAACATTACTTTTTAGCTTTATTACAACTACCTAAATGATCATACCATTGCACCACATGTACATTAACAACTTAATACAACATCCTAATACATGTTCAACATGTTATCATTAAGTTATACTAATACCCAAAGGGTTGCACTTGCATTCGAGCATCCGGACGCCCTCCGATTGGCTCCAAATACACAATAGTCCTAAAGATGGCCATTTTGACAACTGTTCCAGACCTCAAATTAAAAAACATAAAGAATGAAAGTTGTAGGTCTACTATTCCTCTTTCCGAATCATCTTGAATTACCTAAATCAGAGTTGGTATGAAAACGTTATGGCCATTTTACTACAGGAGGTCAAATCTGCCCAACTAGGCCACTTTTTCGGCGCCGGGGCGCGGAACAGTGGCGCTGGGGCGCGAGATACGGCGCTGGGGCGCGAGCATCAGCGCTGGGGCGCGAGCTACGGTACTGGGGCGCGAGCATCAGCGCTGGGGCGCGAGCTTCAGCGCTGGGCGCGAGCTACGGGCCCATTTTTGACGCTGGGGCGCGAACCTTGGCGCCAGGGCGCGAGATTTGGCGCTGGGACGTGAATTTTCACGCTGGGGCGCCGAAACTCACAGAAACCAACCACGAACAACTAAATTTTCTGTCTATAACTTCAATTCCAACACTAATTAACATGAATAACTAATGCAAATTACACATAAACTTCACCGAGCATACAAATACTAAATTAACACAACTTAAACCATAATTTTAGAAAATTAAATACTAGAATAACATATTTTAAAACTTAAAAACTCCATTTTTGATATTTTTCATAAAAATCAACACTGTGATTTTGTTATTCAACCAAAACAGAAATTTCAAAGCATCATAATTATGTTTTTACATACTCTATCAATTCTAACAATTAATTTATCCATTTAACAACAATTAAAACCTTAATTTCTATTTTAAAATAGCCATATTCATACATATTGTCATATGAACACTCTGTAATATATTTTCTTCCACAAAACACATATATGCATGAACTAATTTCTCTATAATCATATATAAGATCATAGAACAACCATATAATCAATAATCATGCCAAACCATATACATAACAACAATTTATCTTTTATAAAATTTTCACAGAGACTTTTTGGGAAGAAGAAAACTAATTTTTAAAGAAAGAGCTAGAGCTCCTACCTTGGATTATGAAAGATGATGACACTATCCCTTTTTCTCCAAATCTTTTCTCCAAAACCTGAAAAATTCTCTTAATTCTCTCAATTTTTCTCTTAGTTTTCTTCTTTTCTTCTTCTTCTTCCTCTGAGTTTTTCTCTTTTTCTCTCCTTTCTCTCTCCTCTAATCTTACGTAAAGTATTATAACGCATATAAGATATAATTATAATAATTATATAATATAAGTACTGACATAAGTTATGTCAGTTACATAAGTTTTAAAAATCAAAAGCCTTAAGGCTTGTTTGGCTAGCATAATAAAAATAACACATTAATCCTTACACCTTGTTTGGTTATCTGAATTAAAACAAATTGATTAATCCTTATACCTTGTTTGACAAAATTAAATTAAACTATTTTTTTATTTATTTTAATAACTCCTTTATAACAAGGTTATTAGTCACACCTTTATTAAATTAATAAATCAATTAAACATTAATCTATTAAATTACTTTAACACATAAACAATTATAATTCTTTTTACAATTATAATTTCATTTAATCAACTAATATTTCAAACTACAATTTCTCATTTAAATATTATTATTTATTTAAAATCATTATAAGCTCTCTAGCTTATTAAATTAAACTCCTTTATTATAAAATCTCATAATAATTAATTTATTTAGCTCCTTAATTATTTACTCAACAAATAATTAATTAAATCACATCAACTTAAATTGCCATATAATTCAATAAATATTTAATATTGTCAATAAATATTTAATATTTAATATTTAATTATTTATTCAACAAATAATTAAATAAACCACATCACTCAAATTGAACAATTATTTATTCAACAATAACATATCCAATAAATATTTATATAAACCAATAAATATTTATAACTTACATCTAAAAAAATATGGAATGTTACATCATTCCCCTCTTAAAAGGATTCTGTCCTCAGAATCACAACTCAAACAACACATTCGCTACATTCTTCCCTACTCACAAAGATTCTGTCCTCAGAATCGAAGACACAGATTAAACAAATAACTCAGGGTATTCCTTCAACATTTTCTCTTCGAGTTCCCACGTTGCTTCTTCAGCGTTGTGGTTCCTCCAAATCACCTTCACAGAAGGTATCACTTTATTCCTGAGCACTTGTTCTTTCCTGTCGACTATCTGGATAGGAACCTCTTCATAAGACAAATCTTTCTCGAACTGCAACGGTTCGTACTCGATTACGTGCTTGTAATCGGGTTTATATGGTCGTAACACCGAAATGTGAAAAACATTATGAATATTTTGCAACTCTGGAGGTAGAGCTACCTCATAAGCTACCTCTCCAACTTTTCGCAGTACTTCAAAGGGTCCAATAAACCTCGGGCTTAGTTTTCCCTTCTTACCGAAACGAATTTTTCCCTTCCAAGGAGAAACTTTTAGGAATACATAGCTTCCTACGTTAAATGCACGATCTTGCCTGTGTTGGTCAGCATACTTCTTCTGTCGGTCTTGAGCTGCTACCAATCTTATCCTGATGAGTTTGATAACCTCAGCAGTTTGTTGCACTAATTCTGGTCCTAACAATTGACGTTCACCAACTTCATCCCAGTACAGTGGAGTTCTGCACTTTCTGCCGTATAACGCTTCGTAAGGCGGCATGCCGATGCTTGCGTGATAACTATTATTGTAGGCAAATTCCACCAACGGTAATTGCTCTTCCCAGCTTCCTTTGAAATCCATGACGCATGCTCTCAACATATCTTCTAATGTCTGGATCGTTCGTTCGCTTTGGCCATCTGTTTGCGGATGATATGCCGTACTCATTCGCAACTGTGTTCCCATACATTCTTGTACTCTCTTCCAGAAGTTTGACGTGAACCTCGGATCTCTGTCTGACACAATTGACACTGGAACTCCATGTCTTGCAACGATCTCTTTAATATATAGTTTTGCCAGCTGATCAAGATTGAATCTAATCTTTATTGGCAAAAAGTGTGCTGATTTTGTCAGTCTGTCTACTATTACCCAAATCGCATCGTATCCTTTCTGAGTAGTTGGAAGACCCACCACAAAATCCATCGTGATATGCTCCCATTTCCATTCCGGTATTTCCAACGGTTGAAGCAATCCGCTGGGTCTTTGATGTTCGGCTTTTACTCTCTGACATGTTAAGCACTTCGCTACACATTCTGCGACGTCCCTTTTCATATTTGGTCACCAAAAATGCCGGCGCAAATCTTGATACATTTTCGTGCTTCCTGGATGAATTGAATATTTTGAGCTATGAGCTTCGGTCAGGATTTCATTTTTCAGTTCTGGTGTTGCTGGAACCCAGATTCTTCCCTCGTACCGTAGTAATCCTTCGGTATCGACCTTGTATTTCGTATTGTTACCATCAACCATATTCTCTTTTATCTTTCCACATTCTTCATCTTGTAACTGAGCATTTTTCACCTTGTCTAGTAAAGTTGGACCTGCTTCTAGATGAAATAGTCGTTCGTCGGTTTCCTGTGGAAATTTGATTTCCAGTTCTAACTTTGTCATTGCTGAAATGAGCTCCTCCTGAGTTGTTATCAGCATTAATTTTTCCTGACCTTTCCTGCTTAAAGCATCTGCAACCACATTCGCTTTGCCCGGATGATAAAAGATCTCACAATCATAATCCTTTATCAATTCCATCCACCTTCTCTGACGCAGGTTCAAATCTTTCTGAGTGAAAATATACTTCAGACTTTTGTGGTCTATGTAGATCTCACATTTCTCTCCATAAAGATAGTGTCTCCATATCTTCAGAGCAAACACAACTGCAGCCAATTCCAAATCATGAGTCGGATACCCTTTCTCATAATCTTTCAATTGTCTTGATGCATACGCAATAACTTTGCCATTCTGCATAAGAACACAACCCAATCCTTTGTGTGAGGTATCACTATATACCACAAAATTTCCTGTATTATCTGGCAGGGTTAACATAGGTGCCATACTTAGCTTCTTCTTCAAATCTTGGAAGCTCTCTTCACATTTCTCCGTCCACACGAATTTCACAGCTTTTCGTGTCAAATTTGTTAACGGAGTGGCTATCTTAGAAAAATCTTGTATAAATCTTCTATAATAACCGGCCAGCCCCAAGAAACTCCTCACCTCCGAAGGTGTTCTTGGTTGTTCCCAATTGATTACAGCTTCCACTTTCGATGGATCTACTGAAATCCCATCTTTGTCAATCACATGACCCAAAAATTGTACACGGTCGAGCCAAAATTCACACTTACTGAATTTCGCGTACAACTTTTCCTTTCTTAGTGTCACCAATGTCAGACGTAAATGTTCCACGTGTTCTTCTTGAGTTTTGGAATACACCAGAATGTCGTCGATAAACACCACTACGAACTTGTCTAAAAATGGTTTAAATACACTGTTCATCAAATCCATGAACGCGGCAGAGGCATTTGTTAAACCAAAAGACATCACCAGAAACTCGTAATGTCCGTACCGAGTTCTGAATGCCGTTCTAGGTATATCCTCCTTTCTTACCTTCAATTGGTGATACCCACTTCTCAAATCTATTTTCGAGAAGTATTTAGCACCCTTCAACTGATCAAACAAGTCATCTATTCTTGGCAACGGGTATTTGTTTTTAATAGTGACTTTGTTTAACTCCCTGTAATCAATGCAAAGACGCATTGACCCGTCCTTCTTCTTCACGAATAAAACTGGCACTCCCCACGGCGATACACTTGGTTGAATATATTTCTTGTCTAGCATTCTTGCAACTGTACCATCAGTTCCTTCATTTCTACCGGAGCCATTCTGTACGGAGCCTTTGATATCGGTGTTGTTCCCGGCACTAAGTCGATCGCGAATTCAATTTCTCTGTCCGGCGGAAGTCCTGGCAAGTCTTCTGGAAACACGCCTTCGAATTCTCTCACTACCGGTATTTTCACACCTTTCTTCTGAGTATCGACTATGTAAGCTAAATAGCCCATACAACCTTGACTCAACAACTTCTTGGCCTGCATAGTCGTCAGACATTTCATTTGTCTTGGCGACTTGCTACCATAAAATACTACCTTTGACGGAGTCATAAGGTTTACACACTTCTTTTGGCAGTCAATTACTGCTCCATAATTGAACAACCAATCCATTCCCAAAATTACATTAAATTCCCCGAGTCTAATCGGAATCAAATCTACTAACAAGATATTCCCCTTAATGTTTACCCTACAGTTCTTGTAAACGAACCTAACAGGGATTATTTCCTTATTTGCAATTTCTATGTTCAAAGGAAAATTCAGTTCTTCTCTAGGCAATTCTAACCTCTTGGCAAATTCATCAGATATAAACGAGCAAGTAGCACCCGAATCAAATAATACATATGCATTAATATCATTGATTGGGATAATACCTGACACCACATCTTTAGATTGCACAGCATCTTGCACAGTCATGTTGAAGGTTCTGGCTGTGGGTTTGTTTGATGCTGCAGGTCCTGTAATAGCCCACGTACCTCCATTGTTACCTCCTCCATTGTTTCTGGTTGCCACTCCCTCCTTCTTCTTAGGACATTCACGAGCAAAGTGATCCTTAGATCCGCACGTGAAGCACACATTCTTCTTTGATTGAGTGCAATTTGGGGCTATGTGACCCTCCTGGCCACATTTGTAGCAAACTCGTTTTCCCATCAAGCACGCACCCTTGTGAAATTTCCCGCATGTCGCACATGCTTCAAACTTTTTGTTTTGCTGGTTACCCTGATGGTTTCCAGCTCCCCCGTTCCCATTCCACTTCCTCTTCAAGCTGTTGTTGTTGCTGTTGTTGTTGTTATTTCCACTGCTACCACCTCCACTCTTCATCTCATTTTCATTCTTCTTCTTCTTTTGTTCCTGGTTGAATTTGGTCACCGCCTCTCCTCCACCTTCAGCGAGTGTTGCTTTCTCCATTACTGCTGCAAATGTCTTCAACTGGAACAGGGAAACCCTACTGTACAGCCAGGGCTTCAGTCCCTGTTCAAACCTCTTCGCTTTGCGTTTGTCTGTGCTAGCCTGATATGGCGCAAACCTCGCCAACTCGTTGAATTTTGCGGCATACTCGGATACCGTCATCGTCCCTTGCTTCAGCTCCAGAAACTGTACTTCCAGCTGACTCTTTGAACTCTCCGGGAAATAGGTCTCGAAGAACAGTTCCTTGAACCTATCCCAGGTCATCACTCCTGGCCCTTCCCGAGTTTTATTGGCTTGCCACCAATAACTAGCTTCTGCTTTCAACATGAAAGTTGCGAAAGCAGTCTTCTGCTCATCCCCTACCCTAGCGACATCGAACACCTTCTCTATTTCCATAATCCAGGTTTGTGCTTCGACTGGATTCATGGACCCACGGAATTTAGGTGGTCCAACCGCCTTGAAATCCTTAAACGTTGAGCCTTGGTTTTGAGGTTGATTCTGCAACGCTCCTGTCAATAGTGCCACTAGTTGTTGAACGGGATTCGCATCAACATTGTCGTTAGCTTCTTCGGTGGTTCTCTGTCGTGTTGGTTGACGTCTGGGAGGCATTTTCTGTTTAAAATAAAACATCTATTAGACCATTACTCAACTCCTTTAAGTATTTCTAATTAATTTGCCTCAACAAAGAAATAATCACATAGCACATAACACTTTGAATAAAATAATAACTTTTATTTATTCATAACTTTTTGAAAATATAACACAATAGCATCTCTGCTATCTACATTACTTTCCTGAACTACAAAAGTTTCAGGGCAACATCATCATTCTCATATCCCAAGGTTACTCAACACTGGGGATTTACACATTATTTAATACATATTATGTGCATTACAGGCACACTTTCTACGATGATCTATTAAGATACTTCTTAGCCCTATCACGGTCTTCCTCCATGACTCGAAACATCGTTCTTCGATCTAACACAAATGATGGCAGCTTCTCGAACTGAATCGGATATCCCATAACTCGATCTTGAGCTCGATTAATTGCGGTGTCGAATACTTTGTCCAATTCTTCCATCTTCATCCTTTTTGCCTGTGAACTCCTTACTGCTCTTCCAGTTCGTTGATAAGCTTCTTCGTATTCATCTTCAGCTCTTGCCCTCTTAGCCGCTTCTTCTCTCAGCCTGCTCTTCAGTTCAGCAACCATCTCGATCAATTGTTCCTTCTCTCCTTCAGTCTGTGTTAGTTTCTCCTCGGCGTTTGTCAGTCGTTCATCACGATCCTGGATCTCGCCGTCTTTTTGTGTAATTGTAGTATGTGGTTCAGCTACTATCTCCTGCAACTCCTCCACTGTATCTTGTAGTTCCACGTTAAGGTCGTGCACTTCATCATATACACGGCCAGCTATCGAGTTAAGCGGAATCCTTTCCTCCTCATCCTCGTCATCCTCATCCTCCTGTGGTAACTCCACGGGATCCTCCTCATCCGTCTCCACATTATCATCCTCATCTTCAACCACTGTGACCAACGGGGCTGACTCCCGTGGCAGTAGTTGTTCCCAAACTATTTGAATGTCGCGAGGTTCCTCCTCTACAGGCATTTGAGGTCCCTCCTCCCTAGTCTGACTAGATTCTCCGACATTAGTCATCCTGACAACAAAATTTTAAAGTTTTAGTTATTAATCATTCTACTTGACACTCGCGAGCACATAAGTTATAAACACATAAGCACATAAGTGTTTTATTACTTCTTCCTTGAAACTCGATAAGAGTTATCTCCACTATCTTTTCAAAAGGTTACTTCCTAAGGCTTTTTCCCCCACCTAAGGTTCATAACCTAAAGCTTTGATACCAACCTGTGACACCCCCAAATCCTGGTACTTCATTTCCTCAAGATTTGGTGTTCACGTAATCAAAACATTCATTACCAACTACCCAATTGATAAAATTGAATAAATAAAACCTGCCCATACAGGATTAAACTTAAATAAAAATCTCCCAGGTTATCTAACCTTTACAAACATTCATTCATGCGGAAATTAAATTAATATAAACTTCTTTACAATCTTTAAACAAAGTCTAAAAATAAACTGTCTAACTATTACAGGCCTTCAGCATTGCTTAATCTTTCCTTTCCCTTTACTGGTGCTAGGTATATCACCAGTTTCAACTTTAGCTGTAAGAAATTTTACAGGCAAGAGTGAGCAAACAAGGCCCACTTGAAATAATAATAAATAAATCAGTTAACTTTACATCATGTACCAAAATTAGGTTTAATAGAACTGAACAATAGATTCTATTACTTTCTAAAAACTTTAATCAATTACTGAGGGTCTAATGACCACGAATCATGTCCACAGTTATAAGTAATTTTTCAACTTAAACTTTAACAGTCATAAGACTAAAAGGACTTCACGTACTTAGGGGGATCAACCCTTCGTACAATGTATTGTGCACAATCATTTCAACGCTAAGCGTAACCTCTTATAAAAGAGTTGTTCTTCTCAGTATTTAGAATACAAGTTCGTACCAAAGTGAGTTTGGTTTGGATACATCACGGGGTAATTTAGAATTCAACGGTAATCAACTAAGGGTTAGTTGATTACAAACAACATAACTGTATACTATGGAATAATCATAGTTGAATTGATATTTATAAACTAACATCATGCTTTAGGAATAATTTAATAGCATAATCATGGAATAATCATAACATGCATCCTCATAAACCAATAGATACACGAGCTTAATCAACAATAAACAATCTAACTCTACGAAAGTGTAAAGTTAGCAATTTGTACAATTGAACTAGAATTAAAGCGATAATGTGTTTAACGAATTCAAACTTGCACAATGAAGTTTTGAGTTAGAGAACTTGCATAAGTATAACATAAAAGTGAAAAGTAACCTTGCTGAATAATAAAGTAGAAAGGGTTAGGGAACTTGCCTCGCGTGTAGGTTAAACAATTACTATTCACGTTCACCCCAAGTCCTACACATACCATATGCATTGACAATACACATTAGTTACACTAACATTACTTTTATGAGTTTCTTTATTACTCTTAGTATAGCTACTAACTAAGTTTAAGTTTAAACCACAGCACATCTTTCATGAACATTACTTTTTAGCTTTATTACAACTACCTAAATGATCATGCCATTGCACCACATGTACATTAACAACTTAATACAATATCCTAATACATGTTCAACATGTTATCATTAAGTTATACTAATACCCAAAGGGTTGCACTTGCATTCGTGCATCCCGACGCCCTCCTATTGGCTCTAAATACACAACAGTCATAAAGATGGCCATTTTGACAACTGTTACAGATCTCAAATTAAAAAACATAAAGAATGAAAGTTGTAGGTCTACTCTTCCGCTTTCCGAATCATCTTGAATTACCTAAATCGGAGTTCTTATGAAAAAGTTATGGCCGTTTTACTATAGGAGGTCAAATCTGCCCAACTAGGCCACTTTTCCGGCGCCGGGGCGCGGAACAGTGGGGCTGGGGCGCGACATACGGCGCTGGGGCGCGAGCATCAGTGCTGGGGCGCGAGCTACGGCGCTGGGGCGCGAGCTTCAGCGCTGGGCGCGAGCTACGGGCCCATTTTTGACGCTGGGGCGCGAACCTTGGCGCCACGGCGCGAGATTTGGCGCTGGGGCGTGAATTTTGACGCTGGGGCGCCGAAACTCACAGAAACCAACCACGAACAACTAAATTTTCTGTCTATAACTTCAATTCCAACACTAATTGACATGAATAACTAATGCAAATTACACATAAACTTCACCGAGCATACAAATACTAAATTAACACAACTTAAACCATAATTTTAGAAAATTAAATACTAGAATAACATATTTTAAAACTTAAAAACTCCATTTTTGATATTTTTCATAAAAATCAACACTGTGATTTTGTTATTCAACCAAAACAGAAATTTCAAAGCATCATAATTATGTTTTTACATACTCTATCAATTCTAACAATCAATTTATCCATTTAACAACAATTAAAACCTTAATTTCTATTTTAAAATAGCCATATTCATACATATTGTCATATGAACACTCTGTAATATATTTTCTTCCACAAAACACATATATACATGAACTAATTTCTCTATAATCATATATAAGTTCATAGAACAACCATATAATCAATAATCATGCCAAACCATATACATAACAACAATTTATCTTTTATAAAATTTTTACAGAGACTTTTTGGGAAAAAGAAAACTAAATTTTTAAAGAAAGAGCTAGAGCTCCTACCTTGGATTATGAAAGATGATGACACTATCCCTTTTTCTCCAAATCTTTTCTCCAAAACCTGAAAAATTCTCTTAATTCTCTCAATTTTTCTCTTAGTTTTCTTCTTTTCTTCTTCTTCTTCCTCTGAGTTTTTCTCTTTTTCTCTCCTTTCTCTCTCCTCTAATCTTACGTAAAGTATTATAACGCATATAAGATATAATTATAATAATTATATAATATAAGTACTGACATTTGTTATGTCAGTTACATAAGTTTTAAAAATCAAAAGCCTTAAGGCTTGTTTGGCTAACATAATAAAAATAACACATTAATCCTTACACCTTGTTTGGTAAACTGAATTAAAACAAATTGATTAATCCTTATACCTTGTTTGACAAAACTAAATTAAACCATTTTTTTATTTATTTTAATAACTCCTTTATAGCAAGGTTATTAGTCACACCTTTATTAAATTAATAAATCAATTAAACATTAATCTATTAAATTACTTTAACACATAAACAATTATAATTCTTTTTACAATTATAATTTCATTTAATCAACTAATATTTCAAACTACAATTTCTCATTTAAATATTATTATTTATTTAAAATCATTATAAGCTCTCTAGCTTATTAAATTAAACTCCTTTATTATAAAATCTCATAATAATTAATTTATTTAGCTCCTTAATTATTTACTCAACAAATAATTAATTAAATCACATCAACTCAAATTGCCATATAATTCAATAAATATTTAATATTGCCAATAAATATTTAATATTTAATATTTAATTATTTATTCAACAAATAATTAAATAAACCACATCACTCAAATTGAACAATTATTTATTCAACAATAACATATCCAATAAATATTTATATAAACCAATAAATATTTATAACTTACATCTAAAAAAATATGGAATGTTACATCATTCCCCTCTTAAAAGGATTCTGTCCTCAGAATCACAACTCAAACAACACATTCGCTACAATATCGATATGAGACCTTTATTGAACATGTTTTGCAATAATCTTGAGTTATTATTAATTATGAATAATGTTTATCTAATAGGAAGTAAGTAATAATGAACTGTTATTTATTTTAATAAAAATATGCCGCCAAGAAGAAGACAACGAAAGAAGGAAGCTAATGTGAATCAACAAAAAGGGGGACCGGTTAACCTAATACAGGAGTTTGTTAATTTATTAACAGTTGCCTTTAATAGAGTTGGAACGAATATATATGTTAATCCTGCAGTAGTACGTGCTACTACGTTTAAAGATTTTAAGAGTGTAAGTCCGTCGGAGTTCAAAGGAACTATGGACCCTATAGAGGCCCAAACTTGGGAGAAATAGATTGAGAAGGCATTTGTAATTACAAATGTTAGAGAGGGGAAAAAGACTTCTTTTGCTACCTATATGATTAAGGGAGATGCCAACTTCTGGTGGGAGGCGAACCAGGCTAGGGCTGGAGTGGAAGATGTGATGTGGACACGGTTCAAGGAGATATTCTTCAAGAACTATTTTCCCATGAGTATGCAGAGTAAGATGGAAATGAAGTTCTTAGATTTGAAACAAGGGGATATGACTGTTCCCTAATACGCTTCCAAGTTCAGTGAACTGGCAAGATTTGCTCCACATCAGATGGATACTGAGGTGAGGAAGGTGTGGAGATTCGAGCAGGGCTTGAAACCATGGCTGTATAGCCGGATATCAGTGTTTCAAAGTAATTCCTTTGGAACCATTCTGGAGAAGGCAATAATAGCAGAAGGTGGTAGCGAGGCTTTAAGCTAATACCATAAAGATAAGAAGAATAAGGGTAAGGTTAACAGTGGAGTCAAGACGAAGGGAGCCAGCGGGAGTAGCAGTGGAAAAAAGAGGAAGGGTTTTAACTCTGAGAATATCAGAGTGAAACAAAGAGATCCTAAGAAAAGGATTGAGGAATGCAAGAACTGTGGGAAGGCTCATTTAGGAGTCTATCTGTAATACCTGCAAATTTTAATAAATAATATTAATATTGAGAATAATAATTGTGTAAATAATTATTTGAATATAAATATATATCTTGGTGGCATGAGTTTGTGATCATTTATTTAATTGAATAATCATATGATAATTGAGTAATATGGTAAAATTGATGAAAAGCTTAATTTAAAGCTTATAAGAATTGCCTAGTGTGGCATAAAGAAAGACTAAGAGATCCATTAAGTAAATTAACGAATGAATAAGTTAATAATGAGATTAATTAGCATTATTATATTAAGTTATTGAGTAAATAATGTGATAGACTAATTTCTATTAATTATTTGCTATGTGCAAATGTCATGTAATGTGTAGCCTTTTATAATAAAGTTTCCTCGTTCATTATATAAGGTGTGATATTAGAAGGGAATAAATGTTATATAAAACTATAAAAGTAAGTTGAATTAAATAATTTTCTAAGTTGTATGTGACATCATGATGTATGGAAAATCAATTAAATGTGTACGTTAAATATATGGGAGAAAATAAATTTAAGTAAATAAATATTTATTATTAAATATTTATTTCAATATTTATATGTAACTGAAATAATAAGTTTTATGAATCTAATGGGTTAATAATACCCAATCGAATTATATTTAAATATTATTTGGACTAACCCAATATACATGGATTATATGATTATGAGTATATGCACCCTAACTTATCATATGATAATAACATTAAGCCTTTGAATGTAAGCTTGTGAGTCCAAAAAGATGTAAACCTAAGTGAACTAATACCCATTATGCTGAGTATTAAGAAGAGAGCTTTGTCCCATAATATTAGTTCCATCCCTTCCTCACCTGTGTATAGGCCAATGGCCTAAGGCTATTACTTCCAAAAATCAAACTCAGTAGAAATCAACTGATGAAGGGGGAGTGGTTCTAATAGTAACAATGAAACTATTACACCAACTCTTCATTGCCCATCATTTTTCTTCTTCTTTTGGTATAAACTCTAGGGCAATGGTTTTGTATGGGTTTTGGATTCTCTATATATTGGAAGCCCTCTTCTCAAATTCACTTTGCTAGATTGGTTGTTAAGCTAAAATTTGAGAGTGAGTTTTGAAGTTAGAAAGCAATTAGAAGTTTAGGAGCAACTTTAACAATTTAAAGATTCAAGAGGTAATTTTCCATTAACTATGTTCTTGAGTTCAAGTTTTACAAATTCATAAAATTTCTTGAAACTACTTGTTAATTGATCAAGGAATTGATGCCAACATGCTATCTGAGTTGTATGATATCATTATGGTTGTTTAGAGCATTCTACATTATGAGTATACAAGTTGAATTTTTGAGTTATGCTAAAATATGGGTTGGTCTGTGCCTGTACCGAAGTGGTCGCGCCACTTCCCAGTACAAACACAACGCGACTGCGACGCCTGTCAGTCATGAAATCCAATTTTGTTGCTTTATGTTATGTTGAGCATGTTAGCTTAACTTGATTCTAGTTATAAATGTCCCTGACATGCTAACATAGGTTGCCTTACTTGTAGTCACTTATCTTAGCTTATTTTAGTTTGAGTTTTTCAAGAAAACTTATAAGTTTAGAAATCAAACCTTGTTGCAAACTACCTTACTTATATTCTAACCTTGTGAGCATGTGTAAATAACTAGATATGTACGTAAATGAGTCTAACATAAGGTATAAGCATTCTTTGTGTATAATGAGTTTTGTTAGCTTGGTTTTAATAATTTTTTAAAAGGAAACTTGATGTTTTGAAAACTAATATTCTAGAATCTTGTGTGAATTGAATTCCGACCATTCAAGCATGTATGCTAGGACATTATCTGCCTCTAGACATGATGGGTAAGTTCACCATCTAACGAAGCATGATTTAAACTTTTCAAGCATGTTGTAAAATGAGATTTCAAGTGTTAAACTATTCAACCTAGATGTAAATGAGTGGTTTACATATGAGCAAGCGTATTAGGGGTTTATTGATAACAATATAAGGTTTAAAAAACTTCCATCCTTGATCCTGCATGAAATAGTTCTTTGGGCCTTGAATAACCAAAGATTTCGAAATAAAATTTTATAATTTGAAAGAAAGCTTAAAGTAAGTAAAAAGGGAATCAAACTTAGTTCAAAATATATTATATGTGTATATGATGTATGTTAATATCCCTGTATGGTAGGCATTAATCTGTGTTATAGAAAACTCAGTTCTGGATGTAGCAGGAAGCAGCACGGTCGCGCCACTCCCTAGTTATGTTCCAGCGTGGCCACGCCATAGGGCAATATAATCTGACTGTTTTATTTATAATTTGAAACTTGATGCATGTTTACATTAATGTCCTAAACTATAATACATGACTAAACAAATGTTTTAAACATTCAAGCATATGTTGATTATAGGAAACCAAGATTTGATACGTGTTTTCAAAAGTTAAGTCAACGATGATTACAAAACGATGTAGTTTGATTATTGTAGTGACATATATTCTAATTATGTACATAAGATAGAAATTAATGTATGTGCTTAAGGTATATAATGGAGTATGTGTAGAATCGTCGGTTTATGAATTGAACTTGTATAACTAATGTGTATATATACATAAATAAATATGATATTATAAGACTTTGCAGTAACGTTAAGCTTTAAGATTCGTAAACTACGATAAAGACAAGTTTCCTAACTTCATTCTTATATTGAATGCAAATATCTAAACCTTATCTCCTATTGTGCAAACTTCGAATCGTTGTTATGCCAACTATGTTCATATTGAGTAAAATTCTATATTCGTATGAATCATTATTCATATTCTGAAATTAATTGTATATCTTTATTCATGTTACGAGTATTTAACTTATTATTCTAAAATGTAGCCATTTGACTAGACTAGACTAATATCATGTGTTAGAAAGCTATCCTAACCAATTATCTTGGTGCGGACTCTTAAAAATCTACTGAGATGAACAACCCTCATTGAAGGGAAAATTATATATTGTCGGGGAACCGACGTGCGCACAAATAACATATTTAAATGTTACACATAATATAGGGTATTTTGGGATGATCACCTATTATACTTGTTTTATTGGATAATCAGTTTAATACTAATAATTCTAGTAGGAGTTCTTGGTCCATAGTGACTACTCAGCGTTGAAACCTTTGAATTCTTTTAAAATCTTTTTGTCTATAATGACTGTAACAATCCAGATTTTTATTATAATATTTAAATATTTATTGAATTATATAAATATTTAATGGATGTGTTTATCATTGAATAAGTATTTGTTTAATTGATTTGATGTGATTTGATTATTTATTTGTTTAATAAATAATTAATGAGTTAGGGAAAGTAATTATTTTGAAATAGTAATCTAATTTAATTTAATAATTAAGTTAGAGAGTTTATAATGATTAAATAAATTATTATATTATGCAATGAATTATTATTAGAATTAATTAAATTAAATATGAAAACTTAATTAATTAGAAGTGTGACAAATAACTATATTATAAATGGTTATTAAAATAAATTAAAGTAGCTTTAATTTATCTTGCCAAACAATGCTTAAATATATTAAATCTTTAATTTTAAAGTATTTTGCCAAACAAAGCCTTATGACTTTGGAATTTCTAATTTTTGAATTTCAATAAAATAAATAAAATAATAAATATAATATATTTATATTATATACGTTAGTTTTGTAACTGTTATTTTACTAAGTTTGGCGTATTAAAGATTAACAGTTTTGGTTTTTCGCCTTAAAGCTATCAGTTGTTCTTTTTACGTATTCTAGTTTGCTAGCCTGGAGATTACAGAGAGTTGAGAGAATTGTGAGAGAACTTAAGCAATTTCTGGCAATTTTAGCAAGGATTACAAGAGTTAGCAAGAATTGTCTAAGCAAATTGAAGGTATGTTATATAACCCTTAATATATATGCTACGACATAATTTTTCATGAGTTTCACTGTGTAAAAATTCTTTACAAATTCTCTATGAAGTTTAAATTCTCTTGAATTGTTGTATAAACTGAATAATTGCACTTGTAGGTAATTGTAATGCTAGAGTTTATGTTTAGATAAGGGATTGTACGCTAGTCTCGTTTAGAAAGGAAGAAACTGTTTGAAGTTTATAGATGTTCAAAAATGACTGGTAAAAATACCAAATATTAATATAATGTAATTGTCTGTAATAGTTTGGTGGTGAATTAATGGTGAAATTGAACACTGAATATATTAACTTGGTAAGAAACGATGAGATTATAGTTGGAATGGACTAAGTCGATGACTAATAAGAATTTTAGTGTTAAACTTTGTAAACAAACATCGATAATAGAGTTTTGGTTTTAAAACAGTGCGTACAATGATTTAAGTTTTCTAAAATTATTGTTTAATGGTTTAAATTAGTATATACATGTTGGGTAATATGTATATGTGTAATTGGCTTAGGTTATACATGATAATTGGGGTTAATTACTGTTAAAAATAAAGACAGTAGCTTTGTTCTGTTCTTCGTGGTTGGGTTCTGCAAGTTTCGGCGCCCCAGCGCCAAAATTTGAGCCCCAACGCCAAAAATCGCGCCCCAGCGCCAAAATTCGCGCCCCAGCGCAAGAAGTTTGCGCCCCAGCACTGAAATTTGCGCTCCAGCGCCAATCTCGCGTCCCAGCGCCACTAGTTGGCTTAGTCCTCGCGCCCAAGCGCGGGGACAGAAGTCTGACTTGGATAGTTTTGACCTCCCGTAGTAAAATGTCCATAACTTCCTCATACGAACTCCGATTGAGGTGATTCAAGATGATCCGGAACGAGGACGAGTAGACCTACAACTTTTGTTCTTTATGTTTTTCAAATTGAGGTCATTAGGATGGGTCAAAATGGTTATCTTTAGGACTGTTGTGTTTTCGAAGGCAATCGGAGGGTGTCGGGCATGCACATATGCATGTGTAGTGCTCCAGACCGTAAAAGATGATGTCCTTACTTATAAAACACGAATCGTAGTAAATATAATGATGCTTAACATTAATAAATAATGTATTAGATAAGTTATAGAAGCATAGTAAGCATTCACAAGAGAGGCAAATCGGGCGTGTGACGATTGAACGTCGAAACGCCGTGCCAAGTGTTAATGAACTTAAAAAGTGTTTCAATTCCATTGAAATGGATATTATAAGATATGGAATGGGTTTAATATAAAACCAATAAGTAGTCCTAGCAAGACTTAAGCACTTGAACTTCGAGTTTGACTAAAAAGAAATATATAGGAAATATTATGAGATGTAAAGTAGAGTTTACATTACAATTGCTATATGTTGTTATGTGACTAATAGTTGATGTGTATGATTATATAATTGTGTAGGGCACGTGAAGTGCAGATAACTGTAAGCTGTTAAGCTATTATTGGTAAACAACGATCAAGGCAAGTCTTTCGGTTCCTATTTTTTTACGTGGACTTGATGAACTGTTTTAAATTGCATGATATGTTATGCATGTTGAAATCATGAAATGTTAAAGTCAATATATGACTGCATTGTTTTGGCTAAGTAATAATGATTGAGTAAGGAGCTCAATCTTTATATTTGCTATGTGAATTAAAAGCATGTATGCCATGTTACTTTAATGAGATGTATATCGAGCATGTTATTATGTGCTATGTGATGCATGAAAACTGTTAGACTTTGCTGGGCTGTCGAGCTCACTCTTGCAAATAACCACTTTTACAGGTCAAGATTTTAAGGTAAAGATACGTGCTATGTGAGTTATAGAGAGATCTATATTCACGAAGATTACTTATGTTTTATGAGAAATGTATTTCATATTTTGAACGTAACATGTTGTTGAAATGTAAGTTGAGCTATCCAATGTATATGGATATTTAGTTATGATGTAAGACTTTGTATAGTCATTTTGTTGTAACGATTCATGATATAAGATTGAATCAAAGAGATGTAATGTAATGGTTGCGATTCAGGGCAAGAAAGAAGGAAATGTATAAAAGTTTTAAATATTCCGCAATTTTATTAAGTTTAACATCGAATAATGATGTATTATTTAGAGGTTGAATGTATGGTTAACGACCGAAGTCGGGATTTAAATTGTATATGAATTTTGGGGTCGTTACAGTTGGTATCAGAGCTGTAGGTTATAAACCTTAGGTAGGAGTACCGTAGGCTATAACCTTAGAGAAGAGAGGTGAAGATAATGAACGAATAAGCTCAAATAGAGTTTGAACAATAAGGGATTAAAACTTGCGTGAAAGGATTCAAAGAAGAATCTCGCAGAGTTTTAAGGAATATAAATGTGGGGTTACCCAACTCCAATAATAAGGATGTAAGGTGATAATAAATAGACAATGTCTATAAAAAGATAATGATAAAGAAGTTATGAATAGAGAGTTATGTCTAAGTATGGTGTAATTGTACTCTTTAGTAGTTGATGTATAGTATCTGGGCTAAACGATTCCTTCATAGAGCGGAGGTATATACGAACTAGCAACTCAGAACTTAGTTTATTGGTTGTTTGTGGGAAACCACTCAGCGTACCATATTGAAACTGTTAGAGACTCGATGTGTACCAAGTGTAGAAATGGACACGTATGATGAAAGTGTAGAACTCGAATGAAATTTTGAGCGATGTAAATGATGTTAGAAATTCTTAAATGAAATTTTTTTTTCTTTATATAAACAAGAAGATCCAAAGAAGAATCTAAGAGATATAAAGATAAGAAATGGGAGTTTCCTAACTCCAAAAGCCAGAATAACGAGTAATGTAGTAAATGATGAAAAAGAGAAAGAAAGAGGATCGTAAAACAAAACGATCACGAGTTAAGAAAAGAATTTTAAGGGAGGTGATTATAGAATAAGATCACGACGTGGTCTGTTTAAGTTATAAAAGAAAGATGGTCTATAATGTTTGAATAATTATAGCTTAATGCTATAAAGATGGAGTACTATGAAATAGTACAAGATAACTCATGAGAAGTTATAGATGATGTGATACGAGGAATTCGTATCGAGCAAAGGGCAAGTTATAAGCAAGATAGAGTTAGGTGGGATTTCAATTGAGGTCTCATGTGATGGCTGAGTTGTACAAACCTTTGTATGGGTGAGGGTTTTGTGCTTGCACTCAGTTTATCACATTGATAATCATTGGAATGTTTATGTCGCGCTATTTGTTATATGCTTGTTGAGAAGGTGATTTTTTTCTCATGTGTATAACAGATAGGTAGAGTATAGTTAGAGAATATTATAAGGTTAAGTGCGAGTTCTTAAAACTCATACTTATGGTAGGTTCGTGACTCATAATTATATGGTATATTTTTGAACCCCTCAGCGAATGGACGCCTATGGTCTGACTAGGATAAGTTCTTAAACTCATATGATTGTGGCAAGTTCCTGAACTCATAACATGTGGTAAGTTTGATGAACTAGGGTATAATTAAGTGTGAATGGAGTATTGAGGATGATAGGAATAGATAGACCTATTAAGCAATGGATCATTATAGAAAGTGGAGTTGATGGTGGAAGCATAGGTATTCTAAATCTACTAGCTATGCTAGACTTTCGAAATTTATTGACTTCGTGCTGATGTTTACACTTTTATTTTCTTGAAAAACATTGGATAAAATGATGGAACCAATGAGTTTTAACAACAAATACTATTATTCGTATGTCTATGCTAATTACTTCGGCTAGACAAAAATGATTTGCAATATATCAAAATGTATTTTATATCATTAATGCATCATGTAACCTGGTGCAAAGATGATAAAAACGATGGAGTCATCAATGCAGTATTACCTAGTGTTGGATGTGATCTAAGGATCGTCAGCCCACTATGGTATGATGTAGTATGATAAAGTCACCAAATGACGAAATCCTCAACGGACTGAAAATACAGTGCGGTATCATGACGTCATAAAAAGATTTTTGAGATTTCTTTAAGATATGAGAATACATATGTATGTATGTATATGTATATTTCGGTTAATGTCCGAGTTATTGTAGAAGTCTATGCTATTTGATTCAGCTAGACAAATATTGAAAGATGTTCATGAAATTCAAGAGTTTCTTGAGAGGTTATGCCAAACCAAATTGTTTTGGTGCGGATTCAGATGTTGAAAAGCTGAGATGAACAACCCTTTTATAGGGGATTACGCGGAGGCGTTGAGATGTTTGTGCACAATAAATTGTACGAAGGGCTGATCACCCTAAGTACGAGGAGTCCCTATAGTCTTATGACTGTTAAAGTTTAAGTCGAAAGATTACTTATAACTATGGACATGTGCATAGCGTTTAAATGTTTGTGCACAATATATCGTACGAAGGGCTTAACACCCTAAGTACGGGGGTCCTTATAGTCTTATGACTGTTAAAGTAGAAGTTGAAAGATTACATGCAACTGTGGACATAGTTCGTGGTCTTATGACCCACAGCATGATTTGGAATCTTTTAAAATTCCTGAGTTATTCAAACTACTTCCCAATTATTGAACAATTGTGGAAGATTCTTGTTATTCTGCAAGATGGAAGTGAAAAAGGAAAATATTCCTTAGAAAGAAGTAAGTCGTAGAATGCAACATTGAATTATGAATGTGTTGATTAAGTGAGAAAAGAGATTTTGAAATGAGAAGGTGATGAGTTATCAAAGAAATTTGTGAAACTTTTAATAGAAAAGTTAATAATTGTAGAATGATCTTTGTGAAAGAAGTGGTTATAGAACCTAAGGAATGAATATAGTATTAACGTAAAATCTACTTTGATAGATGGAATGAATAAATATTAATTGATAAAATTTCGAGGACGAAATTCTTAGAGGAAAGAGTGAATGTAATATCCCGAGTGTTTATGATAGCGATTCCCGAGTGTTTATGATAACGATCCTTAGAAAATGAAATGAATGGGTTAAAAGATATATAATACTCAAAATATAATTGAGTTCAAATGAAAGTTATGAAATGAAACCTAGAATTTGTTAGGTAATGAATGTAGTAGAAATATAAAATCTATATTTAGATAAAATGATGAAATATTTCTCTGAGTCATTTGCGTAATTTGTGTCTTCGATTCTGGGGACAGAATCTTTGTAAGTAGGGAAGATTGTAACGAATGAGTGGCTTGAGTTATGATTCTGAGGACAGAATCCTTGTAAGGAGGGAATGATGTAACAATCCAGATTTTTATTATAATATTTAAATATTTATTGAATTATATAAATATTTAATGGATGTGTTTATCATTGAATAAGTATTTGTTTAATTGATTTGATGTGATTTGATTATTTATTTGTTTAATAAATAATTAATGAGTTAGGGAAAGTAATTATTTTGAAATAGTAATCTAATTTAATTTAATAATTAAGTTAGAGAGTTTATAATGATTAAATAAATTATTATATTATGCAATGAATTATTATTAGAATTAATTAAATTAAATATGAAAACTTAATTAATTAGAAGTGTGACAAATAACTATATTATAAATGGTTATTAAAATAAATTAAAGTAGCTTTAATTTATCTTGCCAAACAATGCTTAAATATATTAAATCTTTAATTTTAAAGTATTTTGCCAAACAAAGCCTTATGACTTTGGAATTTCTAATTTTTGAATTTCAATAAAATAAATAAAATAATAAATATAATATATTTATATTATATACGTTAGTTTTGTAACTGTTATTTTACTAAGTTTGGCGTATTAAAGATTAACAGTTTTGGTTTTTCGCCTTAAAGCTATCAGTTGTTCTTTTTACGTATTCTAGTTTGCTAGCCTGGAGATTACAGAGAGTTGAGAGAATTGTGAGAGAACTTAAGCAATTTCTGGCAATTTTAGCAAGGATTACAAGAGTTAGCAAGAATTGTCTGAGCAAATTGAATGTATGTTATATAACCCTTAATATATATGCTACGACATAATTTTTCATGAGTTTCACTGTGTAAAAATTCTTTACAAATTCTCTGTGAAGTTTAAATTCTCTTGAATTGTTGTATAAACTGAATAATTGCACTTGTAGGTAATTGTAATGCTAGAGTTTATGTTTAGATAAGGGAGTGTACGCTAGTCTCGTTTAGAAAGGAAGAAACTGTTTGAAGTTTGTAGATGTTCAAAAATGACTGGTAAAAATACCAAATATTAATATAATGTAATTGTCTGTAATAGTTTGGTGGTGAATTAATGGTGAAATTGAACACTGAATATATTAACTTGGTAAGAAACGGTGAGATTATAGTTGGAATGGACTAAGTTGATGACTAATAAGAATTTCAGTGTTAAACTTTGTAAACAAACATCGATAATAGAGTTTTGGTTTTAAAACAGTGCGTACAATGATTTAAGTTTCTAAAATTATTGTTTAATGGTTTAAATTAGTATATACATGTTGGGTAATGTGTATATGTGTAATTGGCTTAGGTTATACATGTTAATTGGGGTTAATTGCTGTTAAAAATAAAGACAGCAGCTTTGTTCTTCTCTTCGTGGATGGGTTCTGCAAGTTTTGGCGCCCCAGTGCCAAAATTTGAGCCTCAGCACCAAAAATCGCGCCCCGGCGCCAAAATTCGCGCCCTAGCGCCAGAAGTTGGCGCCCCAGCGCTGAAATTCGCGCCCCAGTGCCACTAGTTGGCTTAGTCCTCGCGCCCCAGCGTGGGGACAGAAGTCTGACTTGGACAGTTTTGACCTCCTGTAGTAAAATGGCCATAACTTCCTCATACGAACTCCGATTGAGGTGATTCAAGATGATCCGGAACGAGGACGAGTAGAACTACAACTTTAGTTCTTTAAGTTTTTGAATTTCAAGTAATTAGGATGGGTCAAAATGGTCATCTTTAGGACTGTTGTGTTTTCGGAGGCAATCGGAGGGTGTCGGGCATACACATATGCATGTGTAGTGCTCCAGACCGTAAAAGATGATGTCCTAACTTATAAAACATGAATCTTAGTAAATATAATGATGCTTAACATTAATAAATAATGTATTAGATAAGTTATAGAAGCATAGTAAGCATACACAAGAGAGGCAAATCGGACGTGTGACGATTGAACGTCGAAACGCCGTGCCAAGTGTTAATGAACTTAAAAAGTGTTTCAATTCCATTGAAATAGATATTATAAGATATGGAATGAGTTTAATATAAAACCAATAAGTAGTCCTAGCAAGACTTAAGCACTTGAACTTCGAGTTTGACTAAAAAGAAATATATAGGAAAGATTATGAGATGTGGAATAGAGTTTACATTACAATTGCTATGTGTTGTTATGTGACTAATAGTTGATGTGTATGATTATATAATTGTGTAGGGCACGTGAAGTACAGATAACTGTAAGCTGTAAAGCTATTATTGGTAAACAACGATCAAGGCAAGTCTTTCGGTTCTTATTTTTTTACGTGGACTTGATGAACTGTTTTAAATTGCATGATATGTTATGCATGTTGAAATCATGAAATGTTAAAGTCAATATATGACTGCATTTTTTTGGCTAAGTAATAATGATTGAGTAAGGAACTCAGTCTTTATATTTGCTATGTGAATTAAAAGCATGTATGCCATGTTACTTTAATGAGATGTATATCGAGCATGTTATTATGTGCTATGTGATGCATGAAAACTGTTAGACTTTGCTGGGCTGTCGAGCTCACTCTTGCAAATAACCACTTTTGCAGGTCAAGATTTTAAGGTAAAGATACATGCTATTTGAGTTATAGAGAGATCTACATTCACGAAGATTACTTATGTTTTATGAGAAATGTATTTCATATTTTGAACGTAACATGTTGTTGAAATGTAAGTTGAGCTATCCAATGTATATGGATATTTAGTTATGATGTAAGACTTTGTATAGTCATTTTGTTGTAATGATTCATGATATAAGATTGAATCAAAGAGATGTAATGTAATAGTTGCGATTCAGGGCAAGAAAGAAGGAAATGTATAAAAGTTTTAAATATTCCGCAAATTTATTAAGTTTAACATCGAATAATGATGTATTATTTAGAGGTTGAATGTATGGTTAACGACCGAAGTCGGGATTTAAATTGTATATGAATTTTGGGGTCGTTACAATGACTCATCATTTAAAATTCTAAGGACAGTTTTGGAACTATTGATATCACTTTGTTTATAGCTTTATTCTTTATTTGTTGAGCTATCTTTGGTCATTATACCTTTGAGATTATTAACTTTATTATATGTCGGTTCACCCTTATTGCTATATTACTTGCTGGGCAAATTTGTTACTCATTTTTGCTTCCCTAAAACATTTTAATTAAGGCAAAGCAAGGCAGTACCTTGGGAAAGGACAAAGGCAAGGGCAAGGCCACAGAATAGCTTTAGTCCTTTAAGTTAGAAAAGTTATTATTATTATTATGTTGTATTGAGAAGTGATTATAACTGCTTTAAGTTATGTCTTAGATTTAATTATGTATTGCTATATGTTACGCCCCCAAAATAGGTATACATCACCCATTCTGAGTCGCCAAATACATGGTATAGAACTTAAATACAAACTTCATTTATACAATACAACAAAACGTAACTGAGAGTTTTAACACGAATATTATCTCGTAGATAATATCCAAACTCAGATGGACTCCTCATTACAATTATTATCACACTATTTTATAAAATAGTGAGAACTACTATAGCCACCATCTCGGACCATCACTCCATTCCCCGAGTAGTCCCAACTATATTCTCATTTCTTAAAGAGAACAATGAAAGTAAAGGGTGAGCTCAACTAGCACAGTAAAGAATATTATGACTAAGATAATGCAAAATAAATTATCGTTAGCCTTCAACAGTGTTAAACTGATAGAATACAATAGACAACAAGTTTAACTGCAGTGGAACAAATAATCCATTAGAAGAGTCAAGTAGAGTATGATATCCACTATCTTCTCTGATTTAAAAGTTTATCATCAATTTTATCGCTGAGACTCATATCAATAAATAATCCACATCATTGAATTATCCATGTACTACGAGCCAATGATATTCATTATTATAATATCCACGAATCATCCATGCACTACGGGCCAAGGATATTCGTTATTATCATCAATGGTTATGATCATGCCAACAACTGTCTATCAATGCACTACGGGCCAATGATGACTTTTACCACATCATTTGTAATATTACAGATCATGATTATACTGATACATAGTCATAGTCATACCAATCAACAGTCTATCTATGCACTACGTGCCAAAGATGACTTTTACCATAATATAAACATGTGGATGATGACAATGATATAAGCATCAATCAACGAAATTAAGGATAAATATTAAAGATTTTTAATTTATCCAAAGTTTAAAAATGTACAAATTGTCAACATGATAACTTCTTTATGGAGTAAAATTCAAGAATAATATTTCGAAAATAATTTGGGCATAAAAGAAACAATTTTGTCACGTATATTGCCCCAGGTGAATAGTACCCAAGTGAATAGTATCCCAGCATGAAAAGATCAAAATTTAACAAGAATATTCAGAAAAATATCCTTGTGAAACGATACTAGATGAAGCACAAATTTCAAGGATATTCTACTAATTTCAAGGAGTATATAAGCAATACTTAACAAAATGAGCGTATAATTCAGAATCTGAAACGAAATAATATTAATCACATACTACTGAGTATGGAAGAAAATATTATTTCTTTTGAATACTGAACAAAAATAATATCCCTTACCTTCAAAGGAGAGTACTTCTTACGGGTATAGCAGGGATATTCTTGAAGAAAACTTGCACTGTGTTCTACACTCAAAGCTCCCTTAAACTCTAAAGAAATACGCTCAATATTATATAAGAAGAATTCTCTGATTCTGATCATGTGATTTTTAATTCTAAACTAAGCATCATATTTATAGGAGAATGGCAGGATACTATTTGAAAAAGAAAATCACGAACTGCACATGAGAAAAGTTGTGACGCCCCCAAATTCGGGTATCTTTCAACCCAACAGATGGTGCTACACGGTGCTACAGTTCACACATACATTCAATTGAAATACCTCAAAAGAGTGAATATGTCTTCTATATATTCTAAAATAATATTACCATTCCCAGATTCTTTGTAACCATTACATGTGTTCTTGTCGTAATATCAAATAATTACAACATCCATACTATAGTATTACAAAGGCAACTTATTGGTTCGCCTCAACCTTCCCTTTATCTTTACAAGGTCCTTCAGTCTGTTCGGTCTTAGCAGCATTCATATAGTTCAAGCAAGAGTGAGCATAACTAGCTCAGCAAGTATGACAATTTTATTTAAGCAATAGGTTTGAATCATATGAATCGTATATCTTCTATAACTGAATCAATAGTTATGAAGTACTATAGATAATTCAAAATAGCACTTCTCTTTTCTTTAAAACGCTTAACAATGAACAAAATAAGTTAAACAACAATTTTGGTCCAAGACCCTAAGCATTTCATTCTTTCTTTGAAAAGGACAACCTGACACCAAGTCTGTAAGTCTGGCATATCTTATGAGCACGTCTAGTTGAACAGCCTATAGTACTCTATGTTGTACAACACTACTCTTTTAAATGTATCTACGTTTAAGTTTTGGCAACCTTATTTGCCTGTCGTTTGACGACAAAACATTTGTTTATCATACTCAGCCTTTCTTTGAAATCCATACCAAAATAGTTTGGCAAGAGATAGCAACATTGACAATATTTTGATAGATTATAAATAAATCCACAAAACACATTAAGTTTAGCCGAAGGAATTGGCTTCGACTTCATTATACATCAATTCTTGCGTAAGATACATGAATTACAAAGCTTGTCCAAAAAAAACATAGAAAAGGGTTTAGAACACTTACCTTCAGCGTCATCTACAGTTAATATACTTTTCCTTTGAGTCTTTAAGGATTCTACAATACATGATCACATAACATACAACATTAGGTCATAAACAATCATGTATGGTCACTAATTTTTCTTACCCTTCTTCTCAATCTAATCATTCATTAGATTGGTTATTATTCATCCCGGTTTATCGTAATACATTGTGTTTACATACTCATAACCTTTTGTCAACCTTTAGTAGTAATTCTTAGGGTTTTAGACATCCTTAGGGATGTTACTTCAAGTTTATTAAGGTAATAATTCACCTTCAATTAACTTCTACCTTTATTACATTCATTGTTATTCATTAATGGCTTTCTCATAGTTCTGGCGCTGCGGCGCCAACTTTCCTTTATAAAGCTCGCGCTGCGGGACGAGTTCACAGTATCTGATATCCGACCTTGGCGCTGCGGCGCCACTCTTTTTGCTACTGGCCGCGCTGCGGCGCCACTTCCCAGTGTACAAGGGTTGGTCTTGGCGCTGCAGCGCCAACCTTAGAAGCTTGGGTGGCGCTGCGGCGCCGGCCCTGAGCCTTAGACAATTTTTCACAATTTGATTTCCCTGCAACATTTCCGGGCTCATAACTTATTCATTATAAGTCGAAATTGGCTCGTTCAAAAGCCGTTAGCTCACATATCACGTGTACTACAATTTCATTAGAAAAATATTACATTTTCAAATCCGTTAACACAGAATTCACCGATTAAGTTCTTTATTGAGCGTTCGTTAAACGTTCATGAATGTTCAAATCTCGTTTCTTTGTTCTATGTCAGAATTTGACCATTTTCGAGTCTGTAACTCTAAAATGCAAACTTAGACTATTCCCCAACAAAAACCAATGTTTCCAAGTTAAACGGTGACTTTTGACTTTCATTCTGAGGTTTTCACGATTTCGACGATTATCGTCTAATCTAGTAAATTTTGTCATAACTTCGTTACTTGAGATTTTTACACTGTTCAAAATGGATCCATTCCCTATTTCTATCAACTTAACCAAACATATTTCTTACAATGCTATACACGATGGTTTTCAATTTATCCATCAACAACAAAATTATAATTGTTCAATGTTCTTCATTAGTTCATAACTTTTGTGATTATGATTCACTTACAACATGATTTATTAATGCTTAAGTTCACTAATAGCCATCCTTATCACTTCTTATGATACATGCTCCACCAATATCCACTTCTCTATCAAAACTATAATGAAGAGATGGAGAATAATGGTCAAAGATTTCTTACCCTTGATGTTCTAACTTTCTTTCTTCTTCTCTTGGATTATCAAAGACTAACCCTCACTTTTCTCTCTTTATAATTGCTAAGATGTTGGTGGAAATTAAGAAGGCACAAATGACCAACAACCTCTTCTATTTATAATATTTACAATGTGAAGGAAAAATGGTAAGGATGCCATCCCACCTCCTTACTTTCCACCTCGTTACTATTCATTACTTAGGCATCACAACTCTTATCCTTTGCTTGGCCACCAAGTGGCCAGACATGACTCACCTATGGGGGGCCCACATGGGTTGCCCCATAGGTTTTTCTCACCCGGTGACCCATCGGTTCGATCCACGGGTCCGGTTCTTGATTCGTGCTTAAGCTTACTTACTTTGGGCCTAACGTTGGGCTTTCATTATTAATCTTTGGGCCTTAACATAATTCCAATTGGGCGTGCATAATTCTTACACAAAACCTATAAGTCTATTACAATAGGATTAAAACGTTTAACATATAATCCTCGTATTCTTTACGTATACTAGTTTGTATAATCATTCGTTATATACATAATGCTATCCTTCGTATATACTTGTACAATACTTCGTATCATACTCGTATTCATTACCTCGTATAATACTTGCTTATTATACGATCATTATTTTTAATCTTTACTTTCCTTAACATACTCAAACTTAGTACACATGCAAAAAACTGCATTTGTCATAAATGAATTTTTATTACATAATCCATCCTTCCTTATTATTCAATCATTAGGCATTTCTTGGAAGTTTATAAATAATTCCCGAGCAGAAATGAATGAATAATATTTTTCGAAAAATTTCTCAGAAAGCTTTTATTTTTGTCTTGGAAATTCAAACACCTTAATTCTACCACGTAGCCAGAATACTACGATATTACGATACTTTTAGGTTATAGAACGACCTTCATCTTGCTTACTCAATATAATAACATATATTATAATTTTATTCATTATTTAATCAAATAAAATTATTTTTCAAATAATTCAATTTTCTCGGTCGTTACATTCTTCCCCCCTTATAAGGATTCTGTCCCCCAGAATCTCGCTATAAATTACACAAATAACTGAGGGTAATTCTTCTTCATCTTCTCTTCAAGTTTCGATATTGCTTCTTCAGCATCGTGGTTCTTCCATAACACCTTTACCGAAGGTATAACTTTATTTCTCAGAACTTGCTCTTTTCTATCAATGATTTGAATAGGCATTTCTTCATATGTCAAGTCCTCCTCAATATGAATAGGCTCATATTTTATTACGTACTTATAATCTGGCTTATAAAGACGTAACACAGATACATGAAACACATTATGTATCCGTTCTAGGTTTGGAGGTAATGCTACCACGTAAGTTACCTCTCCTACCCTTTTTAATATCTCGAAAGGTCCTATAAACCTTGGACTTAACTTTCCGTTCTTTCCAAACCGTATCTTTCCTTTTCAGGGAGATACCTTTAGAAATATATATGAGCCTACTTCAAACTCTCTGTTCACTCGATGCGAATCTGCATACTTCTTCTTTCTGTCTTGAGCTGCTACCAGACGCATTCGTATCAGCTTAACTATATCCGCTGTTTGCTGCACCAATTCAGGTCCTAGCATTCGGTATTCTCTTACTTCATCCCAACACAATGGTGTTCTGCACTTCCTTCCATATAAAGCTTCATAAGGTGGCATGCCTATGCTCGCATGATAACTATTATTATACGCAAACACAACTAACGGTAGATGATCATCCCGACTACCTTTGAAATCCATGACGTAAGATCTCAGCATATCCTCCAGCGTCTGAATTGTCCTTTCACTCTGCCCATCGGTTTATTGATGATAAGCCGTACTTAACTTCAACTGTGTCCCTATCTGCTCTTGCAAACTCCTCCAAAAGTTTGATGTGAATCGTGGATCACGATCTGACACTATCGAAACTGGTACTCCATGTCTAGAAAAAACTTTATTAACATAAAGTTTAGCTAACTGATCCAAGTTATACTTAACCATTATTGGCAAAAAGTGAGCCGACTTCGTCAATCGGTCCACTATTACCCAAATAGCGTCGTACCCTTTCTGAGTAATTGGAAGTCCCACTACAAAGACCATCGTGATATGCTCCCACTTCTATTCCGAAATCTCCAAGGACTGTAATAAGTCACTTGGTCGTTGATGTTTGGCCTTAACTTTTTAATAAGTCAAGCACCTACTCACATATTCTACTATCTCTTTCTTTTCATGTTTGGCCACCAAAAACTATGTCGAAGGTTTTGATACATCTTAGTGCTACCAGGATGAATCGAGTACCTCGAACTATGAGCCTCTTATAACATTTTCTCCTTTAATTCCGTCTCATTTGGAACCTAAATTCTTCCTTCAAATCTTAATAATCCCACATTATCAAGACTATACTTTAACTCTTTTTCATCTGCTAGTCGCTTCTTCATCTGGTCACACTCATCGTTTCTTAGTTATACCTCCTTGACTCTCTCTACAATGGTAGATCGAATCTCAGTTGTAAACAATTTCTGTCCCGACTCACTCGGTAACCTCACCTCTAACTCCATTCTAGCCATCTCTGTTATTAACTCAGTTTGAGCCGTTAACATAGACAACTTTTCCCGACCCTTTCTACTTAAGGCGTCGGCCATTACATTGGCTTTTCCTGGGTGATACAGGATATCAGAATCATAATCCTTTATCAACTCCAGCCATCTTCTTTGTCTCATATTTAAGTCTTTTGTGTGAAGATATATTTTAGACTCTTATAGTCTGTGTATATCTCACATTTCTCTCCATATAAATAATGCCTCCATATCTTTAAGGCAAACACTACCGCGGCCAGTTCCAGATCATGAGTAAGATAAACTTTCTCATATTCCTTCAACTGCCGTGAAGCATACGCAATGATGTTGCCATGCTGCATGAGCACGCAACCAAGTCCTTTATGCGAAGCATCGCTATAAACTACAAAATTCCCTATATCATCAGGTAAAGACAATACATGTGTTTCACTCAACCTTTTCTTCAGTTCTTAAAAATTGTCTTCACACTTCTCCGTCCATACATACTTCACTATCTTCCTTGTCAAATTAGTCAACAGAGTAGCTATCTTGGTAAAATCTTGGATAAATCTTTGATAATATCCTGCTAACCCTAGGAAACTCCGCACCTCAGTCAGCATTTTCGGCTGTTCCCAATTAACCACTGCTTCCACCTTCGCTGGGTCCACTGAAATTCCATCTCGATCGATAACATGTCCTAAAAAAATATACCCTTTTCTAGTCAAAATTCACACTTAGTGAATTTTACATATAACTTCTCTTTCCTTAGTGTCTCCAACACTAGTCTTAGGTGTTCAACGTGATCTTCTGGCGTCTTAGAATAGACTAGAATATCATTGATAAACACTACGATGAACTTGTCTAAATAATATTTGAATACTCTGTTCATCATATCCATAAATATAGTTGGTGCATTTGTCAACCCAAACGACATCACCAGAAACTCGTAATGGCCGTAACGAGTCCTAAATGTCGTCCTAGGTACATCCTCCTTCCCAGCCTTCAACTGATGATACCTCATTCGCAAATCTATCTTAGAAAAGTATTTTGCCCTTTCAACTGATCAAAGAGATCATCGATCCTGGGCAATGGGTATTTATTCTTTATCGTTAACTTGTTCAACTTTCGGTAGTCGATACAAAGTCGTAACGATCCGTCTTTCTTCTTCACAAACAGTGCCAGTGCTCCCAACGATGAAACACTCAGTTGAATGTACTTTCTATCTAACAGTTCTTATAACTGAACCATTAACTCCTTCATCTCCACTGGCGTCATATGGTACGGTGCCCTTGAAACTGGTGCCGCTCTTGGCACAATATCTATTACGAATTAGGTCTCCCTATCCAGTTGAAGACCTGGTAATTCACTTGGAAATACATCCATGAATTATTTAACTATAGGTATTTATTCTATCGTTGCTCCCACTCTCTGGGTATCCATAACATGACACACATAACATACACATCCCTTCCCCAACAATTTCCTAGTTTGTGTCATGGTAAGACAACACGAACGTCCCGGTGATTTATTATCGTAAAACACTATATTTGGGTGTCTCAATATTCTAATGTTTACACATTTCTTTTGACAATCTATAATTGCACCATGGTTAAACAACCAATCCATCCCGAGAATTATATTGAATTCCCTCAACTTTATCGGTAACAAATCTACCAATAATTTATAACCTCATACTTCTACACAGTAACTCCTATGAATTTTTTCAACAAGAATTATCTCTTTAGTTGCTACATTGATATTCAAAGGTACATGAAATCTTTCGGGAAGTAATCCTAATCATCTAGCAAAATCACATGATATGAAAAAATAAGTAGCACCCGAATCAAACAACACATAAGCATTTATATCGTTGATCGGGATAATACCTGTAACTACATCACTTGATGCAACTTCATCTTGGACTGTCATGTCAAAGGGGCGGGCCATCGGCCCACTCGTCTGAGCTGGACCACCAATAGCTAACTTACCGCTATTAGCGCCCTTATTCCCGTCCGTTCCTTTCTTTGGGTAATTCTTCACCATGTAATCAGTTGATCCACATACGAAGCATCCATGGTTCTTCTTCAGACTGGGACAGTTAGGCAAAATGTGCCCCTCCTATCCATAATTGTAGCATACTACTTTTCCTTTGAGACAGACTTCTAAGTGAGTCTTCCTATAGTTCTTGCTTGCCTCCATCCTCTTCTTAGGATCTCATTGCTTCACCCCGGTATTCTTAGAGTTAAAACCCTTCCTCTTCTGCCCGTTGCCACTCCCACTGGCTCCTTTCATTTTCACTCTCCCATCTACCTTATTCTTATTCTTCTTCTCTATGTGGTATTGGCTTAAAGCCTCATTACCACCATCGGTAATTATTGTATTTTCCAGAATGGTTCCAAAGGAATTACTTTGGAACACAGATATTCAGCTATAGAGCCAAGGTTTCAAGCCCTGCTCGAACCTTCTAGCCTTCCTCACCTATGTGTCCACCTGATGTGGAGCAAACCTCGCCAGTTCATTGAACTTGTCAGCATATTGGGGAACGGTCATTTTCCCTTATTTTAGTTCTAAGAACCGCATCTCCATCCTCCCCTACATACTCGTGGGAAAGTAGTTCTCAAAGAAAATTTCCTTGAACTGTGTCCACATTAAGTTTTCTACTTCAGCCCTAGCCTGATTCGCCTCCCACCAGAAGTTGGCCTCTCCTTTCATCATGTAGGTTGCAAAAGAAACCTTTTGCCCCTCTTCGACATTTGCAATAACAAATGTCTTCGCTATTTCTTTCACCCAAGTCTGGGCTTTTATAGGGTCCGTAGTTCCTTTGAACTCCAGCGAACCTATGCTCTTAAAATCCTTAAACGTAGTAGCCCTTACTACCGTAAGATTTACGGGTATATTTGCCCCATTTCTATTAAAAGAAACCGTTAATAAATTAACGAACTCCTGCATTGGATTAACTGGTCCCCCTTCCAATTGATTCACATTGGCTTCCTGATTTCGTTGTCTTCTTCTTGGCGGCATCTCTCTGTTAAAAAAAAATAACACTTCATTATTACTTTCTTCTTTTTAATTAGTTATCATTCATTATTAAACAATAACTTTAAACTCATTGCACAACATGTTCCATAAAAGACTTATATTGATTTGCTTCTTTGTAGTATAATACTACATCATTCGTCATTGCACAGTCATAGCTGATTATATTACTTTCCCGCAATTGCTTTCCAAAAATTGGAATTTACAAAAGACTACCCTTTGATATACAAAAGAGGGTTTTACGTCACTACTAGATACATCATATTTACATATCTAACTCTACTCTAGCTACTAACTAGGTTACATCTGTCTAATGGCATTCTTATAGTCTGCATTGGCAAGACTGGCTATAATATCTCGACTGATAGTATGCCAAGTCTGACCTGCCTCTATCGGATACTCAGCCATTTGTCGCTGAAAATCCCCGTGAGAACTCCTATGTATATAGGACATTCTGCTAATCATTTATTTCTTGACCTTTAGCTCCTACCTAAGCTCAAAGACCTCCTGTTTTAGCTCGTGGACCTTGTCGTTTGCCAAAACTCTCTCGTCGTACTCTTTGTCCCACATCGTTTCCCTGCTTTTATTGTCCTCCAAAATATCATGGTTCTCTTCCTTCAGCTCTCTCACCTCCTTCCCCAACTGGATATTTCTATCCAATATCGTCATAAATAGTGCCTTCATTGACTCCCCCGGAGTCATCTCTTCTGCAGGTGCTACCGTATTAAACGACACCACCTCCACCTCCTCCTCTGACATGCCATCAAACAAGGACATGAATTCTAAGTTCTCCGAGTCTTCTGAGTCGATCACCACCACTTTTGGCCCCTCAGCTACAAGGGTCAGTAAGATCTCAACTTGATTCACAGATTCCTCACAAACGACATGTATATCCCTATATATTATGTTATCTCCTGACATCTACAACAAAACAAATTAGTTTGATTAGTACATATCATTAGAAAATTAAAAACACATATCACATTTAATGCATTTTTAGGGTTAACTTCATCTTTTACTTCTTTAACTCTTCTTAAGGTTATGACTTAAGGTTCTTTTCCCCCCTTAAGTTTTATAACCTATAGCTTTGATACCAAACTGTGACGCCCCCAAATCTGGGTATCTTCCAACCCGACAGATGGTGCTACAGTTAACACATACATTCAATTAAAATACCTCAAAAGAGTGAATATGTCTTCTATATATTTCAAAATAATATTACCATTACCAAATTCTTTGTAACCATTATATGTGTTCTTGTCATAATATTAAATAATTACAACATCCATACTATACTATTACAAAGGCAACTTCTTGGTTCACCTTAGCCTTCCCTTTATCGTTATTAGGTCCTTCAGTCCATTCGGTCTTAACTGTATTCATATGGCTCAAGCAAGAGTGAGCATAACTAGCTCAGCAAGTATGATAATTTCATTTAAGTAATAGGTTTGAATCATATGAATCGTATATCTTCTATAATTGAATCAATAGCTATGAAGTACTATAGATAATTCAAAATAGCACTTCTCTTTTCTTTAAAATGTTTAACGATGAACAACATAAGTTAAACATCAATTTCGGGCCAAGACCTTGAGCATTTCATTCTTTCTTTGAAAAGAACAACCTGGTACCAAGTCCATAAGTTTGGCATATCTTACGAGCTCGTCTAGGTGATCAGCCTATAGTACTCAATGTTGTTCAACACTACTCCTTTAAACGTATCTACGTTTAAGTTTTGGCAACCTCACGTGCCTTTCGTTTGATGATAAAACATTTGTTTATCATGCTCAGTCTTTCTTTGAAATACATACCAAAACAGTTTGGCAAAAGATAGCAACATTGATAATATTCTGATAGATTATAAGGAAATTCACAAAACACATAAAGTCTAGCCGAAAGAATTGGCTTTGACTTCATTATACATCAATTCATGCGTAAGATACATGAATTACAAATCTTGTCCAAAAGAAACATAGACAAGGGTTTAGAACAATTACCTTCAGCGTCTTCTACAGTTAATATACTTTTCCTTTGAGTCTTTAAGGATTCTACAATACATGATCACATAATATACCATATTAGGTTATAAACAATCATGTATGGTCACTAATTTATCTTACCCTTCTTCTCAATCTAATCATTCCTTAGATTGGTTAGTATTCATTCTAGTTTATCATAATACATTGTCTTTACATACTCATAACCTTTTGTCAACCTTTTGTAGTAATTCTTAGGATTTTATCCATCCTTAAGGATGTTACTTAAAGTTTATTAAGGTAATAATTCACCTTCAATTAACTTCTATATTCATTACATTCATTGTTATTCATTACTGACTTTCTCCTAGTGCTGGCGCTGCGGCGCCAGCTTTCCTTTATAAAGCTCGCACTACGGCGCGAGTTCACAATATCTGACATCTGGCGCAGCGCCACTCTATATGCTAGTGGCCGTGTTGCGGCGCCACTTCCCAATGTACAAGGGTTGGTCTTTGTAAGACCCCAACTTTTATAAATAAAGATTAATTTTTCTCAAAATATATATTTTGAATATTATGGTGTGGATTTGATATAATGCTATAGTTGTGGGTACTATTTATAAATTTTTCAAAGTATGCAAGTTGTTATAAAATATTCGATTGGTCGGGGAATATTCGTTTTAATAGGGAATATTCGTACGATGGCGCAATTATTGGTGGACCCCATAACGGAATTATTGCCGGAGTTAGAAAACAACATAAATAACTTTTTTATAAAAGTAACGGCGAAAGTTTTACCGTTAACTGTTGAAATACCCAGTGATAAAAGTACAGTAATATGTGTGGTTGCATAGTAGCACATGGTATTGATTATTGATGCTTACATGAGAAGTCACTCAGTTATACTCAATTATTATTACAGTAATTGCTGCATAATATCTCACGTTATTTGATTCAATTATTGTCAATATTTTATATTATGAAATCAATAATTGAGATGACAAGTTATTCATATTATTATCTACAAAATTAACAATGTCTAGAAAGTTCTGTCAAGGAAAGGGGTTTGGTCACCTAATTGCGCGCTAATAGGGAGCAATCCTTATCAAAAAGCCCCATCTTTCTTAGGAACGATCTGGTTGTTAGTATTGTGAGTTATAATAATGAGGAATAAATGTTGTTAATAATATTGAAGGAATTTTTATGAAGTAATTGTTGTAAATTTTTCTCATTATTTGGACCCCCATTTACCCATTTTTTAAATTAATCGGTAGAAAGTTATTCAGTGTATATTTATATATATTATAAAAGGTGGGGCCCACATTAATGTGCAGTTCGTGATTTTCTTTTTCAAATAGTATCCTTCCATTCACTACTACAAAATACTAAATAGACAAAACTTAAACCACAACGTTTTTTATAAAAATGTTGTGGTATTTTTTTTCACAGCGTTTTTTAAAAAATGTTGTAAATATATATGCAAAAACGTTATCTATTTAAAAAAACATTTTTTTTAGTTTTAACTAGATAACATTTTTTTTAAAACGTTGTCTATCTAAAAAAGCACGGAGGTCTAATTGAACCCTTAAAATTAAAAAACACGGAGTTTCGTTCGTTCGCTCTTCAATTTCCTCTCTTTCGTTCCTTCTCTCTTCAGTTTCCTCTCTTCAGTTTCCTTCTCTTTCAGTTTTCTTCTATCGTTATGTAGTTTTGGTTGTGTTCTGATTACTGAACTTGTAAACGGTGGAGAAGATTCTGAGCGACGTCTGCACTGGTCGATCTGCCGTAACATCGCTCAAGCCCTAATTTACAAGGCACCGGTCGATCTGCCTGGCATGTCGGTAACATCGCTCAACCCCTAATTTACAAGGCAGCCTCTTCTCTCTCTTTCTCGAGTTCTTGCTGTAAGGAACGAATTAGCAAAATTAAAACTTACATCTCCGGTATGCACCAACAAAGGGGAGAAAATTGCACTGAGCCGACGGGTTGAAAAACATTGACGTCTTATTGGTTGGGGCCATATTCAAGCAGGTACAACCTTGATGTTCCTCCCAGTCCAATCTGAGGAATCTTGAAACAATCTGAGTAATAATTAAAATAACCATGTCCCTCTCTTACGAGGACGTGTTTTTAAGGAGGAGGATTTTAGGCCTCAATTTGAATTTGGCATCATCAATTTATTCTCCAAAACATAATCTCATCTCCTCCAGGTACCTATAATTCAAATTTCAGCTTCCACACTTTTATAATTATGTGTCTTCTGCCAATTATTATCACTTGTTTTTGTGTTTTTCTATTGACAAATTCAAACTTCATTTTAGCACTGGTATTAATATCAATAAAATTTTGATATTCGTATGGTCAGTCAATTAACAGCAGTGGTAAAGTTGTTTTTTCTTATTTTCAGGTACTTAAAAAAATGTTGCATTAACATATTTCATGGGAGGTTCACTCCCTTTTTACATAAAGATTCACAGAATTCTCATACCATTGTATGTTTTCTCGCTACTCATACTCCTCTTTTTTGCTTCTATTACCATGTATGATGTTAAAAACAATTCTTACAACTGGTTATGTATTATAGTTACTCACTTCTCTCTAGTTTAAAGCAACTAATCTTGCTTCACTCTATATATTTACTTCTGTTGAACTAATCAATTTTTTTTCTTTTGCATCTCTGCCAATATGTCAGTATTGGTGTGCACGTTGTGTAAATGAAACTGTTTATTCAAACAATGAGCATGTTTAAGGGGGCAACATATATCCTTCTAGTAAAATGAGAAAATTTGAGTAGGAGAATAAAAAAACAGTATAATTTTTTCCTTTTTCTTGCAGCTTAGATAGCCCAGTAGAGTGTTTTCTAAAAGGAACGCCCAGATGTACAACTTAAACTTTGCTAACTAAGAATTACATAGCAATTAAAAGCTTATAATTAAACGGTTAGAAAAAGTATTTGTTTTTTAGGGGTTGTATGAGTTTTCCTCTGTAATACGATAACTGTAGGTTTTTATAGTTCCATAATTTGTCTTCATTAAGTCTTGCATTTGTTATTGACGAAAAATTGGAACTTGTACTCTCTAAAATTTTGTAATCTTGCTCAGCAGTTCAGGTTCCCTAACTCTAGCAGTCTCAGTGCGAAGAACCTTCGAATGAAGGAAAAACGAATTAGAATTGAGCAAATCAGAGTCAGTCTTGGCCTTTCTGATGCACAGACGACACCAATGGTACTCCTAATATTCCTATATACGCTTCTGGATTCTTGATTAGTTAATCAGTTATAAGTGATGTTACATCATTTGTGCACTATATAAATGAACAAATATTGCTTGCATATGCTGATTATTAGTATATTTGCATTTAAATACTTGTAGCACTAAGTTCAGTTTGAGTCATTTTTTTCTCATTACTTTAACTAATTATTTGCTCCTATATATTTCAATTAAGCCTGGAGAATCCTTGAAGGATTTCTATAGATGTACAAACTTGTACTAGTAAATGGCAACATATGAACATACTGAACACACCGGAAAGGTCTGTTATTCTTTCTAATAGTTAACTGAATAATAATTTTCTACTAAGGCACTAATCAGTCCATCTATTTATATTTTGTGCTTCATTATGTTGTTTAAACCGGTACGGAACATGAGTCGATCTGTTTATAGTAGGTGTGGAATATCTCAACACAAACATGACCCAATCAATGAGTAACTAAAAATTAGCTTCCAATATGTTCTTCTGCTTGTGGAAGTGCAGATGTATTGGAGGAATTGGGGGTTATAATTGACTTGGACCATGAGGTTTGTAAAATTTATGAATTCCATTATCAATTTCTGCAAACCAATAGTGCTTTAGAAATTAGAATGTTCCTTAGTTTTGGTAGCTGTGGGCTTTATTATCATCTTTGTTTGCAGTGGGTGACACTTGTGTAACATCATAAGAACTAAATTTATGCTTTTACTGTAGTATACTAATATCTGCTCCAATACTGCATACAAACGTGACTGAAGAATTATACTATTAACTAGATATTTTGGTAGGTGCTGGAGGGATTATCTAGTAGCCATCAGCTTTGTGTTTACACTAGTTATAAAAAAAAGTTGTACAAGTCACAAATGCATATTCGTATTCAATAGCATATGTTTCTTCTTATTTTCTAAGAAGAAGTCAGCTGTCTAGTCTAAGTGCACTTACCTGTAGACCTATCGCAACATTTCTTGTCAATTTCTTGATTAAAATTATTTCTATGTCAATTTCAAGTTATATTCCAAAAGGTTCTCTGTTGTTTATAGAAAATTCAATCTAGTTAATTAGGTGCCACATATATTTTTGCAAATCTATGTTCTTCTCTGTAAACGCTGCCTTCATTAAAACACGAGTGATATGTGAATCATGTAGTCATTTGTGGCGTGGCCTAAATTACTCTCCACGTCTAATAAATTGCAGGTTGGCTTTGTAACAGGAATTTGATGCACTTGTTTCTTAATAATATTCTTTGTGGTGAGTTTCTTATGATTATGTTTATGCTCCAGCAGTTCTAGTGACCCCTCTTGGTGCATTGAGTATAATTGTCATGTAATAATTCAGAATAGTTTAATGTTATGAATTCTGAAGAAAGGATTTGAATAAACTTGTAAGCTAACCTTTGTGATTATCTAAATACTGCTATTTTGGCACATTTTATGTTAAAGGAACAACTGCAGCGGATGACTATTCTAGGATGTTTGTCATGCATTGTAGGATCAGTTGTGATTGTACTGCAGCAGAGCAGGATTCTTTGGGTGTTTGGGCAGGGCCTGGTTTGCTGCTGGCTTTGGCTGATTTGTCTGCCTCTACTGCATGTGGTATGCTCTAAAGTCTGCTGCACGTGGTTGGACTGCTGCTGTTTTATGTTGGCCTACTGATGCTACTGTTGCTCCTAGTTTTCTTATTGTCGCTGAAAAGCTTTGTTGATACAATTGCTCGTTTGGTGCTTCGACTGCAACTATGTGCCTATGCAGTTGTGTGGGAGTTGATGCAGCTGGGCTTCTCTTGTGTGCAATTGTAACTGAACAAAATGGTGATGACCTTTGGGAGTGAGTCCACTATCTTAGTCTGTCATTTACAGTTAATACATAACAGACTCTTCACATCTTTAGCAGTAGTAATGCAACATAATATTGCTATCTATCTTCTTCAATAACAATAATTAATTTTTCTATTAGTTGTTTATAGATTATTAGATTTTCTTATCAAGAATTGGTTGTTCGATTACTGAAGTATGAGTATCAAATTTTAGACACCATTATAGTGAAACATGGTAGCAGTAGTCATGTGTATCAGTATCACAGATTTTATCAAGAGCGGTTTCCTTTACTTCTAACTAGTGATATTTTTTAATTTACCCAAGTTAGAGCCTGCTTTTGCAATGAGGAATTCATATTCTAAAATGTACTTGTTTGTGACTGTAGTATCATTTTCAGTATTTTTTTTCTGTCTTGGCTTAAATTGTACTTCAGAAATAGCTTGCTGCCAGATTCTAATGTTATCTTCTGACTACTGCAGTGAATTTTTACATTTCATTGATATATTTATATATTCCCTTTGTTTGTGTTGCAGCGAGTTCATGAAAACTGCAAAAAGGCTGACAATTCTAATGGATTCAAACATCACTATTATTGGAAGGTAAACTAAATCTTTTGTTTAACATTATTTACTGATAATTAAACATTAAGATATAATTTGGAACCTTATGACCCAACTTTTGATTTTCGAATAATAGCATATTTAGAAACCTGGCTTTGGTGTTTTGACCATTAGGCTATAATTTGGTGGTGCAAAATTGTCTGTATACCTAAAGACTATTTTTTGTTCAAGCAAGCTACTGTGAATGAAATTCTGAACTTTGTATCTTTATTTCCCCTTGGTCAGGAAATGGATTACAGGTATGCGAAATGCTGATCATGGTCTAGATTCTTCGAACCAAACAGGCCCCTTGAGCATATTTGGTTAGTTACAACTATGAGCTATGTAAGCATGGGATCAAATTGGTATATATTTGGTTATATTGAAAAGTGAATTTGAGATGTATATATGGATAGTTTGGTATATATTTTGTGGATGTAGTAATTTGAAATTGTAAACAAATGATATTGTTGGGATGTATTTTGAATAGTTGATACATTTTGGCTTTAAATTTAAATGAGAATTTAAACCTTTTAGCTATATATCATGGCATTAGCATATTGCAGGTGCATTGGTAATGTATGTGAACCGCAACCTCTTTTTTTCTTATTTTTTTTAATCTACAATATTTTAAAAACGTTGTGTAAATGTGCCTAAACGTTGTCTGATATACTAAACAACAACATTTTTATCCAAAAAACGTTGTGGAATCGTACATTCTACAACGTTTTTAAGCATCTGCTAATTTTTGGAAAACAAATCTACAACGTTTTTATCCTGAAAAACGTTGTGTATTGTGCTTAACTACAACGTTTTAAAAACGTTGTGTAAAGGTGTCAAATAGATGACACCCTTAACCACGACGTTTTTCTGACTAAAACCATAACGTTTTGTCTGCGTTATCTATTTACTGTTTTGTAGTAGTGATTCTCCTATAAATAGGATGCTTAGTTGGAATTGAAAATCACACCAGAATTAGAGAATTCTTCTTCTATAATATTGAGTGTATTTCTTTAGAGTTTTAAGAAGCTTTAAGCGTAGAAAACAGTTCAAGTTTTCTTCAAGAATATACTCGCTATACAAGTTGGAATACTCTTCTTTTTAAGGTAAGGGATATTATTTTTGTTTAATACTCGTAAGAAATAATATTTTCTTCCATAATCTGTAGTATGTAAGTAATATTATTTCGTTTCAGATTTCGAATTCTATACTCATTTTGTTAAGTTTTGGCTTCTATACTCCATGAAATTAGTAGAATATCCTTGAAATTTGCGCTTCATCCAGTATCTTTTAATGGAAATATTATTCTGAACATTCTTGATAAGTTTTAACTTTTTCATGCCGGAGTACTATTCATGAAGTACTATTCGCGAGATACTATTCACTCGAGTACTATTCACCGGGGGTACTATTCATGATAAAAATTGATTTCTTTTTGGTCCAAATCATTTTTAATACAATATTATTCTTGAATTTTACTCCACAAAGTAGTATCATGTTGACAATTTGGACGTTTTTGAATTTTGGATAAACTAAATTATAAATTTTCAAAAATTTATCATTTACTTTCATTTAATTGAATTCTTATATCATTGTCATCATCCTCATGCTTATATTATTATGAAAGTCATCCTTGGCCCGTAGTGCATAGATGGACTGTTGATTGGTATGATTATGACCAGGGATTATTTAGTATAATCATGGCTGTAATGTTACAAATGATGTGGTAAAAGTCCTCATTGGCCCGTAGTGCATTAATGGACAGTTGTTGGCATGATTATGACCATTGATGAAAACACAAATATCCTTAGCTCGTAGTGCATGGATAATTCGTGGTCATGATACTAATGAATATCTTTGGCTTGTAGTGGAGGGATGATTCGATGATGTGGTTTATTTATTAAGCTGAGTGTAACAATCCAGATTTTTAGTATAATATTTAAATATTTATTAAATTATATAAATATTTAATGGATGTGTTTATCGTTGAATAAGTATTTGTTTAATTGATTTGATGTTATTCGATTATTTATTTGTTTAATAAATAATTAATGAGTTAAGGAAAGCAATTATTTTGAAATAGTAATCTAATTTAATTTAATAATTAAGTTAGAGAGTTTATAATGATTAAAAAAAATTATTATATTATGCAACGAATTGTTATTAGAATTAATTAAATTAAGTATGAAAACTTAATTAATTAGAATTGTGACAAATAACTATATTATAATTAGTTATTAAAATAAATTAAAGTAATTTTAATTTAGTTTTGCCAAACAAGACTTATATATATTAAGTCTTTAATTTTAAATAATTTTGCCAAACAAATCTCTATGGCTTTTGAATTTTTTTTAAATTTGATTTATTAGTAATATAAATTAAATTAAACAAAATATAAATAATATATAATATATTTGGTAACTGATATTTTAATAGGGTTATTAAGTATATGGCAGTTTCGTACGTTTGGCTTTTAGTTTATTTGGTTTTACGTATATTGTTTGGCTTAAGCCTAAGAAAAGCTACAGAGAAAGGAAAAGTTCAGAAAGGTTTGAAAGAGTCTGAGAAAGAGAAGCAACAAGAGCTGAGTTCTTCAAGTTATTATTAGAGTTTAACACGAATTTCTTAACAACAAAAGGTATGTCTATGACCTTAATACTAGATACACATATAATTTATATGTCTCTGTGTATTTCTTTTTCACTGAGTAGAAGGTTTTTTACAAAATTCTTGTAAAACTATGTTTTTATAATTGTTATAGTGGCATATATAGATATGTGGTTAAGATTTCATGTTAACTACGTGTTAAAGAAAAAGGAAGTAGAATTACAGTGAACATATATGTATAAACGTGGTTTGCAGAGTACCAAATATTATACTTGTATTTTATGATAATCATGAAATTGAACTGTGATTATATGAATTGGGTAAGAATTTAATAGAATATAATTAGAATAAATCATATTATTTTATAACTATGATTACAGTGCTAACTGTGTCAAGAATATCATCAATGGAGTTTTTGTTTTCAAAAAAAAATAGCGTTTTCAAAGAATTAGTTTATGATATTGTTGATTAGTGGTGGGTAATTGGTATATAGATGATTGTTAGCATTTATGTATAAATTACATCAATTATACGTATATAATTAGTTGCTAGAATTTCTTAAACAGACCAAAAATGGTCTTCGTGCTTGGTTCTGTTAGTTTTTGGCGTCCCAGCGTCAAAACTGGAGCCCCAGCGCCAAAATTCGCGCCCCGTCGTCAAAGTTCGCGCCCTGGCGCCACTGGCTAACTTAGGACTCACGCCCCAGCACTAGAACTCGCGCCCCGGCGCCAATATCCGCGCCCAGCGCCGGATTTGTGGTATGACTTGGACAGTTTTGACCTCCTGTAATAAAATAGTCATAACTTCCTCATACGAACTCCGATTGAGGTGATTCAAGATGATCCGGAAAGAGAACGAGTAGCCCTACAACTTTCGTTCTTTACATTTTTCAATTTGAGGTCATTAGGATGGGTCAAAATGGTCATCTTTAGGACTATTGTGTTTTCTGAGGCAATCGGAGGGTGTCGGGCATGCACATATACATGTGTAGTGCTCTTGACCATAAAAGATGATGTCCTAAGTTATAAAACATGAATATTAGTAATTATAATGATGCTTAACATTAATACATGATGTATTAGATGAGTTATAGAAGCATAGTAAGCTTACACAAGAGAGGCAAATCGGGCGTGTGACGAATGAACGTCGAAACGCCGTGCCAAGTGTTAATAAACTTAAAAAGTGTTTCAATTCCATTGAAATGGATATTATAAGATATAGAATGGGTTTAATATAAAATCAATAAGTAGTCCTAGAAAGACTTAAGCACTTGAACTTCGAGTTTGACTGAGAAGAAATATAGTGAGTCATAAGTCGAAAAGTTAACACAATCTAATTGACCATTGTGTATTTATTAATAGGAAAGATTATGAGATATGGATTAGAGTTTACATTACAATTGCTATGTGTTGTTATGTGACTAATAGTTGATGTGTATGACTATATAATTGTGTAGGGCACGTGAAGTGCAGATAACTGTAAGCTGTTAAGCTATTATTGGTAAACAACGATCAAGGCAAGTCTTTCGGTTCCTATTTTCTACGTGGACTTGATGAACTGTTTTAAATTGCATGATATGTTAAGCATGTTGAATCATGAAATGTTAAAGTCAATATATGACTACATTGTTTTGGCTACGTAATGATGATTGAGTAAGGAACTCAATCTTTATATTTGCTATGTGAATTAAAAGCATGTATGCCACGTTACTTTAATGAGATGTATATCGAGCATATTATTATGTGTTATGTGATGCATGAAAACTGTTAGACTTTGCTGGGATGTCGAGCTCACTCTTGCAAATAACCACTTTTGCAGGTACAAATTTTAAGGTAAAGATATGTGCTAAGTGAGTTATAGAGATCTATATTCACGAAGATTACTTATGTTTTATGAGAAATGTATTTCATATTTTGAATGTAGCATGTTGAATTGTAAGTTGAGCTATCCAATGTATATGGATATTTAGTTATGATGTAAGACTTTGTATAATCATTTTGTTGTAACGATTCATGATATAAGATTGAATCAAAGAGATGTAATGTAATGGTTGCGATTCAGGGTAAGAAAGAAGGAAATGTATAAAAGTTTTAAATATTCCGTAATTTTATTAAGTTTAACATCGAATAATGATGTATTATTTTGAGGTTGAATGTATGGTTAACGACCGAAGTCGGGATTTAAATTGTATAGATTTTGAGGTCGTTACAGTTGGTATCAGAGCTGTAGGTTATAAACCTTAGGTAGGAGTACTGTAGGCTATAACCTTAGAGAAGAGAGGTGAAGATAATGAACGAATAAGCTCAAATAGAGTTTGAACAATAAGGGATTAAAACTTGCGTGAAAGGATTCAAAGAAGAATCTCGCAGAGTTTTAAGGAATATAAATGTGGGGTTACCCAACTCCAATAATAAGGATGTAAGGTGATAATAAATAGACACTGTCTATAAAAAAGATAATGATAAAGAAGTTATGAATAGAGAGTTATGTCTAAGTATGGTGCAATTGTACTCTTTAGTAGTTGATGTATGGTATCTGGGCTAAACAATTCCTTCATAGAGCGGAGGTATATACGAACAAGTAACTCGGAACCTAGTTTGTTGGTTGTTTGTGGGAAACCACTCAGCGTACCATATTGAAACTGTTAGAGACTCGATGTGTACCAAGTGTAGAAATGGATACGTATGATGAAAGTGTAGAACTCGAATGAAATTTTGAGCGATGTAAATGATGTTAGAAATTCTTAAAGGAAATTTTTTTTTCTTTATATAAACAAGAAAATTCAAAGAAGAATCTAAGAGATATAAAGATAAGAAATGGGAGTTTCCTAACTCCAAAAGCCAGAATAACGAGTAATGCAGTATGATGAAAAAGAGAAAGAAAGAGGATCGTAAAACAAAACGATCACGAGTTAAGAAAAGAATTTTAAGGGAGATGATTATAGAATAAGATCACGACGTGATCTGTTTAAGTTATAAAAGAAAGATGGTCTATAATGTTTGAATGATTATAGCTTAATGCTATGAAGATGGTGTACTATGAAATAGTACGAGATAACTCATGAGGAGTTATAGATGATGTGATACGAGGAATTCGTATCGAGCAAAGAGCAAGTTAAGAGCAAAATAGAGTTAAGTGGGATTTCAATTGAGGACTCCTGTGATGGCAGAGTTGTATAAATCTTTGTATGGGCGAGGGTTTTGTGCTTGCACTTAGTTTATCACATTTATAATCATTGGAATGTTTATGTCGCGCTATTTGCTATATGCCTGTTGAGAAGGTGATTCTTTTCTCATGTGTATAACAGATAGGTAGAGTATAGTTAGAAAATATTATAAGGTTAAGTGCGAGTTCTTAAAACTCATACTTATGGTAGGTTCGTGACTCATAATTATATAGTATGTTTTTGAACCCCTCAGCGAATGGACGTCTATGGTCTGACTAGGATAAGTTCTTAAACTCATATGATTGTGGCAAGTTCCTGAACTCATAACGTGTGGTAAGTTTGATGAACTAGGGTATAATTAAGTGTGAATAGAGTATTGAGGTTGATAGGAATATATAGACCTATTAAGCAATGGATCATTATAGAAAGTAGAGTTGATAGTGGGAGCATAGGTATTCTAAATCTACTAGCTATGCTAAACTTTCAAAATTTATTGACTTCGTGCTAATGTTTACACTTTTATTTTCTTGAAAAATATTGGATCAAATGATGGAACCAATGAGTTTTAACAACAATACTGTTATTCGTATGTCTATGCTAATTACTTCGGCTAGACAAAAATGATTTGCAATATATCAAAATGTATTTTATATCATTAATGCATCATGTAACCTGGTGCAAAGATGATAAAAACGATGGAGTCATCAATGTAGTATTACCTAGTGTTGGATGTGATCTAAGGATCGTCAGCCCACTATGGTATGATGTAGTATGATAAAGTCACCAAATGACGACATCCTCAACGGACTGTAAATACAGTGCGTTATTATGACGTCATACAAAGATTTTTGAGATTTCTTTAAGATATAAGAATACATATGTATGTATGTATATGTATATTTCGGTTAATGTTCGAGTTATTGTAGAGGTCTATGTTATTTGATTCAGCTAGAAAAATATTGAAAGATGTTCATGAAATTCAATAGTTTCTGGAAAGGTTATGCCAAACTAAATTGTTTTGGTGCGGATTCAGATGTTGAAAAGCTGAGATGAACAACCCTTTTATAGGGGATTACGCGGAGGCGTTGAGATGTTTGTGCACAATACATTGTACGAAGGGCTGATCACCCTAAGTACGAGGAGTCCCTATAGTTTTATGACTGTTAAAGTTTAAGTTGAAAGATTACTTATAACTATGGACATATGCATAGCGTTTAAATGTTTATGCACAATACATCGTACGAAGGGCTTAACACCCTAAGTACGGGGGTCCTAATAGTCTTATGACTGTTAAAGTTGAAGTTGAAAGATTACTTGCAACTGTGGACATAGTTCGTGGTCCTATGACCCTCAGCATGATTTGGAATCTTTTAAATTCCTGAGTTATTCATACTACTTCCCAATTATTGAACAATTGTGGAAGATTCTTGTTATTCTGTAAGATGAAAGTGAAAAGGAAAAATATTCCTTAGAAAGAAGTAAGTCGTATAATGCGACACTGATTGATGAATATGTTGAATAAGTGAGAAAAGAGATTTTGAAGTGAGAAGTAGATGAGTTATCAAAGAATAATGTGAAACTTTTAATAGAAAAGTTAATAATTGTAGAATGATCTTTGTAGAAGAAGTGGTTATAGAACCTAAGGAATGAATGAAGTAGTAATGTAAAATCTAAATTGATAGAATGAATGAATAAAAATTAATAAATAAAATTTCGAGGACGAAATTCTTAGAAGAAAGGGTGAATGTAATATCCCGAGTGTTTATGATAATGATCCTTAGAAAAGGAAATGAATGGGTTAAAAAATATATAATACTCAAAATATAATTGAGTTCAAATGAAAGTTATGAAATGAAACCTAGAATTTGTTAGGTAATGAATGTAGTAGGAAATATAAAATCTATATTTAGATAAAATGATGAAAGATTTCTCTGAGTTATTTGTTTAATTTGTGTCTTCGATTTCGGGGACAAAATCTTTGTAAGTAGGGAAGATTGTAACGAATGAGTGGTTTGAGTTGTGATTCTGAGGACAGAATCCTTGTAAGGAGGGAATGATGTAACAATCCAGATTTTTAGTATAATATTTAAATATTTATTAAATTATATAAATATTTAATGGATGTGTTTATCGTTGAATAAGTATTTGTTTAATTGATTTGATGTGATTCGATTATTTATTTGTTTAATAAATAATTAATGAGTTAAGGAAAGCAATTATTTTGAAATAGTAATCTAATTTAATTTAATAATTAAGTTAGAGAGTTTATAATGATTAAAAAAAAATTATTATATTATGCAACGAATTGTTATTAGAATTAATTAAATTAAGTATGAAAACTTAATTAATTAGAATTGTGACAAATAACTATATTATAATTAGTTATTAAAATAAATTAAAGTAATTTTAATTTAGTTTTGCCAAACAAGGCTTATATATATTAAGTCTTTAATTTTAAATAATTTTGCCAAACAAATCCCTTTGGCTTTTGGATTTTTTTAAAATTTGATTTATTAGTAATATAAATTAAATTAAACAAAATATAAATAATATATAATATATTTGGTAACTGATATTTTAATAGGGTTATTAAGTATATGGCAGTTTCGTATGTTTGGCTTTTAGTTTATTTGGTTTTACGTATATTATTTGGCTTAAGCCTAAGAAAAGCTACAGAGAAAGGAAAAGTTCAGAAAGGTTTGAAAGAGTCTGAGAAAGAGAAGCAACAAGAGCTGAGTTCTTCAAGTTATTATTAGAGTTTAACACGAATTTTTTAACAACAAAAGGTATGTCTATGACCTTAATACTAGATACACATATAATTTATATGTCTCTATGTATTTCTTTTTCACTGAGTAGAAGTTTTTTACAAAATTCTTGTAAAGCTATGTTTTTATAATTGTTATAGTGGCATATATAGATATGTGGTTAAGATTTCATGTTAATTACGTGTTAAAGAAAAAGGAAGTAGAATTACAGTGAACATATATGTATAAACGTGGTTTGCAGAGTACCAAATATTATACTTGTATTTTATGATAATCATGAAATTGAACTGTGATTATATGAATTGGGTAAGAATTTAATAGAATATAATTAGAATAAATCATATTATTTTATAACTATGATTACAGTGCTCACTGTGTCAAGAATATCATCAATGGAGTTTTTGTTTTAAAAAAAAATAGCATTTTCAAAGAATTAGTTTATGATATTGTTGATTAGTGGTGGGTAATTGGTATATAGATGATTGTTAGCATTTATGTATAAATTACATCAATTATACGTATATAATTAGTTGCAAGAATTTCTTAAACAGACCAAAAATGGTCTTCGTGCTTGGTTCTGTTAGTTTTTGGCGCCCCAGCGTCAAAACTGGAGCCCCAGCGCCAAAATTCGCGCCCCGGCGTCAAAGTTCACGCCCTGGCGCCACTGGCTAACTTAAGACTCACGCCCCAGCACTAGAACTCGCGCCCCGACGCTGGTACTCGCGCCCCGGCGCCACTATCCGCGCCCTAGCGCCGGATTTGTGGTATGACTTGGACAGTTTTGACCTCCTATAGTAAAATAGCCATAACGTCCTCATACGAACTCCGATTGAGGTGATTCAAGATGATCCGGAAAGAGGACGAGTAGACCTAGAATTTGCGTTCTTTAAGTTTTTCAATTTGAGGTCATTAGGATGGGTCAAAATGGTCATCTTTAGGACTATTGTGTTTTCTGAGGCAATCGGAGCGTGTCAGGCATGCACATATGCATGTGTAGTGCTCTTGACCATAAAAGATGATGTCCTAAGTTATAAAACATGAATATTAGTAATTATAATGATGCTTAACATTAATACATGATGTATTAGATGAGTTATAGAAGCATAGTAAGCTTACACAAGAGAGGCAAATCGGGCGTGTGACGAATGAACGTCGAAACGCCGTGCCAAGTGTTAATGAACTTAAAAAGTGTTTCAATTCCATTGAAATGGATATTATAAGATATGGAATGGGTTTAATATAAAATCAATAAGTAGTCCTAGCAAGACTTAAGCACTTGAACTTCGAGTTTGACTAAGAAGAAATATAGTGAGTCATAAGTCGAAAAGTTAACACAATCTAATTGACCATTGTGTATTTATTAATAGGAAAGATTATGAGATATGGATTAGAGTTTATATTACAATTGCTATGTGTTGTTATGTGACTAATAGTTGATGTGTATGACTATATAATTGTGTAGGGCACGTGAAATGCAAATAACTGTAAGCTGTTAAGCTATTATTGGTAAACAACGATCAAGGCAAGTCTTTCGGTTCCTATTTTCTACGTGGACTTGATGAACTGTTTTAAATTGCATGATATGTTAAGCATGTTGAATCATGAAATGTTAAAGTCAATATATGACTACATTGTTTTGGCTACGTAATGATGATTGAGTAAGGAACTCAATCTTTATATTTGCTATGTGAATTAAAAGCATGTATGCCATGTTACTTTAATGAGATGTATATCTTGCATGTTATTATGTGTTATGTGATGCATGAAAACTGTTAGACTTTGCTGGGCTGTCGAGCTCACTCTTGCAAATAACCACTTTTGCAGGTACAAATTTTAAGGTAAAGATATGTGCTAAGTGAGTTATAGAGATCTATATTCACGAAGATTACTTATGTTTTATGAGAAATGTATTTCATATTTTGAACGTAACATGTTGAATTGTAAGTTGAGCTATCCAATGTATATGGATATTTAGTTATGATGTAAGACTTTGTATAGTCATTTTGTTGTAACGATTCATGATATCAGATTGAATCAAAGAGATGTAATGTAAAGGTTACGATTCAGGGCAAGAAAGAAGGAGATGTATAAAAGTTTTAAATATTCCGTAATTTTATTAAGTTTAACATCGAATAATGATGTATTATTTAGAGGTTGAATGTATAGTTAACGACCGAAGTCGGGATTTAAATTGTATAGATTTTGAGGTCGTTACACTGAGTCTCAACGATAAAATTTATGATAAACTCTTAAATCATAGATGATAGTAGATTTCATGCTTTACTTGACTCTTCTAATGGATTGCTTGTTCTGTTGCAATTAAACTTGATGTTTATTATATTTTATCAGTTTAACACTGTTGAAGGCTAACGATAATTTATTCTGCATTATCTTAGTCATAATATTTCTTACTAGGATAGTTGAGCTCACCCTTTGCTTTCACTGTTCTCTTCAGTAAATCAGAATATAGCTAGGACTAGTCGGGAAACGAAGTGACGTTCCAGATGTTTGCATTAGTAGTCCTCATTATTCTATGAAATAGTGTGATAATAATTATAATGAGGACTTATTTTGAGTTTGAATACTGTCTAGAAGACAATATTTATATTAAAACTCATAGCTTATGTTTTGTCGTATTCTACATGACATTTAACAGTTGTATAAATTAAGTTTGTATTTAAATTATGTACTATGTATTTGGCGACTCATAATGGGTGATGTATACCTATTTTGGGGGCGTCACCGTTGGTATCAAAGCTTAGGGATATGATCCCTAGCTGAGATGTGAGGCTAGAACTAAGGGGAGAGACAGAGAAATCCTTCGCTAATATGACCTACCTAAGTTTATTTATTATTTAATTGGTCGGGCATAATATATGGATAATATGTGGTATGTCAATTAACCCTTGTTTTATGGCAGTATTTGAAAATGACATTCGAGAATGTTGAGATAAGCAATGGAGAACATGGAACCGTTGAGTCACCAACGATTAATACCCAGGATAATGTGCATCAGGAAGGCAAAAATCCTCAGGAAAACAACAACACCAACCAAATGATGAACGATGGGATGTTCAGAGCTTTTATGCAATTAATGCAACATCAGGCGAGAATGACTCATGTGCAAAATGCAGGTGGAAACATTGGCAACTCTCGAATGGTCACCGCTAAGAAGTTCAAGGAGCTGGGACCACCGGAATTTTTGGAAGAGCCAAAACCACTTAAGGGGGAGACATGGATAATGTGAGAGTCCCAAATCTAGGTCCCGAATCACCACGGATCTAGTACAATCATTCTATAACTATTTGCGGAAGATATAAACATAAATTGTTTATATAATACACTTTACACACTATTCCCCAAAATCGAGTAACCTTAACTTATACACAATTCATAAACTATCTAACACCTAACATTATTATCAAACTATACTATTACAAAGTAGCTGCACATTTTATCCCAAGCAGAACTTGGCATTATCCTTTTTTCGGTATCCGAACGCATTCGCCTTATCTGCAATGTTTATCATGATATAGCAAGGGTGAGCATGAAAGTTGCCCAACAAATTTAAATACAATTTAAGGATATATCATGATTGAAAGAGTCTGAATAATAGGCTGGCTATAATTCATCAATATAATTGAGAACTAGCACGAACAAACTTTTGACTGAACAAGTATTGAACATGAACAAATATATCTGAACCAACTGGTAATGAAGGTGATCAGCCTTTCATACCTGACTTATACATACAATATATACAGAGTATAATTCCACATGGCAATCAACAATGATTAACCATAAGCATATCTGAATAAAACAACTCTTAGTAGAGCTAAGTAAAACTTGCCTGAACTGTTGATTACCGCTACACAATTTATAACGCTTTATCCGAAGACCTAATATTAGTAATATAGATCTCCAATATTAGAATAATATCATCACAATATAATATTATTATATATATACACATAGAATAACCTAAACACATAGCATATAATCCTATCAGTCTACAATACACATAAGACTTAGCATCAAGTCAGACTATTTAAGTCGGAGTTGAACCCGATAAAATTCTAGCATCCTGACGGTCAAGTCGAACAATCATCGAGTTTAAGTCCAATTAAACTCTGCCTAAACACTTAACAATATCTTAGAAAATTTTCTTATCTGTCAAAACAATTTTCATAGACTTGCAAAAATTTTCAGATAACAACTACTTTTCATTCACTTAATATTATTAATTTTGAAAATATTTAATTCCCCTCTTAGTATTACTAGTTCACTAATAACACTTTTATCCCCTTACTAATATTATTAATATCTTAATAATATTTTAATACTTTACTAATATTAATAATTCTCTTAATTATATTTTAATCATGCATTAATATTATTACGTTAATAATGACTTACTTATGCTTTAGTATCATTAATCAATTAATAATACTTTTAGTAATTTACCAATCGTATTAATATTTTATTTATTTACTATTATTATTAATCATTTAATAATATTTTATTACTTTACTAATGTTATAACATTCATAACATTTTATTTAATCTCAAATATTAATATTTACTTAATAATATTTAATTATTTAATAATACTTTAATTTAATATTATTAATCTTTTAATAATATTTTAATCTAAGATTAATATTTTAATATAATATTATTAATCATTTAATAATACTTTAATGAAGTTTTAATCTTAATTTTTTTATTTACTTACAATACCATATTCTAATATTATTAATATCATAATAACATTTTAATAATTTATTATATCAATAAACAATTTATTTTAATTGTTCACCCTTTATTAAACCTCTTATTTAATATCCATAAAAGGTCATAAATAATATTTCTTATTGTAAATTACCAAAATGCCCTAGAATAGTCATAACATTATATATTAGGAGTATTCAAGCATTAAAATCACATTTTTCTTATTTAAGACATCATTTAACTATTTATTTCCTTTTATTTATAACTTAATTATTTTTAGGAAAAATAGCAAACTGATTCCAAAAAATTCTCATTTTCTGAATTTGGACAGTATATGAACCCACAATGATCCCCAAATTTTTTTGGAAATTTAGAAAATGATTTACTATCTTTAAAGTTCCCAAAATACTCGGATCTTGCTTCATTTTTCATAAATTGAGTTTTGCTCAGAAAAATCTAAAATTTTCAGCGTATGCTCTCCTACAATATATGAACCTACTGTACAAAATTTGGAATTTTCCAGTGCATACACAGTGAGATATTTGAAGGTAAATATTTAGGAGTCCTTCACGAAAATAGTCATTACGCACAATCTATAACTCGAAACGTGTCCGTTCTTTTTCCTACATGTAGATAACTTCTCAAGGTACCTCTGTGAATTTTTCCAGATTTTTAAGACACATGAAACTGTCCGAAACTGTCCTAAGAAAAATGGGACAGAACTATTTTAGGGTTTTGAACCCTTAACATTCAAAGTGGACTGTTTTGGGAAAAATAGCCCCACAGGTTTCAAAACTTGCTAGATTTGTGTTCTACCACTTGGGTTTACTAGATAACTCATGTATCTAGCACCCCCTCCCCCCTTCGACGGATCACAAATTCAAGTTGTAAAACTTGAGTTATACAAGATTTAGTGGAAGAAAGACAACTAGAGTTTGATTTGTTACCTTGTCTTGTGGGATGCCCTCCTTTTCTTTCCTAAGTAAGTTAGGAACTTGGGATGCATGAAACACTTCCTCCTCTTCTTCCTCACAAGATCTGAACTTTTCCTCTATCTCTTGCTAAGCTTTGTGTTTTGATGAGTTGGGAGAAAATAGAAGAAGAAGAAGAATGGTGGAGGAGTAAAATGAAATGAGATAGATATTATGTTGGTGAATTGGAGTGGAATGCTAATATCCTCCATGTTTCTTTTGCCCCTTGGACAAAAGGGTTAGCCTTATCCCTTCCGAATCATGCCTAATCATGCCATTAAGGTTGCTAAGTGGATTTTCTACCAATGGGAGCATGACACACTTGTCCTTGTGTGTATGATTTCTACTTATTAGCTTAATATTCTTGCCTTAAAAAGGCTAATGTGGCCAGCCATATTTATGCACAGTAACTCCTTCATTTAGCTTTTATTTTAATGCATAAATTAGATAAATCAAATGTCTAAAATACCCTTAATCAAGTACGCTAAGTTTGGGCTTGCATTTTATTTCTTTTGGGCTTTTCCTTTAATTGTTTTGGGCTATGTAATAAATATAGTTTAACAATTTTAATATATATTATCCAAATTGTTTATTTAGGGTTTCTATTCCCAATCTTATGGAATTTAATTAATATACATGTGACTTTAGCTCATAACCTAATTAGGTTTACAAGAAATAGGTTTAAAATTATTAGTCACTTGAAATTACAAGATTATCCACTTAAGTTAGTATACACATTAAATACTAACATTTCCTTATTACCATAACCCTTAGGTTATTTCATTGTCTCACCTAATGCATAATTAGGTTACGAAGCTTTCATTTTTTTTTTGAAATCTATAAATGTATATATCCATAACTATAGTATATACGTTTATTGATCCATGCACCACTTCACATATGTTGTCACATATTAAATCACTGTATAACACAAAAAATTTAAATATCAATAATGTACATACATATATAATGACTTAAAATTCATGGTTATTAACCCTTAGGGTTTTCAAAAATAGAAAACTAATATTTCTAAATTGTAATTAGGATTCTCAAATTAAATTAAACTTTTCCATTCATAAATCAATCTTGTTAATTAGGATTATTTTATCCCAATTTAAATTGCTAATTTAGCAATTAAGTCCACAATTTTACATTAAGGTTTCTGACGGAACAATTAGGGTTTAAAAATCTAAAATTAGGGTTTGCTAATTAATTAAGCTTTACCCTAATTAATATTAAAATTAATATCACTTAAGCGTTATAATTATCCTTTAAATTCCCAGATTAGGGTTTCCAATTTCTGAATTAGAGTTTTGAATTCCCAGAACTGAAATTAGGGTTTCAGAATTAGTTTTAGTGTTTCTTATCAGTCATTAGGATTTTCTAACTGAATGTTGACGTTCGAATATAATATTAGGGTTTAACACTGATAAAATTTATCTGGTCAACCCTTAACCCTTAACCACATTCTGAACACATAGATGACCATATACACAGAACATATTCACATATACACTTAATCCTGAATAATTCACAAAAAGCCTACACAGAATTTTGAAATTCTAAAAATTTCATCCTAAAAATATCAAACGCATACACTTATTTTTTGTCTAGGTCTATTATTTAACCTTAAATCAATCGTTTAAGATTTTAATAAATTGTCTAATTTTCTCGGGTTGTCATAGATAAAGCATATCACCAAGATATTTGATGTATTGGGATGCTCTGAGGAGCAAAATGTTCCCTTTGCCACCTTCATGTTGCGAGGAGAGGTAGATTACTGGTGGGAATCTGTAAAGCGTACTCAACCTTTCGCACTGAAGATGTCTTGGTAGAAGTTCCAAGAACTGTTCAACGACAAGTACTTTTCCGAAAATATTCGTCACATAAAAGAGGTAGAGTTTATCAAGTTGGAGCAAAACAATATGACCGTGTCGCAGTACGAAGCTAAGTTTGCCGAGTTGTCCCAGTTTAAGTTCCACTTGGTTGATAATGAGGAGAGAATGATGCAAATATTTTTGCGAGGTTTGAAACCTAAAATACTTCAATATCTCATTTCTCACAAATTGTGTTTGTATTTAGATGTTGTAAATAGGGCTCATTTATTGAAGCGTGATAATGAGTCAACCCAACCAAGAGAGAGCAGCCGACAAAATGGTAATACCAGTGATAGCAGTCATCGAAGCGGTGACAATAAACGTGGAGGAAGTCAACATGCTACAAATGGTAACCACTTCGGTGGAAATCATGGCTAAGGCGATAAAAGTAGAAATTTCAATAAGAGGAGATTCAATAATGATGGAAGGACGTCATCACCAGCACCCGTTGTTAAAGAAGGAAAAATATCACCGATCGTATGCTACAAATGCAGAGGGGAGGGACACATCAGTCCAAATTGTACGCAGCAGTCCAAAATATGTTATAATTGTGGAAGAGAAGGTCACCTAGCTCGATTTTGTCGTGCATTAAAGCCAAGTCCAGCTGGGATGGAGACACCAAAGGCCATCCCAAAAAAGTCAAAGTCGGTAGTTCAATGGAGAGCGTTTATTGTGACCTCTCAAAAAGTGAGGAACCCAAATGAAGTCATCACGTGTAAGCTAATCATAAACTCTAGCGAAGTCTATACCTTAGTTGATATCGATTCTACCCATTCTTTTATTTCTCCTACTTGCGCTCAACGTTTAAATTTAACTCTGGAGAAATTAGACTTTGACTTATCTGTTGAAACTCTATTGGGAGAAACCTTCATTACATCTACTGTTTATATTTCTTGTTTGATTCAAATCGGCAACCGCACGTTACCTGTCGATCTTATTTCTTTGAAAATACTTGCATTTGATGTGATTTTAGGGATTGATTGGTTAACCACTCATCATGCAAAAATTGTTTTTTTCGTAAGGTTGTTAGCTTTCATATTCCTAACCAACCTATTATGCGAATTCAAGCAACCACACCACTAAAGTCAATTACTGTGATATCAAGCCATAAAACTATTTGTTTATTGAAAAACGGATGTCAAGTTTTCTTAGCCCATGTCACAAATTTAAACAAAAATATGTCAGATTTGAATTATATTTCTATTGTTAATAAATTTCCTGACGTATTCCCTGAAGAATTTCATGGCTTACCCCCAGAGCATGAAATCGAATTTTGTATCGACCTTGAACCCGGTATAAAACCCATTTCTAAAGCCCCATATCGAATGGCTCCTATTGAACATCAGGAGTTAAAAACCCAACTACAAGAATTGTTAGACATCGGTTTCATTCGTCCTAGTACGTCTCCTTGGGGTGCTCCTGTTCTATTCGTGAAGAAGAAAGATGCAAGTATGCGACTTTGCATTGATTATCGGGAGTTGAATCATGTCACCATCAAAAATAGGTACCTGCTGCTTCGCATTGATGACATGTTTGACCAGTTGCGAGGTGCCAAATTCTTTTCAACGATTGATCTTCGTTCCGAATATCATCAGTTAAAGATTAAAACTGATGACATTCCAAAGACTACTTTCAGAACTCGGTACGAGCATTATGAATTCCTAGTCATGTCCTTTGGATTGAATAATGCTCCTACTGCCTTCGTGGATATGATGAACCGAGTATTCATGGAATATTTAGATCACTTTGTGGTCGTCTTTATTGATGACATCCTCATTTACTCCAAAAGCCGTGAAGATCATGAGCGACACTTGAGACTGATACTCCAAAAGCTTCGGGAGAACAAGTAATATGCCAAGTTAAAGAAATGTGAGTTCTGGCTTGAGGAAGTAGCATTTCTTGGGCACATCATATCAAATCATGGAATATCTGTTGACCCGAGAAAGATTGAAGCAATTCAAAGCTGGGAGCAACCTAAGTCAGTGACCGACGTACGTAGCTTTCTAGGCTTAGCTGGTTATTATCAGAGATTCATGGAATGATTTTCTCGAATCGCTACTCCATTAACTCACTTGACTAGAAAAGATACAAAATTCAGTTAGACCAAGGAATATGAGAAGAGTTTTCAAGAACACAAGAGGAGACTCATTTCAACACATGTTCTGATAATACCATCTAGTTTTGAGGGATTTGTCATCTACAGTGATGCTTCAGGCAGAGGGTTAGGATGTGTTCTCATGCAACATGGGAAAGTCATAGCATATGCCTCACGACAACTCAAAGAATATGAGAGGAATTAACCTACTCATGATCTAGAGTTGGTGGCAATCGTTTTTGCACTAAAGATCTGGAGGCATTACCTGTATGGAGAGAAGGTGGAGATCTATACAGATCATAAAAGCCTCAAATATTTCTTCACCCAAAAGGAACTCAACATGCGGCAACGACGTTGGCTCGAGCTGTTGAAAGATTATGATCATACCATTCAATACCATCCTGGAAAAGTGAATGTGGTAGCTGACGCGTTGAGTAGAAGATAATATGCGTGTATGAGTGTGATATTGTCAACGCAAAGACCCATTTGGTATAACTTATAAAGGATGGAGATAGAGATAAAGACTCCAGGGACCCGCGTGATGATGGCAAATATACAAATAGAATTGACTTTAATCGATAAAGTTAAAGCTGCTCAAGCTACAGACCTGGAGCTGATGTGTATGAAGAAGAAATTGCAAGAAGGTGCTATTCTGGAAGTAAAAATCGATGAAGAAGGAATACTTTGAGTCAACTCAAGACTTTGTGTTCCTAATGATCTGAATTTAAAGTATAAAATCATGATGGTGGTGCATAACACACCGTTTGCAATCCATCCTAGGAGTACCAAAATGTATCATGATCTTCGGCATACATTTTGGTGGAGAAATATGAAAAGAGAGATCGTGAAGTTTATCTCAAGGTGTTTAACTTGTCAATATGTCAAGGAGGAGAATCAAGTACCAAAAGGTCCATTGCAACCACTTGAAATTCCAGAATGGACGTGGGAGCACATTACCATAGAATTTGTTACTGGTCTTCCCAAGGTTTTTCAAGGTATAGATGCGATTTGGGTTATTGTTGATAGATTAACTAAGTCTACTCATTTCTTACCTATACGAGAAACTTATCCACTTGAACGTCTTGCTTGTATATACATAAATGAGATTGTAAGACTACATGGTATACTAGTATCCATAGTTTCTAATCAAGACCCAAGATTCACTTCACGATTTTGGGTTAGTTTACGAAAAGCTATTGGCACGGATTTATGATTTAGTTCGGCATATCATCCTCAAACGGACGGGCAGTCGGAGAGGACTATTCAAACTCTTAAAGATTTATTAAGACTTTCTGTCCTTGGCTTCAAAGGAAGTTGGGACAAGTTTTTGCCATTGGTGGAATTTTCCTACAATAACAGTTATCATGCAAGTATTGGCATGGCTCCCTTCGAGGTGTTGTATGGACGCAAGTGTCATTCTCCAGTATGCTGGGATGAGGTGGGGGAAGAAACGTTGTTGGGACCGAAATTGGTAAACATGACAACGGAAAAGATTTAAATGATCCAACAACGTATAAAAACCTCACAAGATTGACAAAAGAGTTATGTTGATCTTCATCGAAAGGACGTGGAATTAAATGTTGGAGAGCACGTGTTGTTTCATGTTGCTCCATGGAAAGGTGTTACAAGATTTGGAAAGAGAGGAAAGCTCAATCCTAGATTCATTGGCCCATTTGAAATTCTCGATCGAGTATGAACTGTGGCTTATAGACTCGCCTTACCGCCAAATATGTCTCGTGTTCATAACGTTTTTCACATATCTATGTTATGTAAATATGTGGAAGACCCGAACCACATTATTGATTTAGAACCAGACGAAATATTAGAAGATTTAATGTATGAAGAAGTACCTATTAAGGTATTGGATAAGAAGGAACATATTCTACGCTCCAAGGTTATACCTCAAGTCAAAGTTTTGTAGAGAAACCACGATGTTGAGGAAATGACCTGGGAGTTAGAATATAAAATTAAATTAAGGTATCATCACCTCTTCGACATATTAAACCACGATGTTAAGACCCCAACTTTTATAAATAAAGATTAATTTTTTTCGAAATATATTTTTGAATATTATGGTGTGGATTTGATATAATGCTATAGTTGGGGGTAATATTTATAAATTTTACAAAGTATGCAAGTTGTTATAAAATATTCGATTGGTCGGGGAATATTCGTTTTAATAGGGAATATTCGTACGACGGCGCAATCATTGGTGGACCCCACACCGAAACTATTGTCAGAGTTAGAAAACGATAGAAATACCTTTTTTATAAAAGTAATAGAGAAAGTTTTACCGTTAATTGTTGAAATACCCGGTGATAAAAGTACAGTAATACGCGTGATTGCATAGTAGCACACAGTATTGATTATTGATGCTTACGTAAGAAGTCACTCAGTTATACTCAATTATTACTACATTAATTGCTGCATAGTATCTCACGTTATTTGATTCAATTATTGTCAATATTTTATGTCTTTAAATCAATAATTGAGATGACAAGTTATTCATATTATTATATGCATAATTATCAATGTCTAGAAAGTTTTGTCAAGGATAAGGGTTTGGTCACCTAATTACGCGCCAATAGGGAGAAATCCTTATCAAAAAGCCCCCTCTTTTCCTGAAAACGATCTGGTTGTTAATATTGCGAGTTATAATAATGAGGAATAAATGTTGTTAAAAATATTGAGAGAATTTTTATGAAGTAATTGTTGTAAACTTTGCTCATTATTTGGACCCCTATTTACCCATTTTTCAAATTAATCGGTAGAAATTTATTCAGTGTATATTTATATATATTATAAAAGGTGGGGCCCATATGTGATGATGACATATGGTGGGGCCCACGTGTGGAGAACTTTTTGGGGAAGGAATCTGAAAATGCTTCACGGGTGGGAAGATTTTCTTAATATAACATGTGTTTATATATATATATATATTATAAAATTTTGTTTTATTTTATATTGTTGAAAAATGGGCGTCTGCTGTTCGTTATCTTCTGTCCGTGATTTTTTGTCCGAAATATTACTGTGCAGACCGTGATTTTCTTTTTCATACAGTATCCTTCTATTCTCCTATAAATAGGATGCTTAGTTAGAATTGAAAATCATACCAGAATCAGAGAATTCTTCTTCTATAATATTGAGCGTATTTCTTTAGAGTTTTAAGAAGCTTTGAGCATAGAAAATAGTTCAAGTTTTCTTCAAGAATATCCTCGCTATACCAGTTGGAATACTCTTCTGTTTAAGGTAAGGGATATTATTTTTGTTCAATACTCGTAAAAAATAATATTTTCTTCCATACTCTGTAATATGTAAGTAATATTATTTCGTTTCAGATTTCGAATTCTATACTCATTTTGTTAAGTTTTGGTTTCTATACTCCATTAAATTAGTAGAATATCCTTGAAATTTGTGCTTCATCCAATATCTTTTCATGAAAATATTATTCTGAGCATTCTTGATAAGTTTTATCTTTTTCATGCCGGACTACTATTCATGGGATACTATTCATGAAGTACTATTCATGGGGTACTATTCACTTGAGTACTATTCACCAGGGGTACTATTCATGACAAAAATTGATTTCTTTTCGGTCCAAATCATTTTTGATACAATATTATTCTTGAATTTTACTCCACAAAGTAGTATGATGTTGACAATTTGGACCTTTTTGAATTCTAGATAAACTAAATTATAAATCTTTAAAAATTTATCATTTACTTTCACTTAATTAAATTCTTATATCATTGTCATCATCCCCATGCTTATATTATTATGAAAGTCATCTTTGGCCCGTAGTGCATAGATGCACTGTTGATTGGTATGATTATGACAAGGGATTACTCAGTATAATTATGACCGTAATGTTACAAATGATGTGGTAAAAGTCATCATTGGCCCATAGTTCATTGATGGATAGTTGTTTGCATGATCATGACCATTGATGAAAACACGAATATCCTTGGCCCGTAGTGCATGAATAATTTGTGGTCATGATACTAATGAATATCATTGGCCTGTAGTGCAGGGATGATTCGATGATGTGGTTTATTTATTAAGCTAAGTCTCAATGATAAAATTTATGATAAACTTTTATATCATAGAAGATAGTAGATTTCATGCTCTACTTGACTCTTCTAATGAATTGCTTGTTCCGCTGCAGTTAAACTTGATGTTTATTATATTTTATATGTTTAACACTGTTGAAGGCTAACGATAATTTATTCTTTATTATTTTAGTCATAATATTTTTTACTGGGCTAGTTGAGCTCATCCTTTGCTTTCATTGTTCTCTTCAGGAAATGAGAATATAGCTAGGACTAGTCGGGGAACGGAGTGACGGTCCAGATGTTTGCATTAGTAGTCCTCACTATTCTATGAAATAATGAGATAATAATTATAATGAGGACTTATTTTGAGTTTGAATACTGTCTAGAAGATAATATTTTTATTAAAATTCACAGCTTATGTTTTGTCGTATTCTACATGACATTTAACAGTTGTATAAATTAAGTTTGTATTTGAATTATGTACCATGTATTTGGTGACTCAGAATGGGGGATGTATACCTATTTTGGGGGCATCACAGTCATGGCGCTGCGGCGCCAACCTTAGAAGCTTGGGCGGCGCTGCGGCACTGGCTCTAAGCCTCAAACAATTTTTCACAGTTTGATTTCTCTACAACATTTCCAAGCTCATAACTTATTCATTATACGTTGGAATTGGCTCGTTCAAAAGCCCTTAGCTCACATATCATGTGTACTATGATTTCATTAGAAAATCTTACATTTTCAAATCTGTTAACAGATAATTCACTGATTAAGTTCTTTATTGAGTGTTCGTTAAATGTTCGTGAACATTCAAAGCTCGTTTCTTCGTTCTAAGTCAGAATTTGACCATTTTCGAGTTCGCAACTCTAAAATGCAAACTTAGTCTATTCTCTGATGAAAACCAATGTTTCCAAGTTAAACGGTGACTTTTGACTTTCATTCCAAGATTTTCACGATTTCGACGATTATCGTCTAATCTCGTAAATTTCGCCATAACTTCGTTACTTGAGATTTTTATACCGTTCAAAATGGATTCATTGCAACCAAACATATTTCATCTAATCCTATACATGATGGTTTTCAATTTGTCCATCAACAACAAAATTACAATTCTTCAATGTTCTTCATTAGTTCATAACTTTTATGATTATGATTCACTTACAATATGGTTTATTAATGCTTAAGTCCACTAATAGCCATCCTTATCACTTCTTATGATACATGCTCTACCAATATCCACTTCTCTATCAAAACTATAATGAAGAGATGGAGAATAATGGTCAAAGATTTCTTACCTTTGATGTTCTAGCTTTCTTTCTTCTTCTCTTGGATTATCAAACACTAGCTCTCACTTTTCTCTCTTTATAATTGCTAAGATATTGGTGGAAATTAACAAGGCACAAATAACCAACAACCTCTTCTATTTATAGGATTTACAAGGTGAGGGCAAAATGGTAAAGATGCCATCCCACCCCCTTACTTTCCACCTCCTTACTATTCATTACTTGGGCATCACAACTCTTAACCTTTGCTTGGCCACCAAGTGGCCAGCCATGACTCACCTATGGGGGGCCCACATGGGTTGCCCCAGGGGTTTTTTTCGCCTGGTGACCCATCGGTTTGATCCACGGGTCCGGTTCTTGATTCAGGCTTAAGCTTACTTACTTTATGCCTAACGTTGGGCTTTCATTATTAATCTTTGGGCCTTAACAGAATTCCAATTGGGCTTGCACAATTCCTACACAAAACCTACAAGTCCATTGCAATAGGATTAAAAAGTTTAACGTATAATCCTCGTATTCTTTACGTATACTAGTTTGTATAATCATTCATTTTATACGTTATGCTATCCTTCGTATATACTTGTACAATACTTCGTATGATACTTGTGACGCCCCCAAATCTGGCTATCTTCCAACCTGACATATAGTGCTACATGGTGCTATAGTTCACATATTCATTCAATTGAAATACCTCAAAAGAGTGAACATATCTTCTATATATTCCAAAATAATATTACCATACCCAGGTTCTTTATAACCATTACATGAGTACTTGTCATAATATTAAGTAATTACAACATCTGTATTATTCTATTGCAAAGGTAACCTATTGGTTTGCCTTGGCCTTCCCTTTATCTTTATCGAATCCTTTAGTCCGTTCGGTCTTAGCTGCATCCATATGGTTCAAGCAAGAGTGGGCATAACTAGCTCAATAAGTATGACAATTTCATTAAACAACAGGCTTGAATCATATAAATCGTATATCTTCAATAACTGAAATAATAGTTATGAAGTACTATCGATAATTTAAAATAGCACTTCTCTTTTCTTAAAACGTTTCACAATGAATATCATTCAGTAAAACATCAATTTCGGTCTAAGACCTTAAGCATTTCATTCTTTCTTTAAAAAGGACAACCCAGAACCCAGTTTGTAAGTCTGGCATATCTTACAAGCACGTCTAGGTGATCAACCTATAGTACTCTATGTTGTACAACACTATTTTCTTCAAACGTATGTATGTTTAAGGTTTGGCAAACTCACGTGCCTATCGTTTGACAACAAAACATTTGTTTATCATACCCAGTTTTTCTCTGAAATCAATACCAAAATAGTTTGGCAAAAGATAACAACTTTGATAATGGTTTGATAGATTAACTGGAAATCCACAAAACACATTAAGTTTAGCCGAATGAATTGGCTTCGACTTCATTATACATCAAGTCATGCGTAAGGTACATGAATTACAAAGCTTGTCCAAAATGAACATTGACAAGGGTTAGAACACTTGCCTTAAGCGTCTTCTACAGTAATTATACTTTTCCTTTGATTCTTTAAGGATTCTATAATACATGATCACATAACATACCACATTAGGTCATATATAATCAAGTAAGGTAACTACTATATCTGACCCTTCTTCTCAATCTAATCATGCTTTAGATTATTTACTATTCGTTACGGTTCATCATATTACATTGTTCTTACATTTAGGTAATCATTCAATAACCTTTAGTTGTGACACCCCCAAATCTGGGTTACCTTACTCCCGAGTTTGGTGTTCACGATCCACAATATAATAACACTTAACTACCCATTTAAATATAACTCATTAACATATATTGTGAATACATAAGTCCCAGGTCCACTAACCATAACATTACAGAAATACCCCTTAGTTATACAAAAAAAAGTTTACAATACAACATAATCATAATAATGTTTATTATACTAATTTATCACTATGCCTTTTCCTTTGTTCTTCTCCGCAGCACCTTCTGCAACTTCGTCCCTAGCTGAAAAGTTTTATTTAGCAAGGGTGAGCAACAAGTTTGCCCCGTAAGTTAAGACATACGATAAAGGTATAGAAATCAATAGCAAGTCCTCTCACATTCTACGCAACAATAATCTGATAATGAAAGAATACAACGCTTTCAAAAATTTCTACGATATTCAAATGAATAATCAAGAATTTTATTCTACGAAATAGCATAGTGGAATATTTTCCAGATTTGTGCTGAGCGATCCATTGGATCTTGAACTTCTCTTCTCGAGTAACTATCAAAGTTATACTTTGATATACCCAGGTGTATCAGATAACCATAAAGATTAAATTATACCCCTCTGCAAGTATATAAAGTAATCAGCTTTATTATACCCTATATTATGCATAATACTTAATCGCGCGCAAAAGCCAAATATACGACCAATAAAATATTTCCTTTATATAAAAGGTTGTTCTTCTCAGTCTCAGAATCAATATTTTGATTTAACAACGAAATACTGTGATTTCAATTTCTAATTACTTCTCGATCTAGCCGAAATAATTGGCATCGATTTGTCAATAATAATTGAATTCTCTTCTCGAACCTATCAATTTCTAACAAATATTCGTCTAGCTAGAATGATTAGCTAAGACATTTCTCAACATAATTCGATAATAAACAGGAATTATATGTATTGTCAATTCTATCTTCTACGAATATGAATATCCAACAACAGTTATTCTACAAATGTATAGTTTTCGAATTAGTAATTCAATTTGAATTATTAAACATGCACTAACTGCGAATAATCAACAATAAATCCCTGGACATGGTATAATTAGCAATAATTAACCACTGTAATAATTGAATGAATATAACTCAAGGTTGAGTTAGGAAACTTGCCTTCTCCGCAGATTACAGCTACACAAAATACTTATCTGCGTTCGTAAGACCTATAACCAATAATATCGGTCTCACAATTAGCACAATAATTTATAACACATAATATTGTAATTCACAGTCAATCTTCTCCTAGACACATTACCACATAGCCACATCAGTGTTTATAATCTATATAAACACTTAACAAGTCTAACTATTTCGGTCTGGTTGGACTTCGGTCCATTCTCGGTGTTCTGGTCACCCTATCCGATAATTAACACATTGATTATCAATTAAACTTGGTCTCTAAGCTTCAATATTATTTTAGATAAGTTAAATATCATTTATAATATTTTTCGGAAGCTTTTAATAATTTATAAATAATTATTATAATTTATAATAATTTTTCAAACAGTTAAATTATTTTTAAATGATTTAATTATCGAATAATCTTATCATCATTAATATTTAATAATCTAAACATATTAATAACCTACTTGTCAAAATATTAAAGTTATTATTAATAACTTAAAATATTTTTAAATCATCAATATTCTACTTAAATGATTTTTTAAAATAATTAAAATTATTTTTAAATCATCACCATTAATATTTAAATATTAATGAAATTATTATCAAAATATTAAAAGTCATTAATTATAACTTAAAATATTTTTAAAATATTTTTCTCATTTTTAAATGATTTTTAAATCAATAAAACTATTTTTAATTTATTTATTTAATATAATAATTAAATAAATCTAATATCATTAGTATTAATTTATTAATGAAAATTCTCTAAAAATATTAAAAGTTATATTTTATAACTCAAAATATTTTTAAATACATTATTCTTATTTAAAATAATTTTTCATAATATTAAATCATTTCCTCTAATTTATTTAATACACTAATTAAATAAATTAAATACCTTTAATATTTAAATAATTATAAATATTAAAGAAAAATATTTCAATTGGTCAAAAATTATTTTTCATAATTTAAAATAATTTTTAAAACCGTTTTTAATAATTTTTACAATTTATTTTTATTTTTAAGTAATTTTCAGAAAATCAGAAAATAAATACTAATAAAACCGTCGCTAAAGACCTTTAGCGACACTTGTCTGTTGCCTTTGGTGTTCTTGGCTCAAGAACACTGACAAAGTCACTGTTCAAGGTGCATGATTTGACGGGCCTTAATTTTCTGCTATAATTGTTTCTGAGTCATCTAAGACTTAGGTATGGTAGTAAACACGTAATACTACACTTATCAATCACCAACATGGTCATACGACATCACAACAAGGAGATCAAAGTCTCCAAATTTGCTGTCAGATGATTTCTGGGTTTTTCAGAAACCCAGGCAGTTCGAAGGTCCCATTTCGAGCTCAATTATCTAAGTGTTATGTTCATTATTTAGGTGATCTCATGGTCCAAATCTATACTCCTTGCATCACGGAATAACACTACAACAACAGATCAAATAAACAACAACAACATCACAAGTTAAATCACGGTCAAAGGCTGTCAGAAATCTCATGCAAACCTTTTCTGGAAATTGCAGAAATTCACAATCATGGTCGAATGGCCTACTTTGACCAACTATTACCTTTGCTCTGTTGATATCCTACACGATATAAGGCCACCAATACAAATTACACACAACCAGCTACAAATATGACACAACAATATTATCATAACACTTAAACACTGACAGATCTGGGCTTCACAAAAGCTTGTCAGACTCGGATTTAGCCTTTCTGGGTTGCCCAGATTTGGCCCGGTCATGCCCGGTCAACGGGTTTTGACCGTTAATAACTTCTAATCCAGACATCAACTGACTGTGAAACCACTTTTAGATTAAAGACAACATAACAAGCTATCAATAACAACTCTAAAACAACAAATATCATAAACGAGCAAGGATCTGTGGCCACTGACATTTCTTGTCAAACCACTAAGAATGCTTAAGAACAGATTTTGAAAAACATGGTTTTTACCCACTTTGATGCTATGGATCCATGATGGATCATCATAGATCAACCAAACACATCATATAACACCAGATTAAACACTTTAAACAAAAATTTTCTTATCAACTTAGATCAAAAAATCAATTTAGGTTTATACCTTCTAGCTTCAAATTCTTGATCTTGCTCTCCTTAACTGATCTTAATGATCTAAGGGATGTTCTCGGGACTGATATACTTGTAGTTTTTGGATGTCTTGGAGAGAGAGAGAGAGTAGGTGAGAGCTTGAGAGCAAAATGGCTAAATTATTTGATTTTCTCTCTCTCCAATATATATATATATTACTTAGATACATGCATGATCTGTTCTTGCTGTCAATTGGAGGTTAAATTAGCTGATATTTTAATGTCACAAAGTCAAATTAGTGGTTTACCAACTAAAGCTTTAGCCATTTTTACAAGTTAGCTCATTTAAAATGTAAAAGGGTATTTTGGTCACTTGCAAAATAAATTTAATGGCAAACATGGAATTTGTACAAAACCCTTAGGGTTTAACCCTTAAGGTTTAACCTTAAGGTCCTAGCCCTTAGGTTTTATATTATTAGTTTCTAAAATCTCAATTTAGGGTTTTAATTAGAAAAATAAAATTTCTAAATTACAATTAGGGTTTGTAAAATAGAAATTAAGCTAACAAAAATATAATTAGGGTTTTCTAATCATATTAAAGTTTAATAAAAAAATTTAGGCTTGACAATTAGTTTTAGGGTTTCCTAATTAGGGTTTAGGATTCCCGAATATGAAATTAGGATTTCCCGGCATACAATTAGGGTTTTTAACTGTACAATTGGTTTTCTAAATCTGAGATTAGGGTTTTTAATCCCTTATTAGGGTTTATTAATTACAAACCTTATCCGATCAATTATTGATCAAAATCTTTATACAGTACAAACACGTACTTATCAATATAATTATTTTAATTGCATTTTCTATCGGATCCCTTTTTCCAGAAATTAGGGTTAGGGTTTCTAAAGCTGTTAAGCAAAACACTACTCTAATTTACTAATCAATACACAAATTGACCTTCTCGAGACTCGTATCACAGAAACTTGTCACAAAATTGATAATCAATTATAATATTAATAAAAAAAATTATTCGTAAAATTTTAATTATTCGAAATCTTAGGTTATCACATTCACCCATCCTTTAAAGCATTCCGTCCTCGGAATCACTACTTTCTTATTCTCTACAATCTTTTAAAGTTGTACCACCAATTCATTTTTATCAACACAATATTAATTTATGTTTCAAATTCTAACCTGTGACTTGAATCTATAAGAGAAAATAGTTCGCAAAAATATCTAATTCATAATACTCGCGTAGTAAAATTTCTAAACGAAATCGTTACCTGTTGCCACCTCCTGAGTAGCCACTTCATCTTGCGTCGTCATATTTAATGTACGGGCCGTTGGTCTTCCTAGCTGTGCAGGTCCTCAAATTGCCAAGGTTCCGCCCCCGGGTCCCTTGTTGACACTTTCTTTCTTAGTATTTCTCTTCGGACAGTTCTGAACCATATGATTAGTCGATCAGCACGCAAAGCAACTTTGTATCTTCTTTGGATTGGGACAATTAGGCGACATGTGCCCCTCTTGTCCGTAGTTGTAACAAACTCATTTCTTCTTCAGACAAACACCTACATGATTCTTCCCACACGTTGCACATGGCTCCCTTCCTTGCTTATTTCCTTCTGTCTTGCCACCTGATTGGGTATTCTCACTCCACTTTCTCTTATTCGGGTTACTACCTCCATTGCTTCCTCCATCATTTGTCTTCTTCTTCTTTTCCTGATAAAATCGAGATCCAGCCTCGCTCCCTCCTTCGGCAATTAACGCTTTCTCCATCAACACCGCGAACATATTGATCTGCAATACCGCTACCTTGTTAAATATCCTCGGCTTCAGCCCATTCTCAAATCTTCTCGCTTTTCTTATTTCTGTGTCCACTTGATGAGATGCAAATCTCGCTAACTCATTGAATTTGGCAACGTATTCTGTTACCGACATGTTCTCTTGCTTCAATTCTAAAAATTTAACTTCCATCCTGGATTGCATACTCGGCGAGAAATAGTTCTCAAAGAACAACTCCTTGAATATTGTCCATAACACCACCGATGTATCAGCTCTTTCCTGATTAGTCTCCCGCCAGTAATTAGTTTCTCCCTTCATCAAGTATGTAGCAAAAGCCATCTTCTGCTCTTCTGCCACTCGCGCAATGACGAATGCTTTCTCCATCTCTTTCACCCAAGTTTGGGCTTCAATCAGATCCGTGGTTCCCCTGAATTCCGGCGGTCCTACCGCTTTAAAGCCCTTGAAGTTAGCCAATCTATCAGTTGGCTTATTTCTCGCTCTTCCTCTTGCTGGAGCCCTATTTTCCATAGCTTCGGCTATCATATCTGCAAAATTCTGCATTGGGTCCGCTTGACCTCCTTCGTTATTCATTGATTGTTCTTCTCGTTGGTTTCAATTTTGTCGTCTAGATGGCATGATCTGATTGAAATAAAAATCTTATATTAATTCTCTTTCTCTACACAGATTCTTAATACAATAAGAATTCAACACATAATTATCATATATAAGCGCATATTTATTCAAATAGTTCATAGCACATTTAGTACTTAACACATATTACTATCCCTTTTTAAAATAATTTTTAGGATTTAACATACACAACTTTACACAAAAAGTTGTAATTCTCCAATCACACATAGCTATTACCCGTTCATCAAACTTACCACACTTATGAGCTTAGGAACTTGCCATAATTATATGAGTGTATGAACTTATCCTAGTCAGACCTTTGACGTCCATTCGTTGAGGGATTCAGAACATTTCATATAATCATGAGTCATTAACTTACCATAAGTATGAGTTTTAAGAACACAAATTAATCTTAATCTTATATTCATATAGAAAATAAAGATTTCATTCATAAAACATATATATTTACATATGTTTAAACATCATTCTCGATATTACAACACTTAATATCAAAAGCTTCTACTAAAGAATACTATCACACACACACACACACACACACACACACACACACACACACACACATATATATATATATATATATATATATAAGTTGTCTACCGACCACTCCCTTCACCAGTCTTGTGAAACCCCAGATTTTATGAATAAATATTTAATTTTTCTCGAAATAATTTTTTATATTATGGTGTGGATTTGATATAATAGTTATGGGTAGTACTTATAAATTTTGTAAAGTATCCAAGTTGTCATATAATATTCGATTGGTCGGGGAATATTCGTTTTAACAGGGAATATTCGTACAACGACACAATCATTGGTGGACCCCACAACGGAATTATTGTCGGATTGAGAAAACGACAAAAATATTTTATTAAAAATAACGGCGGAAGTTTTACCATTGTTACTGTTGAACTACTCGGTAGTAAAAGTACAGTAATACGTGTGGTTGCATAGTAGCACACGGTATTAATTATTAATGCTTATGTGAGAAGTCACTCAGTTTGATTCAATTATTGTCAGTTAATAATATGAATTATTTAGCGATAATGACGTTTTGTTTTATTCGTATTATTAACGTAATAAAACAGAAACATCTTTTTATATAAAACAGAATACTTTATTAAAGTTATTCAATAAATAGAATATATTATATTTTATTTAAAAGATTTTTCTTTAAATATGGACCGTCAGATTAAAGTAATCAATCTGGACCGTTCATGGATTAGTTACTATGCATTCTATTTTTCTATAAATAGCAACTCGTTCCTTCATTATTTCTTACGAATTCACTGAACTCTAGAGAGAGAAACTATAGAGAGAGAGAAGAAGAGTATTCTGCTACTTAACTGCTTCCTTATTTCAGCTCTTCTTTAAAACGGTAACGGGTGTTATTCTTTCTTATTCATGAAGAGAACCGTTGTTATTCCATTTCTTATTATTCTGTTGGAATAACCTGTATACGCGGTCTACCCTATACTTGGTGACATTCGTCTATTATTCTGTTGGAACATCCTGTCTGTGTGTTTTACACCGGACCTGATTCCGTTTTTATTATTATTCTGTTGGAACATCCTGTCTGTGTGTTTTACACCGGACCTGGTTCCGTCTTGTTATTATTCTGTCGGAATATCCTGTCTGTGCGTTTACGCCGGACCTGGTTCCATTATTTATTATTCTGTCGGAATATCCTGTCTGTGCGTTTACGCCGGACCTGGTTCCATTATTTATTATTCTGTCGGAATATCCTGTCTGTGCGTTTACGCCGGACCTGGTTCTATTATTTATTATTCTGTTGGAATAACCTATCTGTGCGGTCTATCGCATGCATGGTGATTTCTTTTGTTATTCCATTCTTTATTATACTCAGTTGGTTAAGTTTTGACTTCTATCCTCCATGAAATTTGTGGAATATTCTTGACATTTGCGCTTCATCTAGTATCTATTCATGAAAATATTCTCCTGATCATTCTTGAATTTTACTCGACAAAGCAGTATCATGTTGACAATTAGGTCGTTGTTAATTCTTGGATAAATTAATTCTTGAACTTGTTTTATTGAATTCTTATATCATTGTCATCATCCTCATGTTTATATTCTGTTGAAAGTCATCTGTGGCCTGTAGTGCATAGATGGACTTGGTATGATTATGACCAGGGATTATTCGGTGTAATCATGACCGTAATGTTACGAATGATGTGGTAAAAGTCCTCATTGGCCCGTAGTGCATTGATGGACAGTTATTGGCATGATCATGACCATTAATGAATATACGAATATCCTTGGCCGTAGTGCAGGGGTGATTCGATGATGTAGATTATTTTATTAAGCTGAGTCCCAGCGATCACAGTGTTGAAAAATCTTTTAAATCATAAAAGATAGTAGAGTTTATTTTCTACTTGACTCTTTTAATGGATTGCTTGTTCCGCTGCAGTTAAACTTGATGTCTATTATATTTTATAAGTTTAACATTGTTGAAGGCTAATGATAATTTATTCTGTATTATCTTAGTCATAATATTTCTTACTGGGCTAGTTGAGCTCACCCTTTCTTTCACTGTTCTCTTCAGGAAATGAGAACGTAGCTGGGGCAAGTCGGGAAACGGAGTGATGGTCCGAATGATAGTATTAGTTAGTAGTCCTCACTATTCTATGTAATAGTGTGTTAAATGTAATGAGGACTCCTTTTGAGTATGAATACTCTCTAGAAGATAATATTTGTATTCAAACTCACAGTTTATGTTTTGTCGTATTATACACGACAGTTGTATTAGCAAGTTATATTTGTATTCTGTACCATGTAAGTGGCGACCCAAGATGGGTGACGTATACTTAATTTTTGGGGCGTCACAGTTGGTATCAGAGCTTAGGGATATGATCCCTGGCTAAGATATGAGAATAGAACTAGGAGGGGAGAGACGGGGAATTCCTTCGCTAGTATGACCTACCTAAGTTTATTTGGTATTTAATTGGTCGGTCAAAGTATATGGATAATATGTTATATGTTAATTAACCCTTGTTTTGTTGCAGTATTTGCAAATGGCATCTGAAAATGTTGAGATAATCAATGAAGCACATGAGACCATTGAATCACCAACGATCAATGCTCAGGATAATGTGCAACCAGAGGACAATAGTCCTCATGAAAATAATAACACCGATGAAATGGTGAATGATGGGATGGTCAGAGACTTTATGCAATTCATACAACAACAAAATAACTCTCGGACGGTCACCGCTAAGCAGTTCAAGGAGCAATTCATGCAACAACGGGCGAGAGCGGCTCCTATCCAAAATGAAGGAGGAAACAATGACAACCCACGGTTGGTCACCGCTAAGCAATTCAAGGAGCTAGGACCACCGGAGTTTTTGGGAAAGCCAGAACCACTTAAGGCGGAGACGTGGTTAAAGCAGATCACCAAGATATTTGATGTCTTGGGATGCTCCGAGGAGCAAAAGGTTCCCTTTGCCACTTTTATGTTGCGTGAAGAGGCAGATTATTGGTGGGAATCTGTAAAACGTACCCAGCCTGACGCACTCAAGATGTCTTGGGAGAAGTTCCAAGAACTGTTCAATGACAAGTACTTTCCCGAAAGTATTCGTCACAAGAAGGAGGTGGAATTTATCAAGTTGGAGCAAAACAACATGACCGTGTCGCAGTACGAAGCCAAGTTTGCCGAGTTGTCCCGATTTGCATCCCACTTGGTGGATAATGAAGAGAGAATGACGCGGATGTTTTTAAGAGGTTTGAAACCGGAGATACGTCAATATCTTATTTCTCATAAACTGTGTTTGTATTCAGATGTTGTGAATAGGGCTCAGTTAGTGGAGCGCGATAACGAGTCAACGCAACCAAAAGAGAGCAGCCAGAAAAATGATAATACTGGTGATAACAGTCATCAAAGCGGTGACAATAAGCATGGAGGGAATCAACATGCCAGAAATAGTAACCACTTCAATGGTAATCATGGTCAAAACAATAAGAATGGACATTTCAAGAAGAGAAAATTCAACAATGATGGAAAGACGTCAGAACCAGCACCCGTTGTTAAGGAAGGAGAACGACCACCTATCATATGCTTCAAATGCGGAGGGGAGGGACACATCAGTCCAAACTGCACGATGCTATCCAAAGCATGCTATAATTGTGGAAGAGAAGGTCACTTAGCCCGATTTTGTCGTTCACCGAAGATAAGTTCAGATAGGATGGAGGCACCGAAGACCGTCCCAGAAAAGCCAAAGCCAGTAGTTTAAGAGAAAGCGTTTTTTTTTCGTGACGAGGAACCTGAATAAAATTATCACGGGTATGTTAGTCATAAACTCTTGCGAAGTCTATACCATGTTAGATACCGGTTCTACTCACTCTTTTATTTCACCTAGTTGTGTTCAATGTTTAGACTTTGATATGTCTGTTTAAAGTCAGTTGGGAGAAATCTTTATTACCCCCACTATTTATAAATCTTGTTCAAATCAACACTTTCACGTTACCTGTCAATCTTATCTTTTTGAAAATACTTGCCTTTGTTGTGATTTTTTGAAACGATTGGTTCACTACTTATCATGCTTCTCGTAAGGTTGTTAGCTTTCATACTCCTAACCACCCTGTTATGCGGATTCAAAGTAACCAAACCACTAAAGTCAATCATTGTCATATCAAGCCATAAACAAAGAGCCCCGATCCTTTCGTTGTTGACTTTCTTGTGTGGAATATACCGAAGCCAGACTTTCGGTAGGGGACGTTGTGAATAACGGTGACAAGTTAATAGATATCAATGTGACGTGTTATCCAAGTCTTGGACGAGAGTCACAGTTTTGAATGATATTTCTATTGTTAATAAATTTCCTGACGTATTCTTGAAGACTTCTTAGCTTACCCCTAGAGCGTGAAATCGAATTTTGTATTGACCCCAGTACAAAACCCATTTCTTAAACCTTCAAATATTTATTCAACTAAAGCGAACGTATCATGCGCCAAAGACGTTGGCTCGAGCTGTTAAAGATTATGATCATACCATACCATCGTGAAAAAGCGAACGTGGTAGCTGATGCGTTGAGTAGAAGATCGTATGCGGTTACAAGTGCGAATATACGAATCCACGTGAAGATAACGAATATATGATTATAATCGATTTTAATCGATAAAGTTAAAGCCGCTCAAGCTACATACTCAGAGCTGATAAATGTGAAGAAGAAGGTTCAAGAGGGCGTTATTCTAGAAGCAAGAATCGACGAAGAGAGGAAATCTCAACTCTCGATTTAATTGGCCCATTTGAAATCCTCGATGAAGTAGGAACTGTGGCCTATAGACTCGTTTTACCGCCAAGTATGTTGCATATTCAGAATATTTTTTTTTACGTATTGATGTTACGTAAATATGTGGACGACCCGAACCACATTATTAATTTAGAAACCGGACGAGATAGCAAAAGATTTAACGTATGAGGAGATACGTGTTAACATCTTGGATAAGAAGGATCATATTCGATGCTTAAAGGTTATACCTCAAGAGTTAGAATTTGAAGTGAAGTCAAGGTATCCTCACATGTTCGGCATACCAAGTACGTACGTAAATTTCGAGGGCGAAATTCTATAAGGAGGGGAGATTGTGAAACTCCAGATTTTATGAATAAATATTTAATTTTTCTCGAAATAATTTTTTATATTATGGTGTGGATTTGATATAATAGTTATGGGTAGTATTTATAAATTTTGTAAAGTATCCAAGTTGTCATATAATATTCGATTGGTCGGGGAATATTCGTTTTAACAGGGAATATTCGTTCAACGACACAATCATTGGTGGACCCCACAACAGAATTATTGTCGGATTGAGAAAACGACAAAAATATTTTATTAAAAATAATGGCGGAAGTTTTACCATTGTTACTGTTGAACTACTCGGTAGTAAAAGTACAGTAATACGTGTGGTTGCATAGTAGCACACGATATTAATTATTAATGCTTATGTGAAAAGTCACTCAGTTTGATTCAATTATTGTCAGTTAATAATATGAATTATTTAGCGATAATGACGTTTTGTTTTATTCGTATTATTAACGTAATAAAACAGAAATATCTTTTTATATAAAATAGAATACTTTATAAAAGTTATTCTATAAATAGAATATATTATATTTTATTTAAAAGATTTTTCTTTAAATATGGACCGTCAGATTAAAGTAATCAATCTGGACCGTTCATGGATTAGTTACTATGCATTCTATTTTTCTATAAATAGCAACTCGTTCCTTCATTATTTCTTACGAATTCACTGAACTCTAGAGAGAGAAACTATAGAGGGAGAGAAGAAGAGTATTCTGCTACTTAACTGCTTCCTTATTTCAGCTCTTCTTTAAAACGGTAAGGGGTGTTATTCTTTCTTATTCATGAAGAGAACCGTTGTTATTCCATTTCTTATTATTCTGTTGGAATAACCTGTATACGCGGTCTACCCTATACTTGGTGACATTCTTCTATTATTCTATTAGAACATCCTGTCTGTGTGTTTTACACCGGACCTGGTTCCGTTTTTATTATTATTCTGTTGGAACATCCTGTCTGTGTGTTTTACACCGGACCTGGTTCCGTCTTGTTATTATTCTGTCGGAATATCCTGTCTGTGCGTTTACGCCGGACCTGGTTCCATTATTTATTATTCTGTCGGAATATCCTGTCTGTGCGTTTACGCCGGACCTGGTTCCATTATTTATTATTCTGTCGGAATATCATGTCTGTGCGTTTACGTCGGACCTGGTTCTATTATTTATTATTCTGTTGGAATAACCTATCTGTGCGGTCTATCGCATGCATGGTGATTTCTTTTGTTATTCCATTCTTTATTATACTCAGTTGGTTAAGTTTTGACTTCTATACTCCATGAAATTTGTGGAATATTCTTGATATTTTCGCTTCATCTAGTATCTATTCATGAAAATATTCTCCTGATCATTCTTGAATTTTACTCCACAAAGCAGTATCATGTTGACAATTTGGTCGTTGTTAATTCTTGGATAAATTAATTCCTTAACTTGTTTTATTGAATTCTTATATCATTGTCATCATCCTCATGTTTATATTCTGTTGAAAGTCATTTGTGGCCTGTAGTGCATAGATGGACTTGGTATGATTATGACCAGGGATTATTCGGTGTAATCATGACCGTAATGTTACGAATGATGTGGTAAAAGTCCTCATTGGCCCGTAGTTCATTGATGGACAGTTATTGGCATGATCATGACCATTAATGAATATACGAATATCCTTGGCCGTAGTGCAGGGGTGATTCGATGATGTGGATTATTTTATTAAGCTGAGTCCCAGCGATAACAGTGTTGAAAAACCTTTTAAATCATAGAAGATAGTAGATTTTATTTTCTACTTGACTCTTTTAATGGATTGCTTGTTCCGCTGCAGTTAAACTTGATGTTATTATATTTTATCAGTTTAACACTGTTGAAGGCTAATGATAATTTATTTTGCATTATCTTAGTCATAATATTTATTACTGGGCTAGTTGAGCTCACCCTTTCTTTCACTGTTCTCTTCAGGAAATGAGAACGTAGCTGGGGCAAGTCTGGGAATGGAGTGATGGTCCGAATGATAGTATTAGTTAGTAGTCCTCACTATTCTATGTAATAGTATGTTAATAAATGTAATGAGGACTCCTTTTGAGTATGAATACTCTCTAGAAGATAATATTTGTATTCAAACTCACAGTTTATGTTTTGTCGTATTGTACACGACATTTGTATTAGTAAGTTGTATTTGTATTCTGTACCATGTAAGTGGCGACCCAAGATGGGTGACGTATACTTAATTTTGGGGGGGTCACAAGTCTTCTTCTTGTTGGGATACTTGTTGAATCCGTGACCCGTTCTCCCACATGAGAAACACTTCCTTATATTCGGCTTAAGACAATGCAAGAAAATATGTCCTTCCTGCTTACAGTTGAAACAAGCATTCTTCCACATCATGCATTCTCCTACGTGAGTCTTCCCACACTTGCTGCAAGCTTGACTCTTCTTCGGGTTTGAATCTTCAGAGTTAGGGCTATCGTTGTCCCTCTTTCTCTTTTTCTTTCCCTTCTTGCTGGTTCCTTCAGATGATCCACCACCTTCAGTCTTCATCTTTTCCACCTGCGCCTTGAGCTCGTTCTGTTCTTCAGTCATCTCGTCTGTCTTCCACAACTCCTCCATGAGAAACACTTTACTATGGAGTTCCTAAACTTCTACAGATAGCTGATCTTGTTCTCCAACTTTGATCTTATTCTTTAACCCCACCTTAGCTTCTTTAGACTCTGCCTCCTCATCAGTACTTAGATACATCTCGAAATAATCATCATGATCAGTCCCGAGATTAACCATGGGTTCATCTTTTCCCACTTCTTTAACTGACTCGCTCTGTGCTGGCACCTAGACTACTGGCACTGGTATGACAGCCGCTGGCATCTCCGTACTCATCTTATCTTCTCCCGACATCCTACAATCAGTTTAAACAACTTGATTAGTACTCCATTAGTATAATCTTCTAACACTATGAGTCCACATATCTCACTATAGATACGGTTCAGTAATCTCTCACTTAGTACTCTAAATGAGTATTCTCTATCTCGCTTATGGTTATAATCCTTGGGTCTTTCCCTACCCCACTTAAGGTTTATAACCTACAACTTTGATACCAACCTGAGACACCCCCAAATCCAAGTTGCCTGACCCCCGAGTTTGGTGTTCACGATCCATAATATAATAACACTTAAATACCCATTTAAATATAAATAGGAATACATAACTCATTAACATATGTTGTTAATACATAAGTCCCAGGTCCACTAACCTTAACATTACAAAAATACCCCTTAGTTATACAAAAAAAAGTTTACAATACAACATAATCATAATAATGTTTATTATACTAATTTATCACTATGCCTTTTCCTTTGTTCTTCTGCAGCACCTTCTGCAACTTCGTCCCTAGATGAAAAGTTTTATTTAGCAAGGGTGAGGAACAAGTTTGCTCCGTAAGTTAAGACATACGATAAAGGTATAGAAATCAATATCAAGTTTCCTCACATTCTACACAACAATAATCTGATAATGAAAGAATACAACGCTTTCAAAATTTTCTACGATATTCAAATGAATAATCAAGAATTATATTATACGAAATAGCAAAGTTGAATATTTTTCAGATTTATGCTGAGCGATCCATTGGATCTTGAACTTCTCTTCTCGAGTAACTATCAAAGTTGTACTTTGATATACCCAGGTGTATCAGATAACTATAAAGATTAAATCATACCCCTCTGCAAGTATATAAAGTGATCAGCTTTAGTATACCCTATATTATGTATAATACTTAATCACGCGTAAAAGTTGAATATACGACCAATAAAATATTCCCTTTATATAAAAGGTTGTTCTTCTCAATCTCAGAATCAAGATTTTGATTTAACAATGAAATACCGTGATTTCAATTTCTAATTACTTCTTGATCTAGCCGAAATAATTGGCATCGATTTGTCAATAATTGTGACGCCCCCAAAATTAGGTATACATCACCCATCTTGGGTCGTTAGATACATGGTACAAAATATAAATACAACTTACTAATACAACTGTCGTGTACAATACGACAAACATAACTGTGAGTTTGAATACAATTATTATCTACTAGAAACTATACAAACTCAAAAGGAGTCCTCATTACAATTATTGTCACACTATTTAACAGAATAGTGAGGACTACTAATACTATCATCTGGTCCACCACTCCATTCCCCGACTCGTCCCAGCTATATTATCATTTCCTGAAGAGAACAGTGAAAGAAAGGGTGAGCTCAACTAGCCCAGTAATAAATATTATGACTAAGATAATGCAAAATAAATTATCATTAGCCATCAACAGTGTTAAACTGATAAAATATAACGAACATCAAGTTTAACTGCAGCGGAACAAGCAATCCATTAAAAGAGTCAAGTAGAAAATAAAATCTACTATCTTCTATGATTTAAAAGGTTTTTCAACACTGTTATCGCTGGGACTCAGCTTAATAAAATAATCCACATCATCGAATCACCCCTGCACTACGGCCAAGGATATTCGTATATTCATTAATGGTCATGATCATGCCAATAACTGTCCATCAATGAACTACGGGCCAATGAGGACTTTTACCACATCATTCGTAACATTACGGTCATGATTACACAGAATAATCCCTGGTCATAATCATACCAAGTCCATCTATGCACTACAGGCCACAGATAACTTTCAACATTTTATAAACATGAGAATGATAACAACGATATAAGAATTCAATAAAACAAGTTCAAGAATTAATTTATCCAAGAATTAACAACGTCCAAATTGTCAACATGATAATGCTTTGTGGAGTAAAATTCAAGAATGCTTAGAAGAATATTTTCATGAAAAGATACTAGATGAAACGTAATTATCAAGGATATTCCACAAATTTCATGGAGTATAGAAGTCAAAACTTAACCAACTGAGTATAATAAAGAATGGAATAACAAAAGAAATCACCATACATGCGATAGACCGCACAGACAGGTTATTCCAACAGAATAATAAATAATGAAACTAGGTCCGACGTAAAATGCATAGACAGGATATTCCAACAGAATAATAATAAAGACGGAACCAGGTCCGGTGTAAAACACACAGACAGTATGTTCCAACAGAATAATAATAAAGATAAAACCAGGTCTGATGTAAAATACACTGACAGGATGTTCCAACAGAATAATAATAAAGATGGAACCAGGTCCGGTGTAAAACACACGGACATGATGTTCCAACAGAATAATAGAAGAATGTCACCAAGTATAGGATAGACCGTGTATATAGATTATTCCAACAGAATAATAAGAAATGGAATAACAACAATTCTCTTCATGAATAAGAAAGAATAACACCCCTTACCGTTTTAAAGAAGAACTGAAATAAGGAAGTAGTTAAGTAACAGAATACTTTTCTTCTCTCTCTCTATAGTTTCTTTCTATAGTTTCTCTCTCTAGAGTTCAGTGACTTCGTAAGAAATAATGAAGGAATGAGCTGCTATTTATAGAAAAATAGAATACATAGTAACTAATCCATGAACGGTCCAGATTGATTACTTTAATCTGATGGTCCATATTTAAAGAAAAATCTTTTAAATAAAATATAATATATTCTATTTATAGAATAACTTTAATAAAGTATTCTGTTTTATATAAAAAGATGTTTCTGTTTTATTACGTTAATAATACGAATAAAACAAAACTTCATTATCGCTAAATAATTCATATTATTAACTGACAATAATTGAATCAAACTGAGTGACTTCTCACGTAAGCATTAATAATCAATACCGTGTGCTACTATGCAACCACACGTATTACTGTACTTTTACTACCGAGTAGTTCAACAGTATTAATGGTAAAACTTTCGCCGTTATTTTTAATAAAATATTTTTGTCGTTTTCTCAATCCGACAATAATTCCGTTGTGGGGTCCACCAATGATTGTGCCGTTGTACGAATATTCCCTGTTAAAATGAATATTCTCCTACCAATCGAATATTATATAACAACTTGCGTACTTTGCAAAATTTTTAAATATTACCCACAACTATAACATTATATCAAATTAACTCCATAATATTTAAAAATGATATTTATAGAAAATTCATCTTTATTTATAAAAGTTGGGGTCTTACAACCTCCCCTTCTTATGAAATTTTGCCCTCGAAATTAGGGTACGTACCTGGTATTTCGAAGACGTAAGGATACATTGACTTCATTTCAGATTCTAACTCCCAAGTCATTTCCTCAACATCGTGATTTCTCCACAAAACTTTAACTTGAGGTATAACCTTGGAGCGTAGAATATGTTCCTTCTTATCCAAGATTTGAACAGGAACTTCTTTATACGTCAAATCCTCTGCTATTTCGTCCGGTTCTAACTCAACAATGTGGTTCGGGTCTTCCACATATTTACGTAACATGGATATATGAAAACGTTATGAACACGAGACATACTTGGCGGTAAAGCGAGTCTATAAGCCACAGTTCCTACTCGATCGAGGATTAAAAATGGACCGATGAATCGAGGATTGAGCTTTCCTCTCTTTCCAAATCTCGTAACTCCTTTCCATGGAGCAACACGTAAGAACACATGATCTCCTATATCAAATTCCACATCCTTTTGATGAAGATCAGCATAACTCTTTTGTCGATCTTGTGAGGTTTTTATACGTTGTCGGATCGTTTGAATCTTTTCTGTAGTCATACGTACCAACTCCGGTCCCAACAACGTTGCTTCACCCACCTCATCCCAACATACTGGAGAATGACACTTTCTTCCATACAACGCTTCGAATGGAGCCATGCCAATACTTGCTTGATAACTGTTGTTGTAGGAAAACTCCACCAATGATAAGAACTTGTCCCAACATCCCTTGAAGTCAAGGACACAGAGTCTTAATAAATCTTCCAGAGTTTGAATAGTCCTTTCTGATTATCCGTCCGTCTGAGGATGATATGCCGAACTAAATCGTAAATCCGTGCCCATAGCTTTTTGTAAGCTAACCCAAAATCGTGAAGTGAATCGTGGGTCTCGGTTAGAAACTATAGATACTGGCATACCATGCATTCTTACAATCTCATTTATGTACACACGAGCAAGACGTTCAAGTGTATAAGTTTCTCGTATAAGTAAAAAATGAGCAGACTTGGTCAATCTATCAATAATGACCCAAATCGCATCAATACCTTGAGAAAACTTAGGAAGACCGGTAACGAAATCCATGGTAATGTGCTCCAACTTCCATTTTGGAATTTCAAGTGGTTGCAATGGACCTTTTGGTACTTGATGCTCCGCCTTGACTTGTTGACAAGTTAGACACCTTGAGATAAATAGCGCTATCTCTCGCTTCATATTTCTCCACCAAAATGTATGACGAAGATCATAATACATTTTGGTACTCTCAGGATGGATTGTAAACGGTGTGTTGTGCGCCTCCATCATGATTTCATACTTTAAATCAAGGTCGTTAGGAACACAAAGTCTGGAGTTGACTCGAAGTATTCCTTCTTCATCAATTCTTGCTTCTGGAATAGCACCTTCTTGCACTTTCTTCCTCATACGCATCAGCTCCAGGTCTGTAGCTGGAGCAGCTTTAACTTTATCGATTAGAGTCAATTCTACTCGTATATTAGCCATCATCACATGGGTCCCTGGAGTCTTTAACTCTATCTCCATCCTTTGCAAGTCACACAAAATGGGCCTTTATGTTGACAATATCGCACTCGTACTTGCATATGATCTTCTACTCAATGCGTTAGCTACCACGTTCGCTTTTCCAGGATGGTATTGAATGGTATGATCATAATCTTTCAACAGTTCAAGCCAACGTCGTTGTCACATGTTGAGTTCCTTTTGAGTGAAAAAATATTTGAGGCTTTTATGATCCGTAAAGATCTCCACCTTCTCCCCATACAAGTAATGCCTCCAAATTTTAAGTGCAAAGACAACAGCTGCCAACTCTAGATCATGAGTAGGATAATTTCTCTCATATTCCTTGAGTTGTCTTGATGCATAGGCTATGACTTTTTCATGTTGCATGATAACGCATCCCAACCCTTTGCTTGAAGCATCACTGTAGATGAAAAATCCCTCCGAGCCAGATGGTATTGTTAGAACATGTGCTGAAATGAGTCTCCTTTTAAGTTCTTAAAAACTCTTATCACATTCTTCGCTCCAGCCTAACTTTGTATATTTCCGAGTCAGCTGAGTTAGTAGAGTAGCGATTCGAGAAAATCCTTCAACGAATCTCCGATAATAACCAGCTAAACCGAGAAAGCTACATACTTCGGTTACTGATTTAGGTTGCTCCCAGCTTTGAATAGCTTAAATCTTTGTGGGGCCAACAGATATTCCACGACTTGATACTACGTGCCCAAGAAATGCTACCTCCTCCAGCCAGAACTCACATTTCTTCAACTTGACATAAAGCTTGTATTCACGAAGCTTTTGGAGTAACAGCCTCAAGTGTTGCTCATGAACTTCACGAATTTTGGAATAAATAAGGTTGTCATCAATAAAGACGACCAAAAAGTGATCCAAATATTCTTTGAATACCCGGTTCATCATATCCATGAAGGCAGCAGGAGCATTAGTCAATCCAAAGGACATGACTAGAAATTCATAATGCCCGTACCGAGTTCTGAAAGCCGTCTTTGGAATATCCTCAGTTCTAACCTTCAGCTGATGATATCCAGAACGAAGATCGATCTTTGAAAAGAATTGTGCTCCTTGCAACTGGTCAAACAGGTCATCAATACGTGGCAATGGGTACCTGTTTTTGATGGTGACATGATTTAACTCCCGATAATCAATACAAAGTCGCATACTTCCATCTTTCTTCTTCACGAATAGAACAGGAGCACCCCAAGGAGAAGTACTAGGACGAATAAAGCCAATGTCTAACAATTCCTGCAGTTGGATCTTTAACTCCTGAAGTTCAATAGGAGCCATTCTATATGGGGCTTTGGAAATGGGTTTTGTAAGGTCGATACAAAATTCAATATCACACTCTGGGGTTAGGCCAGGAAGTTCTTCAGGGAATACGTCAGAGAATTTATTAACAATAGAAATATCACTCAAAATTGATGTATTTTTGTTTAGATCCGTGACATGAGCTAAGAAAGCTTGACATCCGTTTTTCAATAAACGAATAGCTTTATGGCTTGAGATGACAGCGATTGATTTTAATGGTTTGGTTGCTTGAATTCGCATAATAGGTCGATTAGGAATATGAAAGCTAACAACCTTACGAAAATAATCAATTTTTGCATGATGAGTAGTTAACCAATCAATCCCTAGAATCACGTCAAATGCAAGTATTTTTAATGAAATCAGATCGATAGGTAATGTGTGGGTACCAACTTGAACCAAACAAGACTTATAAATCGTGGATGTAATGAAGGTTTCTCCCAATGGAGTTTCAATAGATAAGTCAAAGTCTAATTTCTCTGGAGTCAAATTTAATCGATGAGCGCAAGTAGGAGAAATAAAAGAATGGGTAGAACCGGTATCAAATAAAGTATAGACTTCGTTAGAGTTTATGATAAGCTTACCCGTGATAACCTCATTCGGGTTCCTTGCTTTCTGGGAGGTCACAACAAACGCTCTCCCTTGCACTACCGATTTTGACTTTTCTGGGACGGCCTTTGGTGCCTCCATCCTGGCTGAACTTGTTTTTGGTAAACAACAAAATCTAGCTAAATGACCTTCTCTTCCATAATTATAACATGTTTTAGACGACATCACGCAGTTTGGACTGATGTGCCCCTCCTATCCGTATTTAAAACATATGATAGTTGGTCGTTCTCCTTTCTTAGCAACGGGTACTAGTGCTGACGTCTTTCCATCATTGTTGAATCTCCTCTTCTTGAAATGACCATTCTTATTATTTTGGTCCTGATTACCACCGAATTGGTTACCATTTCTGGCCTATTGATTCCCACCACACTTGTTGTCACCGCTTCGATGACTGCTCTCACTGGTATTATCATTTTACCGACTGCTCTCTTTTGGTTGCGTTGACTCGTTATCGCGCTCCACTAACTGAGCTCTATTCACAACATCTGAATACAAACACAGTTTATGAGAAATAAAATATTGACGTATCTCAGGTTTCAAACCTCGCAAAAATATTCGCGTCATTCGCTCTTCATTATCCACCAAGTGGGACACAAACCAGGACAACTCAACAAATTTAGCCTCATACTACGACACGATCATAATATTCTGCTCCAATTAGATGAACTCTACCTTCTTTATGTGTCGAACACTTTCGAGAAAGTATTTGTCATTGAACAGCTCTTGGAACTTCTCCCAAGACATCTTCAGTACGGCAGGTTGAGTACGCTTAATCGATTCCCACCAGTAATCTGCCTCTCCCCGCAACATAAAGGCGACAAAGGGAACCTTTTGCTCCTCGGAGCATCCCAAGACATCAAATATCTTGGTGATCTGCTTTATCCATGTTTCCGCTATAAGTGGTTTTGGTTCTCCGTTAAACTCTGGTGGTCCCAGCTCCTTGAACTGTTTAGCGGTGACCGACCGAGAGTTTTCAGTGTTTCCACCTACATTTTGAATAGGAGCCGCTCTCGCCTACTGTTGCATGAACTGCATAAACCTTCTGAACATTCCATCATTCATCATTTGGTCAGTATTGTTGTTTGCATAAGGATTGTCGCCTTCCAGATGCACATTATCCCGATTATTGATATGTGGTGAATCAACAGTCGCATGTGCTCCATTACTATTCTCAACATTCTCGGATGCCATTTTCAGATACTGCCACAAAACAAAAGTTAATTGATATGTCATATATTATTCTTATATTCTGACCGACCAAATAAATACAATGCAAATAAACTTAGGTAGGTCATACTAGCAAAGGAATTCCCCGTCTCTCCCCTCCTAGTTCTATTCTCACATCTTAGCCAGGGATCATATCCCTAAGATCTGATACCAACTGTGACGCCCCCAAAATTAGGTATACATCACCCATCTTGGGTCGTCAGACACATGGTACAGAATACAAATACAACTTACTAATACAACTGTCGTGTACAATACGACAAAAATAATTGTGAGTTTGAATACAATTATTGTCTACTAGAGACTGTACAAACTCAAAAGGAGTCCTTATTACAATTATTGTCACACTATTTAATAGAATAGTGAGGACTACTAATACTATTATCTGGTCCATCACTCTATTCCCCGACTCGTCCCACCTATATTCTCATTTCCTGAAGAGAACAGTGAAAGAAAGGGTGAGCTCAACTAGCCCAGTAAGAAATATTATGACTAAGATAATGCAGAATAAATTATCATTAGCCTTCAACAGTGTTAAACTGATAAAATATAACAAACATCAAGTTTAACTGCAGCGGAACAAGCAATCCATTAAAAGAGTCAAGTAGAAAATAAAATCTACTATGTTCTATGATTTAAAAAGTTTTTTAACACTGTTATCGCTGGGACTTAGCTTAATAAAATAATCCACATCATCGAATCACCTCTACACTACGACCAAGGATATTCATGTATTCATTAATGGTCATGATCATGCCAACAACTGTCCATCAATGCACTGCGGGCCAATGAGGACTTTTACCACATCATTTGTACATTACGGTCATGATTATACCAAATAATCCCTGGTCATAATCATACCAAGTCCATCTATGCACTACAGGCCACAGATGACTTTCAACATTTTATAAACATGAGGATGATGACAATGATATAAGAATTCAATAAAACAAGTTCAAGAATTAATTTATCCAAGAATTAACAACGTCCAAATTGTCAACATGATACTACTTTGTGGAGTAAAATTCAAGAATGCTTAGAAGAATATTTTTATGAAAAGATACTGGATGAAACGTAATTATCAAGGATATTCCAAAAATTTTATGGAGTATAGAAGTCAAAACTTAACCAACTGAGTATAATAAAGAATGGAATAACAAAAGAAATCACCATGCATGCGATAGACCGCATAGACAGGTTATTCCAACAGAATAATAAATAATGGAACCAGGTCCGGCATAAAACGCACAGACATGATATTTCAACAGAATAATAATAAAGACGAAACCAGGTCCGGTGTAAAACACACAGACAGGATGTTCCAACAGAATAATAATAAAGACGGAACCAAGTCTGGTGTAAAACACACAGACAGGATGTTCCAACAGAATAATAATAAAGACGGAACCAGGTCCGATGTAAAACACACAGACAGGATGTTCCAACAGAATAATAGAAGAATGTCACCAAGTATAGAGTAAACCGCGTATACAGGTTATTCCAACAGAATAATAAGAAATGGAATAACAACAGTTCTCTTCATGAATAAGAAAGAATAACACCCCTTACCGTTTTAAAGAAGAACTGAAATAAGGAAGTAGTTAAGTAGTAGAATACTTTTCTTCTCTCTCTCTCTATAGTTTCGCTCTCTAGAGTTCGGTGAATTCGTAAGAAATAATGAAGGAATGATCTGCTATTTATAGAAAAATAGAATGCATAGTAACTAATCCATGAACGGTCCAGATTGATTACTTTAATCTGACGATCCATATTTAAAGAAAAATCTTGTAAATAAAATATAATATATTCTATTTATAGAATAACTTTAATAAAGTATTCTGTTTTATATAAAAAGATGTTTCTGTTTTATTACGTTAATAATACGAATAAAATAAAACTTCATTATCGCTAAATAATTCATATTATTAACTGACAATAATTGAATCAAACTGAGTGACTTCTCACGTAAGCATTAATAATCAATACCGTGTGCTACTATGTAACCACACGTATTACTGTACTTTTACTACCAAGTAGTTCAACAGTATCAATGGTAAAACTTCCGCCGTTATTTTTAATAAAATATTTTTTCGTTTTCTCAATCCGACAATAATTCTGTTGTGGGGTCCACCAATGATTGTGCCGTTGTACGAATATTTCCTGTTAAAACGAATATTTCCCGACCAATCGAATATTATATAACAACTTGCGTACTTTGCAAAATTTATAAATATTACCCACAACTATAACATTATATCAAATTAACTCCATAATATTCAAAAATGATATTTATAAAAAATTCATCTTTATTTATAAAAGTTGGGGTCTTACAATAATAATTGAATTCTCTTCTCGAACCTATCAAGTTCTAACAAATATTCGTCTAGCCAGAATGATTAGCTAAGACATTTCTCAATATAATTCAACAATAAATATGAATTATCTGTACTGTCAATTCTATCTTCTACGAATATGAATATCTAATAACATTTATTCTACAAATGTATATTTTTCAAATTAGAAATTCAATTTGAATTATTAAACATGCACTAACTGCGAATAATCAACAATAAATCCCTGGACGTGGTATAATTAGCAATAATTAACCACTATAATAATTGAATGAATATAACTCAAGGTTGAGTTAGGGAACTTGCATTCTCCGCTGATTACAGCTACACAAAATACTTATCTGTGTTCGTAAGACCTACAACCAATAATATCGGTCTCACAATTAGCTCAATAATTTATAACACATAATATTGTAATTCACAGTCAATCTTCTCCTAGACACATTACCACATAGCCACATCAGTGTTTATAACCTATATAAACACTTAACAAGTCTAACAATTTTCGTTCTGGTTGGACGTCGGTCCATTCTCGGTGTTCTGGTCACCCTATCCGACAATTAACACATTGATTGTCAATTAAACTTGGTCTCTAAGTTTTAATATTATTTTATATAAATTAAATATCATTTATAATATTTTTTGGAAGCTTTTAATAATTTATAAATAATTATTATAATTTATAATAATTTTTCAAACAGTTAAATCATTTTTAAATGATTTAATTATCAAATAATCTTATCATCATTAATATTTAATAATATAAAAATATTAATAACCTACTTGTCAAAATATTAAAGTTATTATTAATAACTTAAAATATTTTTAAATCATCAGTATTCTACTTAAATAATTTTTTAAAATAATTAAAATCATTTTTAAATCATCACCATTAATATTTAAATATTAATGAAATTATTATCAAAATATTAAAAGTCATTAATTATAACTTAAAATATTTTTCTCATTTTTAAATGATTTTTAAATCAATAAAACTATTTTTAATTCATTTATTTAATATAATAATTAAATAAATCTAATATCATTAATACTAATTTATTAATGAAAATTCTCTAAAAATACTAAAAGTTACATTTTATAACTCAAAATATTTTTAAATATATTATTCTTATTTAAAATGATTTTTTATAATATTAAATCATTTTTCTCTAATTTATTTAATACAATAATTAAATAAATTAAATACCTTTAATATTTTAATAATTATAAATATTAAAGAAAAATATTTCAATTGGTCAAAAATTATTTTTCATAATTTAAAATAATTTGTAAAACCATTTTTAATAATTTTTACAATTTATTTCTATTTTTAAGTAATTTTCAGAAAATCAGAAAATAAATATTAATAAAACCGTCGCTAAAGACCTTTAGCGACACTTGTCTGTTTCCTTTGGTGTTCTTGGCTCAAGAGCACTGACAAAGTCAGTGTTCAAGGTGCAAGGTTTGATCGGCCTTAATTTTCTGCTATAATTGTTTCTGGGCCATCTAAGACTTAGGTATGGTAGTAAACATGTAATACTACAGTTATCAATCACCAACATGGTCATACGACATCGCAACAAGGAGATCAAAGTCTCCAAATTTGCTGTCAGACGGTTTCTGGGTTTTCCAGAAAACCAAGCAGTTCTAGGGTCCCATTTCGAACTCAATTATCTAAGTGTTCTGTTCATTATTTAGGTGATCTCATGGTCCAAATCTATACTCCTTGCATCAAGGAATAACACTACAACAACAAATCAAATAAACAACAACAACATTACAAGTTAAATCACGGTCAAAGGCTGTCAGAAATCTCATGCAAACCTTTTCTGGAAATTCCAGAAATTCACAATCATGGTCGAATGGCCTACTTTGACCAACTGTTACCTTTGTTCTGTTGATATCCTACACGATATAAGGCCACCAATACAAAGTACACATAACCAGCTACAAATATGACACAACAATATTATCAACACACTTAAACACTGACAGATCTAGGCTTCACAAAAGCTTGTCAGACTCGGATTTAGCCTTTCTAGGTTGCCCAAATTTGGCCCGGTCATGCCCGATTAACGGGATTTGACCGTTAATAACTTCTAATCCAGACATCAACTGACTGTGATGCCACTTTCAGATTAAAGACAACATAACAAGTTATCAATAACAACTCTAAAACAACAAATATTATAAACGAGCAAGGATCTGTGGCCACTGACATTTCTTGTCAAACCACTAAGAATGCTCAAGAACAGATTTTGAAAAAACATGGTTTTTACCCACTTTGACGCTATGGATCCGTGATGGATCATCATAGATCAACCAAACACATCATATAACACCAGATTAAACACTTTAAACAAAAATTTTCTTAGCAACTTGGATAAAAAAATTAATTTAGGTTTATTCCTTCTAGCTTCAAATTCTTGATCTTGCTCTCCTTAACTGATCTTACTGATCTAAGGGATGTTCTAGGGACTGATATACTTGTGATTTTCGGATGTCTTGGTGAGAAAGAGAGTAGGTGAGAGCTTGAGAGCAAAATGGCTAAATTATTTGATTTTCTCTCTCTCCAATCTATATATATTACTTAGATACATGCATGATATGTTCTTGCTGTCAATTGGAGTTTAAATTAGCTGATATTTTAATGTCACAAAGTCAAAGTAGTGGTTTACCAACTAAAGCTTTAGCCATTTTTACAAGTTAGCTCATTTAAAATGTAAAAAGGGTATTTTGGTCACTTGCAAAATAAATTTAATGGCAAGCATGAAATTTGTACAAACCCTTAGGGTTTAACCCTTTGGGTTTAACCCTAAGGTCCTAACCCTTAGGTTTTACACTATTAGTTTCTAAAATTTCCAATTTAGGGTTTTAATTAGAAAAATAAAATTTCTAAATTACAATTAGGGTTTGTAAAATAGAAATTAAGATAACTAAAATATAATTAGGGTTTTCTAATCATATTAAAGTTTAATAAAAAAAATTTACACTTGCCAATTAGTATTAGGGTTTCCTAATTAGGGTTTAGGATTTCCGAATATGAAATTAGGGTTTCCCGGCATATAATTAGGGTTTTTAACTGTACAATTAGTTTTCTAAATTTGAGATTAGGGTTTCTAATCCCTTATTAGGGTTTATTAATTACAAATCTTATCCGATCAATTATTGATCAAAATCTCTATACAGTACAAACACGTACTTATCAATATAATTATTTTAATTGCATTTTCTATCGAATCCCTTTTTTCAAAAATTAGGGTTAGGGTTTCTAAAGCTGTTAAGCACAATTCTACTCTAATTTACTAATCAATACACAAATTGACCTTCTCGAGACTCGTATCACAGAAACTTGTCACAAAATTGATAATCAATATTAAAATTAATAAAAAAAAATTCTTTCGTAAAATTTTATTTATTTGAAATCTCAGGTTATCACATTAGTCATCATTCTTAAGTTTTTAAACATCCTTTATTGATGTTACTTCAAGTCAATTAAGAATATAATTCATTACTAATTAACTTCTTCCTTCTTTATACACTTAAGCATTCTTCTCTGCCTCTTCTTTAGTGCTGGCGCTGCGGCGCCAGCTTCCTATACACAACTCGCGCTGCAGCGCGGGTTTCCAGTACATATTGCTCTGCCTCGGCGCTGCGACGCCAACCTTTACTCTCTGTGCCGTGCTGCGGCGCCACTCTACAGTGTCAATGTCCCGGACTTGGCGCTGCGGCGTGAGTCCCTTCGTTACCATCCACGCTGCGGTGCCACTTTACAGTAGTTGAAGGTCACGTCTGGCATTGCGGCGCCAAGGACAGTGCTTTAGGAGGCGCTGCGACGTCGACTCTGAGCCTCAGAAAAATTTGACAGAAAATTTTCTTGTGTGAACTTTCTAGGCTCATTACTTATTCGTTATAAGTCCGGATTGGCTCGTTCAAAAGTCGTTAGCTCATAAATCACATACTCTATGATTTTGTTACAAAATATTTCATTTTCGAATCTTTTAACTCAAATTTCATCGATTAGTTCATTATTACTGAAATGTTAAACGTTCGTGAATGTTTAAAGCTCGTTTCTTCGTTCTAAGTCAGAATTTGGTCATTTTTGAGTCCGCAACTCTAGAATGCCAATTGAGACTAATCTCCATCGAAAACCAATGTATTTGACTTAAATTTTAACTTTTGACTTTCATAACGAGAATTTAACAATTTCGACGATTATCGTCTAATCTCGCAATTTCGCCGTAACTTCGTTACTTGAGATTTTTATACCATTCAAAATAGATTCGTTCCATCATTCCAACATCCTAACCAAACAAATTTTAACAAATGTTATACATGTCAAATTCTTACATGATATTCATTAGTCCAATAATTATAAAAGTATGATTTACTTGAACATGACTTATTAAGGTTTAAGTCCATTGATTAGCCATCTTTACCACTTCTTATCATACATTCTCTACTAAGCAACACTTCTCTATCAAGCTATAATTGAAGAGAAGGAAGATTAATAATCTAAAGGTTTCTTACCCTTGAAGTTCAACTTGGTTCTTCTTCTTTCTTATTGATAAAACAAGCTTAGCTCTTACTTTTCTGTCTCAAATATAATCTAAGATGTTGGTGGAATTTTAACTAGGCAAAAATGAAATCCAAAGCTTCTTATTTATAAGATTTTCAAAGTTAGGGTAGTTTGGTCATTAAGCCATCCCACCTCCTTACTATTCATTATTTGGCCTCCACTCACCTTATCCTTTGCTTGCTCACCAAGATGGCCAGCCATGACTCACTCATGGGTTGCCCCATGGATTTTCTTACCCGTTTACCCATTGGTTCGATCCACGAATCCGGTTATTAGGTTGGGCCTTAGCTTTTAATTACTTGGGCCTAACATTGGGCTTGCATTTCATTTTATTGGGCCTTAATATCTTTCCAATTGGGCTTGCACAATTCCTACACAAATTATACAAGTCCATTAGAATTGGCTTAATGCTTATAACGTATAGTCTATATATTATCCTCGTATACTTAGTCGTATACTCATTCATTATATATGTTATACTACCTTTCATTTATACTCATATAATACTTCGCATCATACTCGTATTCATTACCTCGTATAATACTTGCTATTATACGATGATCATTTATTCCAATCTTACGTTCCTTAACATTCTCAAATTTAGCACGCAGGGAAAAAACTGTGTTAGCCATACTTGAATTATTATCGCATAATCCATCATCCCTTATTATTCTATTATTACGTATTTCTCGGAAGTTCAAAAATAATTCTCGAGCAGAAATTAGTGAATAGTGTTTTTCAAAAAATTTCTCGGGAAGCTTTTATTTTCGTCTTGAAAATTCAAACACTTTAATTCCTTCACGTAGCCAGGATACTACGATATTCTGACACATTTAGGTTATAGAACACTCTTCATCTTACTAACATATAATAATAACAAATAATATAATTTTATTCATTATTTAATCAAATAAAATTATTTTACAATTAATCCAAATTTCTCGGTCGTTACATCCTTCCCCCCTTATAAGAATTCTGTCCCCAGAATCTCGTCTTACATTAAACAAATAGCTGAGGGTAATTCTTCTTTATCTTTGCTTCAATTTCCCATATTGCTTCTTCGGCATCGTGGTTCTTCCATTACACCTTTACCGAAGGTATAACTTTGTTCCTCAGAACTTGCTCTTTTCTATTAATTATTTGTATAGGCACTTCTTCATACGTCAAGTCCTTTTCGATATGAATAGGTTCATATTCACGTGCTTATAATCTGGCTTATAAGGATGTTGTCGACGTCGAGATTTTTATTTGTCCCTTTTTTGTTCTAATTCTTTTGTGTTCTCATGTTAGGTGAGATTTGTTTGAAAAAACAAGCGAAAAAGGTCCGACATGCATATGTCGACGATTAGACTATAAGAGTCGCCAATTGGTTTTTTAACTGGTTGTTCCAACACAACCGATAAAAGGTTTGCACATTGACCCAATGATGTGACTTTGCTAAACGGGCCTGTGAAATCGAGATTCATTAGGGTCCAGGGACTTACTTTTGCGGAGGGAAGGTGTTAGGCACCCCCCGACATCCGTGTTGTCACGGTGACCGCTACTTTTTAAGAAACTGTTATATGAATGTGTGTGTGTGTGTGTGGGTCAATGTGCTGTTATTTGGAAGTAGTGTGAGGCCTCGTTCGTACCTATATACAAAGGTTTTGAATTTGTGTAAAAATTCAGTTTTAAACAAGATATAGCAGTGATGTTTTATAAAAGAGGTTTTTCAAACCTTGTGCTCAATAGTAATTGAGGCCTTTGATACTTCTATTTTATTAAATGTTTGGCTTGATTACTTTTATTTTCGAGATACGAAGCATCTTCGAGAAAATAATGTACAAAGCAGTGCCGAACTCCTCGTGGGTATGAAAATCATCTGAGGAAATCCAAACACCATGAATAAATTTATAGGTTGCTTACAGCTGAAAATGTCCATCACGGGAACCGAACCTAGATTCAGTAAACTGAATCTGTGATCACATGATTCTTAGGCTCACATGATACCGCAGTTTTTATTAAAGAAGTAAGCAGTTATATATATAAAAGCTGTAAATATATATATATACAGACATGATCAACCACCACGAAGCACCTCTATGGGGGATCGAAAATGTAAATATATAAAAGCGGTAAGTATATATATATATATATATATATATATATATATATATATTGACATGATCAACCACCATGAAGCACCTTCATGGGGGATCAGAAATGTAAATAAAGCTGTAAAAACGATCAACTGCCACGGTGAAAACTCCAAGCGGGATGAAATGTACAGAAAGAAATTAAAACGGTCAATCGCCATGGAGTAAACTCCAGACGGAACGAGATGTAAATAAATATATAAAAGCATTTAAACGCACCGGATATAAAATTCAGGCTCATCAAACAAAGTCTGACAACAGTTCATATATATATACGGAGAGGCTCTAAAGCGAACCTTAAAGAGCGAACCAAAGACGAACCGTCGTCTTTGGTGTCTATGGCGACGGTTCGACCCGTCGCCAAAGACTACATGGCTATGGCGACGGATCGAACCGTCGCCATAGACACCAAAGACGACGGTTCGTCTTTAGTTCGCTGTTTAAGGTTCGCTTTAGAGACGGACCGTATATATATATACACACACACACACAAAAGCAATTAAATTCTCCAGACGTACGTCTAGGCTCATCGAATAGAGTTCGACACATAGTTCATATATATAAGTATATATATAATATATATATATATATATATATATATATATACACACTGAAATGAAACCACGGACCGAAGTTCGGACAAACACACGCAACACGACTCTCAACATGAAGAATAGTGTGTGAAAAGATGAAGAGAAAGGCTCTAAAATGTGTAAGAAGGCTTACAGTGGGCTACCAAAGAAGACTTCTATAGCTTTAAGTGGATAAACACTCGACTCCCGCCGGTAAAAAGTAGTTATATACGAGCTTACAAGTGTTTAAAATGAGAAAGCACTCAGTTTAGGGTGTGTACGGAGCAAATTGGACAGGGCTTTCTCGCTTTTTTCTCCTCCAAAATGGCCACCCCAAGCCCTCTATTTATAGAGGGGGGGGGGCCGCAGGTGTACCTACGACTGCCCGGGGTTCCACGGGCTCTACGGGTCCCGCCGTCTCGAAGTACGTGCATGCATGCAACGTGATGTCCGCTCGAACTTTTAGAACTTTAATCCGGGCATCCGACTGAGGTGTATAAGACCTATTTCAGACCGTCGTTATCAGAGTTAATTACGCAATGACATGAGATTAGAGGTCGTACAAAGTCAAGAAGATGGGACCATGCCCTCCAGTCTTCCAGCTTCAAATTCTATCTGTTGCCTTGCGCAATAATCACTCAGGATTGGACTTCCTTAATTCTTGTGGGACATTACTTTGTAGAAATGTATGTATGAGGTGTTGAGACGGTGCGATGTGGCGTCAAGGTAGCAAGATGACGACCTTTCCCCTCACCGGGGTTATCTCTGGCTTGGGCTGATAAAGCAGACGTTGCTCAGGGTTATCTCTGAGATTGGAATGCTGCCAGTGTTGAAGTTTCTCAGTGTCATCTCTGAGGTGTGCCTGTCTTCTCGGGGTTATCTCTGGGTCTTGTACTGAGTGCCTCGGTGTGAGTGTCGAGTGTTCTAAAGCTGTTTGCATGGCTTTGAAATAAGCATTTCTAGGGTTATCTCCAGAACTGAAATTACACTCCTTGTGGTTATCTCCAAGGTTAGCGCTGCTATTCCCGATGTCGGGACTGAGACTGAATATCTCGGGGTTATCTCCGAGATGAATCAGCCTTCTCCGGTGGAATTTTCGGTATCGAAACTGGATGCCTCGGGATTATCTCCGAGGTTAGAGCTGATACTCCTGGTGTGTGTTCCAGGGTTGAAACTGAACTTTATATAGTATCCAAACTGGATATGAGCTGTCTTCCAGGGTTATCTCTGCAAGATGAATCTGTTATCCTGCAATGTCAGTAACAAGTGTGCAGAAAATTTTGAGTGTCTAGAGATGCCCCTTTTTATCATATTCATGCAATGTAATGGCATGGATAGGATAAAGAATCCTAGACACTTAAAATGCAACAAGATAAACATGGTGCTATGTGGAGAACATAACGCAAGTGTATGATTCATATGTATGATGCATATATTTTGGTTTGATTGCTCTCTAACATGGTGGGAAGATTGTCGGCTCCCTTTAACTTCTACCGGGGATGATAATAAATAAGTAGCCTGATGAACTGTCATGGACGTGTGATTCACAGCTAACAAAAATCTCTAGGATTGTTGACATTGGGGTTATCACCAAAGTCCTGAATCCTTGATACAGACTTTATTTCGAAGATGTGCCTCTCGTGTACAGGAGATCTGTGGGGATAAAGCCGTGTCTGCTTGAGGATGTGTATAAAATATTCCATCAGCAATCCTCCTCGATGATGTTGATCCTTCCTGGTTTGTATCGTTGGGATATTTCAATATTGTGACACCCCCAAATCCGGGTTGCCTGACCCCCGAGTTTGGTGTTCATGATCCATAATATAATACCATTTAACTACCCATTCATATATAAATAGGAATACATAAGTCATTAACATAAGTTGTTAATACACAAGTCCCAGGTCCACTAACCTTAACATTACAGAAATACCCCTTAGATATACAAAAAGGGTTTACAATATAATACAACATAATAATATTGATCATTATAACTACTCCAGGATCTTGCCTTTGCCTTTGTTCTTCTTTGACCCGCTGGCCTCTTCGTTCCTAGCTAAAATGTTTTATTTATAGCAAGGGTGAGCAACAAGTTTGCCCCGCAAGTTAAGACATACAATAAATGCATACGAATTAATAAGAACAAACTATCTATTTTGATAGAATGAAACCAAAGTTCAGTGAACTTTGAAATGGCTGAACAAATCGTTAATCAATAACAAGTCTTCTCGTATTCTTGCAATGCAATAATTTGATAATGAAAGAGTACAACGCTTTTAAAGTTTTTACGATATTCTATTAAACAATCAAGAATCAATTCTACGTAATAACAAAGTGAAATGTTTTCTAGATTTATGCTAAGTGATCCATTGGATCTAGAACTTCTACTTCCTCGGGTATCTATCAAAGATTTATTTTGATACATACGCAGGTGTATCAGATAACCACAAAGATTAAATCATACCCCTCTGCAAGTACTTAGAGCCGGCCAACTCCTTGCACCCTATATTATGCATAATACTTAGGTCGCGCGCAATGGTCGAATATACGACTTAAAAATTTTGTTCCCTTCATATAAAAGGTTGTTCTTCTCAGTCTCAGAATTAAGATTTTGATTTAACAACGAAATACTGTGATTTCAAATTCTATTTACTTATCGATCTAGCCGAAATAATTGTCATCGATCTATCAATAACAATTGAATTTTCTTCTCGAATCTATCAAGTTCTAACAAATATTCGTCTAGCTAGAATAATTAGCTAAGACATTTCTCAATATAATTTGACAATAAACGGGAATTATCTGTACTGTCAATATTAGCTTCTACAGATATAAATATCCAACAACAGTAATTTTACGAATATATATTTTCTGAATCAATAATTCAATTTAAATTATTAATCATGCACTAACTGCGAATAATCAACAATAAATTCCCTGGACATGGTATAATTAGCAATAATTAACCATTATAATAATTGAATGAATATAACTCAAGGTTGAGTTAGGAAACTTGCATTTCGCGTTGATTACAGCTACACAATATAATTAACTGCATTCGTAAGACCTATAATCAACAATGTCGGTCTCACAATTAGCACAATCATTCACAACACACAGTACTGTAATTTACAGTCAAACTTCTCCTAGGCACATTACCACATAGCCACATTAGTGTTTATAACCTATATAAACACTTAACAAGTCTAACTGATTTGGTCTGGTTGGACTTCGGTCAATTTTTGGTGTTCTGGTCAACCTATCCGACAATTAACACATTGATTGTCAATTAAACTTGGTCTCTAAGCTTCAATATTATTTTAGATAAGTCAAATATCATTTATAATATTTTTCGAAAGCTTTTAATAATTTATAAACAATTATTATAATTTATAATAATTTCTCAAATACATAAATCATTTTTAAATGATTTAATTATCAAATAATCTTATCATCATTAATATTTAATAATATAAAAATATTAATAACATACTTGTCAAAATATTAAAGTTATTATTAATAACTTAAAATATTTTTAAATCATCAATATTCTACTTAAATAATTTTTAAAGTAATTAAAATCATTTTTAAATCATCACCATTAATATTTAAATATTAATGAAATTATTATCAAAATATTAAAAGTCATTAATTATAACTTAAAATATTTTTAAATTTTTTTGCTCATTTTTAAATGATTTTTAAATCAATAACATCATTTTTAATTCATTTATTTAATATAATAATTAAATAAAACTAATATCATTAATATTAATTTATGAATGAGAATTCTCCAAAAACATTGAAATTTATATTTTATAACTCCAAATATTTTCTAACATTTTATTCTTATTTAAAATAATTTTTAAATCAATAAAATTATTTTTAACTTATTTATTTAATTTAATAATTAAATAAATGTAATATCATTAATATTAATTTATTAATGAAAATTCTCTAAAAATATCAAAAGTTACATTTTATAACTCAAAATATTTTTAAATACTTTATTCTTATTTAAAATGATTTTTATATAATTAAAATCATTTTTCTCTAATTTATTTAACACACTAATTAAATAAATTAAATATCATTTTTATTCAAATAATTATAATTATTAAAGAAAAATTTTCCAAATAATTAAAAGTTATTTTTCAGAATTTAAAATGATTTTTAAAACTATTTTTGGTAATTTTTAGAATTTATTTCTATTTTTAAGTAATTTTCAGAAATTCAGAAATTCAAAAATTAAATAAACCGTCGCTATAGGCCTTTAGCGACAGTAACCATCGTTGTTGGTGTTCTTGAGCTCAAGAACACTGACAGCTTCGTGTTCTAGGTGCCCTGTTTGACCGAAGTTTAATCTCCTCTAGAAATGTTTCTGGGTCATGTTTAAACGTTAATCTTGTAGTATGTATACACCACTACAACTATCAACCAACAGATAGATCATACATCAACACAACAAGAAGATTTGGACTTCCAAACCTGTTGTCAGACAGCTCCTGGGCTTTCTGGGTAACACAAAAACACAGGCAGCGTCAGGGTACCATTTTCCAGCCAACATAAATAGGTATTCTGTTTATCAATTAAGTTGGTTCTTGGTTCAAACATGTTGTGCCCATGTCAATGAACAACTACATAACACAATTCCAGTCAAAATAAAACAAAATCACCAGATACGATCCGGTCAAACATGGTCATAAATCATGTTCTTCACGTTTCTGGAAATTCTAGAAATGCTAAGTCATGGCCGGCTGGCCTAGTTTGACCATCTACCCTGTTCAATCTGTTGATGATTTAAGAGGTCTAAAGACTCAGATCTATAGTCCATTATACAAGGTACAACATGGGTACAAACACAACATCAAAAAACCTAAAACTAGTCAGATCCAGACCTCGCAAAAATTGTCAGACGCTAAAAAAAACTTTATGGGTTACCCAAAATATACTCGGTCATGCCCGGTCAACGGGTTTTGACCGATTTTATCTTTAAATCCAGACCTCTAACGACTCTGCTTTCTTTTGCAGCTTAAAGACAACATTACAAGCTACACATAGCAACTTTAAAACAACAAAAATAGTAAACGAACAATGATCTGTGGCCATTGACATTTCTTGTCAGACCACAAAATTTGCTCAAGAACAGATTTTGAAAAACATCATTTTAAGGTACTTTGATGCTATGGATTCATGATAGATCATCATAGATCTTTATAAAACATCCATTAGCAAGATTCTAAACACTTAAATACGAAAATTATCTAAGAATACAAGATCAAAAGCTAGCTAGGGTTTATACCTTCTTTCTTCAAATCTTTGATCTATGCTCTCCAATATGTTATTGTTTGATCTAGGGCTGTTTCTAGGACAGATAAACTAACGTATTTCGTTGGTTTAGGAGAGAGAGAGTTGGTGAGAGCATGGAGCAAATGTCTAGCTTTTTATGAGCTTTCTCTCTCTAAATCTCTTATATACTACTTATGTTGTTACTAGATCTGATAAATTTCGGCTGGAGGCTGATATATTGTCTCACAAAGTCAACATAGTTGTTCAACAACTAAAGGTCTTGGCAAAAATTACAAGTTACCAAATAAAGAAATGAAAAAGGGCATTTTGATCATTTGTATTTTATTTTTAATGGCATACTAGACATTTGCACAAACCCTTAGGGTTTAGAATTTAGGTTAGGGTTTAGGGTTTGAACACTTTAGGGTTTAGGATTTAAACTCTTTAGGTTTTGCAATTTAATTACCAAGATTTTTGAATTTCGATTTTTAAAATAGAAAATTAATATTCCAAAATTATAATTAGGATTCAATAATTATATTAAAATTTCCTACTCATAAAATTCAATCTTGCTAATTAGGATTAATATTCCTAATTAAAATTGCTTAATTTAGTAATTAGGGTCGTAATTGGTCATTAGGGTTTACAACCCACGAATTAGTGTTTCTAATAGAAAGATAAAATTTCCAAATTAAAATTAGGTTTGTAAAATAGAAATTATGATAACTAAAATATAATTAGAGTTTTCTAATCATATTTAAGTTTAATACACACATTAAGCTTGTCAATTAGGATTCGGGTTTCCTAATTTAGGGTTTAGGATTCTCGAATATGAAATTAGGGTTTTCTGACGTACAATTAGGGTTTCCAACAGTACGTTAGGATTTCTAATCCTGAGATTAGGGTTTATTAATTTTAAACTTTATCCGATCAATCATTATTCATTATCAACATACAGTACAAACTCATTCTCATCAATATAATCATTTTAATTATATTTTCTATCGAATCTCTTTTCCAAAAATTAGGGTTAGGGTTTCTAAAGCTGTTAAGCACAACTCTGCTCTAAAATTTATTAGTCAATATACAAATTGACTTTCTTGAGACTCGTATCACAGAAACTTGACACAAAATTAATAATCAAATAAATTTTAAATAAAAAAATTTTATTCGAAAATTTTTGATTATTCGAAATCTCGGGTTATCACAAATGTTCCGTTGGATTTACTGCCAACAGTATGTGTTGTCAGGGCTGCCTAACCTTCGTTGACGTGTGAACCAATGGATGACCACGCGTTGTAACCCTCGCCGGGGATGTACTTGATCTTTACTGACGTGTACATCAACGAATGAACTCCCTGCTGGGGATAAATGTAAAGGTTGGTTGACCTTTGTTGATGTGTATCAACTGATACAATCATCGGATGGCTTCCGATGCATCATTGGGTTTACTTGCCAACGGCTGAACTGACGTCAAGTTTGGTTGACCTTCGTTGACATGTGCATTAACGGAAAATATGCGTTGTAACCCCTGCCGGGGATCTATTTTTGGACAGATGACCATGCATTGTAACCCCCACCGGGGATCTATCTAGGGAATGATGACCCTGAACTGACGGCATTGGACCTTTGTGCGGTATTGCCAAATGTGATCTGTAAATGCTAAGATCATCGATATAGTATACCCTTTGTTTGGGCGAATACCAATGAATGATATGAAAGCCACAGTCGGGTCCAGGAAAACCAGGATTTCAGGCTATTCCACTCATCCGCGTAGCGTTTTTATCTCTAATTTGGCCTTTTGTGAGATATTGGGTGGTTATGCCCCATTCTCGCTATATCTTTTGATAGGCCTCTGTTAGTAGTAGGGCGTATGTGCCCCATTTCCCTATATTTGTAGCTGTACATAGATGATGTATTTAGGAATATATGTACTATCTTCTATTCCCTGCATCATATCGCCATCTAATATCTGTTGTGTATGTATCATTTTATACATATGTATGTATGTCCAAAGATATTAAGCATTGACCCCTGGATGATATTATGATACGACCCGCACATATGTCTTCTTCTATAGTCAGCTACATAGATCACACCCCACCAATATTGGTAGCATCCCGTCTGAGATATTGGTATGATAGTATGTCACCCTCAGCTAGGGTGACCGTAGATATGTTGTTGCAGCATACCATGACCCTTTTGATGTTTCAGGTTCACGCATGATTTTTAGAGGGCATGCTGGAGCACTTGGTACCAGAGAGGTAGGTTTTCTAGCTCGGGACCCAGGAGTTGACTCCGACTCTGGAGGAGTACGCACGTTTGACGATGCTACCACTTAACAAACCTTACGTGCATATGGCCATTGGTGACATGAGCCAATAATTTATGACTCTCACCGGGCTGAGGCGGAGAGTTATGCAGGATGAGATCACATGCAGCCACGTGATATCCTAGTATTTTTTGATTGACAGATTTGGCTATGAGGATAGCTATGGCCGACATTCTAGGGATTTCACCATACTATAGGACCAGTGGCGTTTGGCCAGGATAGATGTATTGATGTTGTGTGTATTATCGTATGTGTACATGCCACGATACATGGATAAGTTGGACATCGGTGTCATTATGGCAGTGAGAGCTCTCACGGAGGGTCGTACCATTATTCTGATGATCATGGCAGAGACACTGAGGTTGGCCACATTCTGTAGGACTTACCCTATAAGGGTATTCACAGGTAGTTCGGTCATGCTATACATGTGGCTTATGTCACACCTGAGACCGATTGGCACATTTAGACGACACGGGTATTGTTTCACCCATGAGATAGCTATGTCATATTCCTTCCAGTCTATGGAGTGCACAAATCCTGGATCTTGGTCTGTTTTCCTAGCTGGGATTGGAGATTCGTTTGCTATCTTGTCGTTTATAGGGCTCAGTTCGCCCTATAGTTTCATTAATCATGCTCCGGGCATGGATTATCTCCCTCTGGCTGGTTTGAGGGGCATGACTACCTACCACCCACTGGCCGTGATGTCACAGTTTGACCAGTTCCAGTATTTCCATCCTTTTGATGGGGCATTAGGCAAGTGCTTAACTTCTCGCCACTTGTCAGCAGAGGACCGATCCCAAGTGTATGCTTGTTGGGATCAACGTGAGATAGCTACTTTTTCTGTTAGCCATCCGGGTTGTTTGATAGGGTATTCTGTGTGGATGGAGACAGAGACTTCGTCGGCTGCGTTAGTATCCACAGTGTCAGGTAGTGATTCAGATGATGGAGAACCCATAGAGGACATTGATTCTCACATCAAGGAGGAGCCATTTAATGGGTTGCCAGTAGCTCTCTTAGATTCTCCCATTACTAGCACTATCATGATCCAGCATTCAGCACAGTACTTTGAGTAGAGTCTTCATTTGATGACCTTTGAAAGAGTTCAGGCTAGATCCCTAATGTTGACAGCTCTTGATGGGAGAGACGTAGCTTCGTTAGAGAGAGACGAGGCGTTAGCTCATAGAGATGCCACTGTTGTTGAGCGGGATGAGGCCAGATCAGCTAGAGATGCCGTGATAGTTGAGTGAGATGTTGCTCTATCTGCCCGGGATGTAGCCATTACAGATAGTACCACAGTGAGGTCCCTTACCAGCATGATTGTAGAGATGAATACATATATTGATGAACACAGTGTCACTATGCAGATGGCTGTAGATCTGTTAGCTCGTGTGGATACCCTCGTAAAGAAGACCACAGCGTTACCTCGTTCTTCTGAGAGGGATGCCATGTTGGGCTTGATAGCTCGCATATACAATTATTTGTAGATAGCTTTGTATTTTCCTGTAAAGACTAGCTTAAGCCATTTTGTCATGTACAGTTTACATTGTGTATATCAAATAACATTATATATACTAGGGAAATATATTTTTGATCACTTCCTTTTTAGTTATGCCTTGTTGCTTGCTTGATATTTGCCTGCTTCTTCAGGGCTTGTGATCTTGATGTATTCTGAATTCCTCCTTAATGGATGGACATTGAGTTGTCTCTAGATAGTTCAGAATGGATCATTGATCAGTATGTTCCCTACCATCTTTGGTATCTTGGGACTGGTTTCTGTATGGAAATGTGGAGAGGAGTGTGGCTTTCCTCTCTGAGATTGACCGCACCACAGATGGTCGCAGTACTCCTATTTAGGAGGAGCCTAGTTAATTCCATCTCTTATGGATTGGTATTGCTCTTCAAGGTATAACCGCAGCTTAGATGGTCGTTGAGTCTCCCGTTTACATGGGGAGGTTAGGTAATTTCATCCCTTTGGTTTGAAGCCAATGAAATGTGGTGGATTGAAGTTTGATCCAAGTACCGTTGACAAGTATTTGTGTTTTGGCTGGGGGTTAGACCGAACCATAAATGGCTGCCTATGTACTCTTGTTGAAGAGGAGATCAGGTCTGCGTAGTTCGAACCTGGTGTAAGAGGTTCAATGATGTATGTGGCAGAAAGGGTGTAGGAATGTTTTTGTTGTTTTTGTTTTTATAATGAGAAAGGTGTAGAAGTGTTTTTGTTGTTTTTATTTTATTGCGACCGGGCCATATAAAATAGTTACCTACGTACTCCTGTGTATCAAGGAGATCAGGTCGACGTAGTTCGCCCCTCAGGACGATTTGTAGCCAATGAAAAGTTTGATCCTATGTGGAGGATATATTACGGTGTGGAAGAAAATTTAATCCTAAGTTCAGGATAAATTGCAGGTGTGAAAAGTTTGATCCCATGTTTGGGGACAAACTGCAAGTGTGAAAGGTTCAATCCCTAGTCGGATAATCAAAGTTGAGTAAGGTTTAAAAAATCGAGTGGAGAGGAAAGGATCTGATGATCTAAAAGCCAGGCCGCTAGCTTTAAAAGTGTATTTCACTGAGGGGCGCAGCGTGGAACAGAGTTGTATGTAGTGAAGGGTTAAAGAACCGAAATGACTGGTGATCTATTGATCCAATACCAGGATGTTTGCTTGATGGTAACTTCAGACATAGTACCGTTTCACGGTGTCCGAGTTGATGAGTTGCGAATATTCATCGCCGTCCATTTCCTGTAATCTGAGAGCACCTCCTGTCAATACCTCCTTAACAATAAAAGGGCCTTCCCAGTTAGGGGTGAATTTTCGCTTAGACTGATCTTGGTTGTCGATGATTTTCTTCAAAACCAAGTCATGTTGTTTAAACTGCCGTAGATGGACTTTTCAATTATAGGATCGAGCGATCCTTTGTTGATATAACTTACCATGGAAGATAGTCGCGGTTCGCCTTTCATCTATTAGAGACAATTGGTGATACCTGCCTTGTACCCATTGGTCTTCATCCAGCTGAGCGTCTATCAACACTCTGAGGGATTCTATTTCTACTTCTATGAGGAGTACTGCTTCCATCCCATAGGTTAATGCGTAGGTGGTTGCCCCAATTGAAGTGCGCATTGATGTTCTATAAGCTAACATAGTAAGAGGCAATAAGTCAGGCCAGTCTTTGTGGTTGGCGGACATCTTTTGCATGATCTTCTTGTTGTTTTTGTTAGCCGCTTCAACAACACCATTCATATTTGGACGGTAGATGACGGAGTTAAGATGTTTGATATGTGTTGGGTGAAATCTATATACGCGCAACACGCAAGTATACGTGGTCAACAAGTAATATAATAGTAAGTAGAGTATCGTTCCCTCAGAGACTTAGTAAGAATTTAAACCTCACAATTACCAATTTCCTATTAATCCTAATTTTATCAAATTATCAAATTCAATGATTGAGATTATAAAAACTAAATTATTAATAAATATTCTATCACAAAACAAATGCAAATAATAAAACCAAATTTTCAATCAATTAATGGAGATTTAGACTTATGATTTCACCCTAAGTTTCACTCTGATTTTTATACTTTTATTCCAATTCAATATACTATCCCAGTCTATTAATCAAGAACACGAATGTAGTACTAGCCACCTCTCGATGCACTAATACCGTATTAACATAAGTCCACAATTTAGATAGAAACAAGCTAAACACCTTAATCAACTAACTCACAATATCTCTATGTGAATTACAATTAAAGAAGGTTTAAGATTAAGTTCTCTATCCGATTACATGCGATATCAAGCATATCTCTGCCTTAACATTCATCAAGATTTTGCTATTCACAAAATTCAAGAACACATGTTATATTAACTAAGTCTAGATTGTATTTCATCTCTCGAGTTCATACAAGTCCACAATGAATCGTTGATCAGGCAATTCATAAATTCACGCTCAAATTAATATAGATAAACTGGAAAATAATTTATTAAACTGGAAATCAAAGTTACAAAATCATCGTTTCACTTAAGGATCCATCTTATGCCTAAAAAGTAAATTAGTTCATAATGAATGAAATAAAAACTGAATAATTCAAAGGAAACATCCTTTCAATTACAAATATAAACTAAGATGAAGAATAATGCGAAAGCACCGTTCATGTAGCATTAATATGCAATTGTCCCGAAAATCTCTTCAAAATACTCCTCCAAAGTTTGCTATGAAAACTGGAATTAATCTCTGTAATATGCCTTTCGTGATCCCCCCCCCACCCCGCTGTTATTAGAGCAATCAATATATACCCTAGTGTTCCAGCCGAAACCCATGTCAAAGAGAGTCCAAGAGCCATCCCAATGCTAACAAACCTCTTCCCAGCGGTCTTCGAACCAAAGCAGGACACTCAAAATCCGGCACCCCCCGCCCCGGCGGGGGTATACAAGCATAATAGGACCGCCCCGGCGGGGGTGCACACTGTTAGTTGACTGAGCCATAATCAAGTTTTCTTCCAATTTTTCTCCAATTGACATCCTTTCTTCACTACTTGTTACATCAACCACCTACACATAAAAGAACATAAAAACCAATAAAAACGAACATGATCACAAGAGAATAACAACAATTAAACATGAAATGGACAATGATTCGTGGATATGAAATCCATTTATCAAAATCCCCCAAACTTAAACCGTGCTAGTCCTCGAGCACAAAACAAACTACATGCTATGAAATGCAATGATATGAGATGTAAATTATTTAACTATATGATTACGAATCCAATAGTATCGCAAAATCAAACTTATTCCTTCGGCCTTAGAACAATTAAGCACACACTACAATACTTCATAATAAAAACCATCAATACTTTATCATCAATCCCTCGAATCTTATACGTATCATCACTAATATCATGTGTGTGGGTGTTCAACATCCATGCCAACTGATTTAAATTTAAATTCAACACATAACCAATCTCTTATTAGGATTCAAACACAATAAACTCGAGACTTTCAAAAATAAACAAGTTCCAACTCAAATCAAACAAGTACCAAGAATCGGGATCCAAATAGGGTATTCATGCTTTCTTTTTCCAATTACGGGGGCTCTTTGCCTTTATTTCCCGTCTTCTCTTTATTTTTCTCTTTTTTTTTCTCATGACTGTGTAATGCCTCATTCCATTAGGCTAACAGTGCTACCCCTTAGCGAGCTTTCAACCAATGACTCCCAAACCATAAAAGACCTTAGGGTGCTAGGTGTTAAGACTCCTCTACGGGCGTACTTGCTCAAGTAACAAAGGCCCCAAAACAAGACTAGTCACGATCCATATTGTTTTCTTTTCTTTTCTTTTCTTTTTCTTTTTTTTTGAAGCTTATATACCCTACTCTTTCCCCCAAACTTAGGTTATTGCCTAATTTACTATTTTCACTGCCTATTATCGTTATTCTCTTATCTATACTAACATTATCCTTTAGAAACTGTTTATGTATTAGTTTAAATCAATCAGTCAACACAGATGTCATTAACGTGCTAACCTTTTATACCAGTTTCAAACATGCGCAAAATCCGAGTCATGATTCAGAACTACATCACAGTTCTACTACTGAATACTGTATTTGTCTACTTAATCTCAATTTCATCATTGGTCAAAATAAACATGCTGCAACACTGCTGAACATATACAAAATGAACACAATAGCTAGGATTTTTTTTTTAACATAAATGAAAATTAAATTAAATCCTAAGCTATTATGTAACTATATGATTACATAAATGCTAACACTAATATGCAAACTAAAATGCAATACTAAATGCACACCTAACTAATGACAATATGCATGTAACATAAATTATGCAAAATAAAATAATTTCCCTGAACTTAATAATAATAATGTTCTCATTGTATAGATATAGCAATAGAATGAATGAGGACTTCCCTGTAATCTCCTAAGTCTGGGGTGGTGGTGGTTGATCTTATCCCTCGGAGTCGCTCAGTGGAAACCTTGGCATGAGCATGAGTTGCTGATATGGAAATTATGTAGCAGGATTGAAACTTTGGAGTGTCGTATTCAAGGATGCGAATGACATGTTCACGACATCAAACATATGGTCTTGTCGCATTGCAAGCCGTCTCATCTCCCGTCAAGCTGCCTTGTTGTGATCCTCCATTCGTTGATGTAATGCAAGGAACTAAGGGTGAGATATGGTGTCAGAAGATGGTTCTGCCTTAGTCCCTTGATCTCCCATAGTTTCATCCTCACACCCGAGGTGTCTACGACGTCAGCCTCATCCTCCGAAGTTGAAGGAAATACAAATCCTAAACCTCTAGGATGAGATTCACCTCTGACCCACACCGAATACCATGCTATCATTCTCAAATCTAGCAGCTGCAGTGGCATAAGGGTGGGCTCATCATCAAACCATCTAACACCTGCTTGACAACACAACCCACAAATGAGGGAAGGGTTTGGCAAGCCGCCTGAGAAATTACCCCGTAGACATCGGCGAATATAAAAGTTGATTATGGTCCCTCATGTGAGCATATTGGCACTGTCGAGGCACCCGCAACTGATAATACATATTGATGACGTCAGCACTGAATGGGACCAATCGACCCCGCACAAACGCATTGAACGGTGCCTTGTCCTCGGCGTTCGCATAGAACTCCTTCACCACATTAACAACTATAGGCTCGGGGTCCTCAGTGAACTTGACCCACCGTTTCTGATAAATTTGTTGCATCATTTTACCATCGTGAACCTTTGGTGCCAACCCCTGCTCCGGTGTAAGAGCCTTTGTGACCATGTATTCATACCGGTCGGCGGTGGCGGCACTTTTAAACTTTCGGCGGTCAAAGTTTTGTGATGGTGGAGTCGGCCTCGAACTCTCTCCTCTTTGTCGTTTGGATGTAGGTTGAGACGTCATTGAATCCTAATGTCTGAACTCACTGTCAACCACACTACTTTCCCCTCAAACTTTGGTCACACAAATTTGCAAACACTTGGTGTGCACAGAAGTTACTTCCCCCTACTTGTCAATTTTTGTGGTAAATATTGATGGAGAAGAAGAAGAATGTGTAGGATTGTTACTCACATGCAGGTACAAGCTTAATTCTCCCAATAGGAACCTTAATTCGTGGCTTTGTGATATTTAGTAGAAAGTTTGTGACGAATTTAGGTTGTGAGGGTGTGACTATATATATAGATGATGATGATGACGAAGTAATGGGGTAATGGAAATCGTGGGGGTGAAGTTGTGGGGAGTAGTGGCTTTAATGGAGTGGCGCGAACGTGGGTGTAATAGTTTTGGAAATGGTAGTCGTGGGTTATGTATGAGAATAGGAGAAAGAGGGATTCAATTAGGAAGAGAGAGTATTGGGCTCGTGGCTGTGTAACTGCCGAATTTAAGAGATCAGGTTCAAGGACCCCCGCCCTAGCGGGGGGTGCAAGGCCAATTGAGCCCGCCCCAGTGGGCATGCCCCCTGTAAGTTGAGGTTAAGAGACCCCCGCCCCGACGGGCATGCTCCCTGCTAGTTGGCCACTTTTCTCTTCTTTTCTTCATGTTATGCCACTGAATTTACATTTTCCCATCCTGCAAGCCATGAAACATGATAGTTATTAGATTGTTGATCACTTTGAGCATGGTTTAGAAATTACTAATTATAAACTTATTATAAATTACTAATTATGTTAAACTATAATCGAACAGTTATGATTGAAATTAAGAAAACTAAAAATATGATTGGGTTGCCTCCCAATTAGCGCTAGTTTTAACGTCACGAGCCCAACGGTGCCTCTTGTATCACTATGTATCGGTGAGGGTAATGTTGACGACATCCCAGTTTGAATCGCCACCCCAGTATTGCTTTATCCGCTAACTATTGACCTTGAACATCTCCAATGGATTTAAACTGTAAAGTTCGATGACGCCATGTGGGAAAATAGTTTTGATAGTGAATGGTCCCGACCACCTCGACTTAAGCTTGTCTGGGAACAACCTCAATCGTGAGTTGAACAGCAGTACTGATTGCCCCGGCTCGAACGTTCGATGAATTATCTTCTTGTCGTTCCATCTCTTAACTTTTTCCTTGTATAACATGGAGTTCTCGTAGGCTTGAAGGCGAAATTCATCAAGCTCATTTAGTTGAAGTAATCTCTTTTCTCCCACAACAGCTTGATCAAAGTTCAATTTATTAATTTCCCAATAGGCCTTATGTTGTAGCTCCACAGGTAGCTGACATGCTTTCTCGTATAGTAATTGGTATGGTGACATACCAATCAGAGTTTTATACGCCGTCAGGTAAGCCCATAGTGCATCATCCAACGTGAGAGACCAATCATTTCGATTCGGATTCACTACTTTTTCCAAAATTCTCTTCACCTCCCTGTTCGAAACCTCTGCTTGCCCACTTGTTTGGGGATGATATGCAGTAGCGACCTTGTGGTTGACCCCATACTTTGCCAAGAGAGCTGTAAACGATTTGTTGCAGAAGTGACTACCTTCATCACTTATAATGGCTCTCGACGTGCCGTACCTCGTAAAAATATTTTTCTACAAGAATTTGAGAACCACCTTGGCATCGTTAGTCTGTAGTGCTACTGTTTCAACCCACTTTGACATATAGTCCACCGCAAGCAAAATGTACTGATTGTAAATTGAGGAGGGAAATGGCCCCATGAAATCAATGCCCCATACATCAAATATTTTGACTTCTAGAATTTTTTTTATGGGCATCTCATTCCTTTTCGATATGTTTCCTTCCCTTTGACATTTATTACATGTTTTCACAAATTGGTGGGCGTCTTTGAACAATGTAGGCCAATAAAATTTGGCTTGAAGCACTTTTGCTGCCGTATGCTCACTCCCATAATGTCCCCCATATGCCAATGAATGGCATTTCTGTAATATGTTATGCACTTCACTGTAGGGGATACACCTTCTAATCATCTTGTCGGCGCACTATTTGAATAAATAAGGCTCATCCCACATATACCACTTGACGTCATGAAGAAACTTCTTTTTCTGTTGTCGTGTAAGATGAGGGGGAAGTATGTTGCTTACTAGATAATTCGCAAAATCCGCATACCATGGAAATTATGCATTTAACCCAAACAGTTGCTCATTCGGGAATGACTCGTTGATTGCACATCTGTCTTCTTCCTTTTTATCTGGATTTTCCAGCCTCGATAAATGGTCGGCAACTTGATTCTTCGTACCCTTCCTATCTTTTATTTCCAAATCGAATTCTTGGAGAAGGAGAATCCATCAAATAAAGCATGGTTTAGCATTTTTTTCGCAAATAGATACCGAATAGCCGAATGATTCGTGTAGACTATCACCTTAGTCCCGATCAAGTATGCCCAGAATTTGTCAAACGCGTAAACTACTGCAAGCAATTCCTTTTCTGTAGTTGTATAATTCATTTGAGTTTCCGTGAGTGTCTTGCTTGCGTAATATATGGCGTGAAATACTTTTTCTCAGCGCTGTCCCAAAACAGCCCCAACCGCGTAGTCGCTTACATCACACATCAACTCGAAAGGCATATTCCAATCCGATGCGACGATCACTGGGGCTGTAATTAACTTCTTCTTTAACAATTCGAAAGTCGACTTACATTCCTCATCAAAATTAAACACAGAGTCCTTCTCTAACATACTGCACAACGGTTTTGCAATTTTAGAGAAGTCCTTTATGAATCTTCTGTAGAACCCAGCATGCCCCAGAAAACTTCTAATTCCTTTTACTGAGCTCGGTGGAGGAAGTTTCTCGATTGTTTCCAACTTAGCCTTGTCAACTTCCAGTCCTTGAGCCGATACCTTGTCTCCCAAAATTATGCTCTCCTCAACCATGAAGTGACATTTTTCCCAGCTATGTACAAGGTTCGTATCTTTGCATCACTGTAGCACCATTACCAAATTCCTTAGGTAAGTATCAAAATTATCTCCATAGACAGAAAAGTCGTCCATGAAGACTTCCACATTTTTCTCCACCATGTCGGAAAAGATGGTCATCATACACCGTTGAAAGGTCGTAGGTGCATTACACAAACCGAATGACATTCTCCTGAACGCGAATGTCCCATAGGGGCGCGTAAATGTAGTATTCTCTTGATCCTCAGGAGCGATGGCGATCTGGTTATAACCCGATTATTCATCCAATAAATAGTAGTATTCATGACCCGCCAATCTGTCCAACATTTGGTCGATAAAGGGTAGCAAAAAATGATCTTTTCGGGTTGCCTTATTCAACTTCCTATAATCGATGAACACCCTCCAACCTATCACTGTTCTAGTTGGAATTAACTAGTCATCCTCATTCTATACCACGGTCATTTCCATTTTTTCAATACACAATGAACCGAACTAACCCACTTACTGTCGAAAATCGGGTAGATGATATTGACATCCAATAATTTCAGAATTTCCTTCTTCACAACTTCCTTCATAATGGGGTTAAGTCGTCGTTCTTGCTCCACCGTCGATTTTCCATCTTCTTCCATTAGAATCTTGTGCATGCAAAACGAAAGGTTGATTCCCTTTATACCAGCTATTGGCCACCCTATCGCTGATTTATGTTCCCTAAGCACCCTCAACAACTTTTCTTCCTGCAAATCGTTAAGTGTAGTAGAAATAATAACAGGTAAAGAATTTGAATTGCCTAAATACGCATACCTGAGGTGTTTAGGTAGTGGTTTAAGTTCAAGAGTCGGTGGTTCCTCTAATGACGGTTTCATTCTGATTGTTGATCTTTCCTCCGTGTGCAATGGTTCAAATGACGCTCTAAATCTGCTGACTCGTGGCAGGGAGTCCAACATATGCAAGTAGTCCCCATATTCGGGATCATTGGCTTCTTCATCTCCTAATAAAATTGTTTCCAATGGGTCGTTAACCACACTCATTCCCATGTCATCACTGATTATCTGATCAACAATATCCATCCTAAAACACTCTTCTTCATTCGTAGGAAATTTCATAGCTTTGAAAACGTTAAACTTAACTTCTTGATCTTGGACCCTCATTGTTAGTTCACCTTTTTGTATGTCAATGAGTGTCCTACCTATAGCCAAAAATGGTCTCCCCAGAATGATCGGGATGTTCTTATCTTCCTCCAAATTCAAAATGATGAAATCCGCGGGAAATATAAACTTGTCAACCTTGACTAATATGTCTTCTACAATGCCTCTCGGGTACGTGACTGATCTATCTGCCGACTGTAAGGAGATGTTTATAGGCTTTGGAGGTGGCAAACCCAATTCTATGTAGACTGATAACGGCATAAGGTTCACACTCACCCCCAAATCACATAAACATTTATTAAATGCCATGTTCCCGATTGTGCATGGAATGGTGAAACTCCCCAGATCTTTCAACTTTGGTGGCAACTTTTGCTATAAAATCGCGCTACACTCCTCTGTTAGTGCCACTGTCTCGAAATCTTCCAATTTCTTTTTCCTTAACAAGATTCCTTTCATGAATTTCGTATAACTCGGCATCTGCTCTAAGGCTTCTACGAACGGGATGTTAATTTGAAGTTTCTTAAAAACTTCCAAAAATTTCGCAAACTGCTTATCTAATTTCTGCTTTTGAACTCGATGCTGAAGCGGCAGTGGAGGATACACAACTGGCTTGTCATCTAACTTTATTTTCGCAGTTTGCGTATTCTCACCCTGTTTTTCTTCAACCACCTTGTTGTCATTAATTTTTTCATCCGACGTAGCTGAATTTTCTACAACTTTCCCATCCAAATGTTTTCCACTTCTCAAGGTGACTGCCTAACACTGTTCATGATTTCCCTTCGAATTTCTTTCGGTGTCACTTGGTAGTGTTCCTTGAGGGCAATTGTTCAATGCTAATGCAATTTTTCCCATCTGATTCTCTAAATTCTTGATGGATATTTCTTGCATTTTCATTGCCATTGTTTGATTCTTCATAGCTACCTCATTGCTTGTTATATACTTTGATATCAATTCCTCTAAATCTGATTTCCTCTCTTGACGTTGAACTGGTTGTTGTTTATTCTGAAACCCTGGGCGATACGATGGTCATGGAGTTTGCTGATTCTGATTATTATTCCACGACTGATTCGGATTATTCCTATTCCCCTGATTATATACATTATGATATGCATTCTGATGAATTATGTTGTAGCTACTCATGAATTGTACTGACTCTGGGTTGATTACGCATTCATCCGTTGAATGTTCCCCCATGCACAACTCACAAATAACTGTGACTTGTTGTGTCTGTCCCGCTAACCAAACGTCGAACTTCTTGGAGAGTGCTGAAATCTGTGCCGTTATTGCCGTCACTCCATCGTCCTCTAACACTCCAGCGACCGTAGGTTATGTCATTCTTGTCGTGGGCCACTAGTAATTGTTAGCAGCCATAGTCTCTATCAACTGGTATGCCTCCTCATAAGTCTTTGCCATTAACGCTCCCCCTGATGCTGCATTAATACTCGTCTTGAGATTCCCATGTAGTCCGTTGTAAAATGTATTCATCTACAACCACTTAGGCAAGTCCGTGATGTGGGCATTTTCTGAGCAATTCTTTGTATCTCTCCCATGCCTCGTACAAAGACTTCCCATGTTGCTGATCAAACATGGTAATCCTGTTCCTCATCTTTGCAGTTTTCGCTGGCGGGAAGAACTTTGCTAAAAATTTCCGAGCCAAGTCATCCCATGTCGTTATCGAACCCGCTGGTAGATAGTGTAACCAACTCTTCGCCTTGTCCCACAGAGTGAATGGGAACAAGCGAAGTCTAACTGTCTCATCCGACACCCCATTGTACTTGAAAGTGTCGCAGATTTCCAGAAAACTGATCAAATGCTCGTTAGGATCGTCATTTGCCGTTCCTCCAAATTGAACTAAATTTTGGATCATTTGAATCGTCCCAGGCTTAATCTTGAAAGTATTTGCAGCTATTGCAGGCCTGGTGATACTTGATTGCAGCTCAGTTACCTTAGGTGTTGTAAAATCCCTCAACGCTTTCTGGTCTTCGACGTCCATTGCTTCTTCCATATTAGATTCTACGAATTCGTCCCTTGTTTCCTTGATCAACTTACTTAACGTCTGAAACCTTCTCTCAATGTCGTCATCAAAAAGAAGCAAGTCTAGATTTTTGGATCGAGTTTGCATAAACCAACTTCAAAAACCTGAAATAAAAATAAAAAGTGTTTAAGTAAAACTGGACTAATTAAACTGATATTGCAAAATAATAAAATCTATACTAAAGTCCCCGGCAACGGCGGCAAAAAACTTGTTGGGTAAAATCTATATACGCACAACAAGCAAGTATACGTGGTCAACAAGTAATATAATAGTAAGTAGACTATCGTTCTCTTATAGACTTAGTAAGAATTTAAACCTAACAATTACCAATTTCCTATTAATCCTAATTTTATCAAACTATCAAATTCAATGATTAAGATTATAAAAACTAAATTATTAATAAATATTCTATCTCAAAACAAATGCAAATAATAAAACCAAATTTTCAATTAATTATTGGAGATTTATACTTATGATTTCACCCTAAGTTTCACTCTGATTTTTACACTTCTATTCCAATTCAAATTACTATCCCAGTCTATTAATCAAGAACACGAATATAGTACTAGCCACCTCTCGATGCACTAATACCGTATTAACTTAAGTCCACAATTTAGATAGAAATAAGTTAAACATCTTAATCAACTAACTCACTATGTCTCTATGTGAATTACAATTAATAAAGGTTTAAGATTAAGTTCTCTATCCGATTATATGCGATGTCAAGCATATCTCTACCTTAACATTCATCAAGATTCTAATATTCACAAAATTCAAGAACACATGTTATATTAACTAAGTCTAAATTGTATTTCATCTCTCGAGTTTATACAAGTCCACAAAGAATCGTTGATCAGGCAATTCATAAATTCACGCTCAAATTAATATATATAAACTGGAAAATAATTTATTAAACTGGAAATCAAAGTTACAAAATAGCCTAGTGTTCCAGCCGAAACCCATGTCAAAGAGAGTCCAAGAGCCATCCCAATGCTAACAAACCTCTTCCCAGCAGTCTTCGAACCAAAGCAGGACACTCAAAATCCGGCACCCCCAGCCCCGACGATGGTATACAAGCTTAATAGGCCCGCCCCAGCGGGGTGCACACTGTTAGGTGGCTCCGACATTGATGAGGCCAAAAGACAACCGTCTGTAGCAAAAGGTTCCCCAAGGCGTGATGACAATAATTTTCTCACGATCCTCCTCAGCAACCATGATCTGATGGTACCCCGCAAAGCAATCAGCGAAGGAGTACATGCCGTATTGAGCAGTATTATCAATGAGAATGTGGATAAATGGCACGGGAAAGCTATCTTTAAGGTAAGCTTTATTCAGATCACGATAATCCATGTAAACTCGCACCTTTCCTCTAGGCTTAGGCACGGGAACGATGTTAGATATCCATTCAGGATATGTGGACACTATGATAATACCAGCTTGAAATTATTTCACAATTTCTTCTTTCACCTTTAAACTCCACTCAGGTTTCAATCGTCTGAGCTTCTGCTTGACTGGCTTGAATCCCTTTTTAATGGGAAGGTGATGAAGGACCATGTCAGTGGATAAACCCACCATGTCTTCATGAGACCATGCAAATACATCCTAGAATTGGATTAGTATTGTAACCATGCCATTCCTCTGGTTTGGGGTAAGGTCTGAACCAATCTGGATTAACTTAGGGCTTTCTAAGGTTCCGAGTTTAAAGGAGGTGGTTTGATCAATGTTGGGTTTAGGTTTGTCTTCGACCCATTCTTTGATCTCCTGAGGCACCTCAATGTCCTCTTGTATTTCCATCAAGTCTGAGTCCAACTTTTCATAAAAGTTACAATCCTTATGGAGAAGAGGCATCTTATCAGCAAGTACAGGCACATCTAAGTTCAGAGTCCTGAAACAAAATATGCTTTCACTTAATATATATGAAATTATTTTATCATAAAAAGTGTTAGCATGTACGGACAAAACAACTTCTAATACTGTACAAAAAAGTAAGCAGTTATTATATATACAGGACAGCGAGAGGTCCTGCCCGTTTTACCCTTGTCGACCAATGCAAGGAGTGCTTCTCCAATTGGCAAGGGCAAAGTCCTGGTGGACTGCAGTAATGGAGGGGCTGTCATCGTCCTCCTTCTCCTGAATGATGACCATTACGTCTGGCCAATCATCGTCTGGGGTGTATCTGTTTGTACGTTCATCAGGGACAATGATGTGTATGCCTGACATCATTCGGACGATTTCTTATTTAATTCTTTGTTCCTCTTCTTCCACCTTGGGATCTGGAACAAATACTTCCTTCTCCTTTACCGGTATCGGTTTGGGAAATAATATAGCCGTTACATTGGTTGGCACCTTTACCGGAGGTTGTGCGGACTCTGGATTTATAGGTGGAAATGATCATCGTACGGCTGAAACTGAAGGAATCTGCTTATGCTTATGCGGATTCTTGTAACTGGAACTAGCAGAATAGCCTAGTCCGACTGTCCTAGTTTGACTGGACACTTAAATCGGGTGCTTAATACCCTAATTATTTTTACCCAGCCCTTGTCCTATATGGTGTCCCAATAACATCATTTCTTGAGTAGCTGCCATTACTACGACATAAATTTTGGGTACAGGCAATTGCGTCCCAATGGAATGGTATTAAGTGTTATCCACTTCCAAGGCATGAAAACTGACCGACTCAACATCGAAATTGAAACTGATGAGTGGCATGTCACCATGTTGAGGGCATTCCGGTTCAGCGTTGAGTGTGACTAGGCTATTGTTGATAATGTATTTAAGTTATTGATGAAGAGTGGAAGGGACTGCCCCGACCATGTGAATCCACGGTCTCCCCAGAAGTAAGTTGTATCCTGTATCTATTTTGAGCACGTGAAAAGATACACAGAATGTATGGGGACCAATCTCAATTGGCAGCTCAATCTCTCCGACTGAATTCCGGCGGGATCCATCAAAAGCTTTAATAACCGTAAGGCTGCTTCGGATCCGTTTAAGATTGACGTTGTAAAAATCCAAAACCCTAATAAGATTCGGTTATGTAAAATCCAATTATATCAATAAAATTTCTCCATTCTGAATGTGTCATGTGTTAATAAATATTCTGTTTAACAAATTTGATTAAATAAAATTTTGTCCGAAAAACGTCGTGCTTGACACCTCGTGCTTAAAATTTTCTTTCAAAAACGGACTTTTCGGTATATTTGTTGGGACAAGTTGCTTTGTCATGCTTACACTGACAAAACGCTTTGTCGTGCTTGTTAGGATTAGTGAGAAATCTAGGTTAGTAACCCTAGCTTAACAAACCCTAACCCTAATCAGCAAAACCCTAACCCTAATTAGCTAATTTAACCCTAATTAGATTGTCTTAACACCTAATCATGGTTAGTAAACTTCAATTAGGTACTAATAAACATCATTTAACAATCCTAATCATTAATAACAAAACCCTAATCAAGATTAGTGAAGATTAGGGCAAAATTATGCTACTAAACTAACCTAACTAGCTCACAACTAGGTTAGGAGTCACCAAACCAAGTCCCAAGGCTGCACATGAGCTGATAACAAACCCCAAGCAGCACAAGTAACTTAACATCAGATATTTAGAGAGGCTAGTAGGTGAAAAAGACCAAAAAACCTAAGTTGCTTAAGTCTATAAATAGCAATACATCCTCTGGCCAAACCTACGAATTCTCTAAGCCTTTACACTATTATAAACATACCAAATCAAGCCTGGGTGATAGCAACATTAAATTCAGTAGCTAGAATCAAAAATCAATCAAGAAAAGGTACAAACCCTAATTCGTAATTAGCTCTTAGATCCTTTGTTAATTTTGTTGTTTAGATGTTTACAAATATGTATTAGTATGTTAGAAAGTATGTTGGATTGGTAGAACATGTTTTCATAACATCTAGATGCCTTAATTAAGTGTTTTTAGAAATCTGGAAATTTTGAAATATCTAGTCTGACAGCCGAATGTCATAGCTTGTAGATTCATATGTGTTTATGTTTAGGTCTGTTAATTGTATGTTACTTGTAGTCCGTTAGTAGGTATTTAATCTGGAAAAGAAAACATGTTCATTAGAACCATAGATTACAAGTTATAAGTGGTCAAAGTGCATTGACCATTCACAGATTGTAGTTTTCTGGGTTACCCAGAAAACTCAAGAACAGTCGAACCGGTTACTTTGACCAACCTTTTTGATTAATTTCTATTTGTTGTTTTTGTAATTTTTTGTTTTAGATTAACACCCTGATATATGTACTACATATCTATGATCTTAAATTGCATAAACAACTCATAGGATTACTGGAATTATTGGTCAAAATCCGTTAACCGAACTTGATCAAGTTTTCTGGGTTACCCAGAAAACTGAAGAACACGAAGAACAACATTTGGTTGTACTTTGACCAACATAATTAGAAACCTTAGAGTTATGATTTGTTCATGTTAATGTTATATATATGTACCCTGACGTATATACTACATGATACAACAAACACAACACACATCCAATACACAGAATCAAAGATATTAAAGCCACAAAATCGTTGACCGACCATGACCACTATTCTAGGTTGCCCAGAAACTCAAGAACAACTCTGACAGTGACTTTGAGCCTCTATAACTTGTTATATGTAGGTTAAAGCATGAAGTTTGCTTGATGTTGTACTACTGTAAGAGTACTATAACATCAATACCTGAACAAACCCAAAATCATAATCCGTAGCTAAATAAACCATGGTCAAACTGGTCACTCGACCATGACCAAACTGTTGCCCAGAAACTCAAGAACACCTACAGCGACCCTTTCTGTCGCTGAAGGGCTTTTGCGACGGACAGAAATTGATTTTTCTAAAAATTAAATTATAAAAATTAGAAATAATTAATAAATAATTATAAATAAATATAAAAATAGTTTTAAAAATTATATTAAATAATTATAATTAATTTCTGATATTTTTATATAAATTCAATAAATATTTTATTTTATTTAGATATTATTAATAATTAACTTAATAATAAAGTAATTAGAACAATTATTTATAAATACTAAATAATTATTGAAAAATAATATTAATGATATAAAAATCGTAATAAATGGTTATAAATTATTTAAAAATAATAAACAATGTTTTTGTAAAATTTTAAGTAAATATTAATTACCTAAAAATAGAAATAAATGATTTAAAAATCATTTAAAGGATAAATAAATGTTTTAAAAATATTTTAAAACTTCTAAAAATTATTATAATGGATATATAAATTATCTAAAAATATAATAAATTTTATAAATAAAATTTAGTCCATATATCAACTTATTTAATATTCAGTAAAGACTTTGAACACTGAAACCTTATCGAATCTAACCCGATTTTTATATAAATATTATATTTGAGTATTGTTATCAATACTAACGTGTTAGATTTATATATATGAACATCGTAGATATTTATTAAACGAATTGAGTAGCATAACTTGACTGATCTAGGCTCAGGCAAGTTCTTCTTAAACCTTAACTTACTTATCCAAAATTCTTCAACCATGTTTATTCGTTGAACAAGATTTTATCTTGATATGTTGTTGATATAATATATTACACCTACATTTGAATTACCATTTATTGTAAGGTTATTGCTACAGCTTCAGCATAACTAAGAAATGAACTGCTTATTCGTATTGATTGTTAAGCTTAAATTGTTGTGTCAAACCAAATTGTTTGGTAAGACATCCTATTCTGAAGTTGGGTATCCCATATGGGATCATTCAGTCGATAATATATTGACACTAATTTGGGTGCATTTGAGCACTGGTAGGATGAGATGCATACTCCTAAGATATTGAATAGGCTGATCCCCTATCTCATATCTAAACAAAATTTCTAAGTTTATGTGACTGACATAAATAAAAATCCATATTAAAATGGTAACAACTATCAGTCGAAATTTGAATTGTTGTATTTCTTCAAAACATATATTGTTATAAATACAAAACTTGTTGAGCATGTCATAGCTCACCCTTGCAAATTATTCCCTTTGCAGTTTTAGATGGTAATCCTGGAACATCTGGAGTAGATAAAGGGAAGCGTCCCTGCTTAGATTAGGTTATATTCATGTCTAGTTGAATACTCTGTAATAAGAAACTCGTTATGAGAATCATGTAATCGAATCTTAATATATATATATATATATATATATATATATATATATATATATATATATATATATATATATATATATATACATCTTTTATTTTCGCAACCGTGTTTACTTACATATATAGATGTAAATTTAGAATTCTTGGAATCTAGTTGAGATCCTTGGGAACTATTCATGTAAGTGAGGATATTAGTAATATGGACTGTTCATGTTATTACTAATATCCTAAATTTCGGATAAATAGTTACTATCAATACGATAGTATAAATTCACATGGCATAGACTATACATCTGGATGTGGATATTAGTAATATGGACTGTTCATGTTATTACTGATATTTTGGATTTCGGTTAGATAGATTCTATTCACAGATACAGTTCATATATCCAAGTGAGGGTATCCAAACACAGTAATAATTTTCTTGAGAATTGTCATCTGTTATGGGATACTGTGAATCTTGGATCTATGGGAATTATATATGATAGTCCCTTAATTTAATATAAGCTTATAATCAGATACCATGGGTTTATAGATTTAAATGCATTATATTGATTTTTTGTAAGCACCATATCAGACACCATGGGAGTATAGATATGGGGGCGTTATAAGTTTGGTATCAAAGCCCAGGGCTATAGATATAAGGAAGAGAAATCTTAGTATATAGTCTTCGAGTCCGTAAAAATTTTAAAGTACACCTAAAATATAACATTAAAATTATTATGTTATGTAAATTTCTATTCCAGTATTAAGGGAGTTTACTTTTATAGATGGCCAACTCCAGTGCTGAAAAAATGGTGATAGCAAACAATCCACCACAAATTGAGTCATTTGTAACTAGTGATGCAGAGGATGAAGAATTGCTTCATGATCAGCAACTACTAGATGTTGAGGAAGATGAAGATCCAGTAGTTGGACAATTAATGAGAATTGATGAGCATGATGAAGCAATGGCATCACTAATGAAGAAAACAGAATATGAGAAAAATAAAATGAAGTTTAGGGCTGATATAGCTGAGGGAATGCTACAACATGAGAGGAAACATAGTCACCAACTAAATGTAGAACTGGACCATGCACAAAGGGGCATGAAGGAAATTCAGTCAAGAATTCTTAAAACATCTCTGGGTGTTCGAGATACTTTTAATGATTTGCAGCGCCAAATAGTTCGATATCCGGTAGAGGAGAAGAAAATTGCTTATCTCATCAATCGATCTATGGTTTGTCACATGATTCAGGATTCTTTTGATCATATCAATGAATTTTAGAGAGTAGTATAGGTGGTTGAATGCTTTATAGTAGTATGAATAAAGAAGCATTCAAAGTGTGTATTGTAACTAGTGTTTTGTAAGATAGTAGTATGTTTAACTATGAAGTTATTTTGTACGACTTTTGTGATATAAATAAACGATATGTTTGTATTATCCAAATTCTTATGTGAATTTTGTTGTTGTTTTGTATAGAATCATGCCACCAACCAGAAGACCCCAAAGAGAAATGAATAATTATGATAATTCTACTCAGCAGTTAGTAGACCTTATGCTAGGAGCTATGAATAGAGCTATGACCCAAAAAACATCTTTTAAAGATTTTAAATTAGTTGGACCACCTGAATTTAAAGGTACATCAGAACCTATAGACGTACAAATTTGGATTTCTGAGATAGAGAAAGTTTTTATAGTAAACAAAGTTAATAATAATCAAAAGACAACTTTTGCAACCTTTTTCTTGAAAGGTGAGGCTAATTATTGGTGGGAATCAACCAAAGGTCGGGTAGAAACTGAAATTGTTCCTTGGGATAGATTCAAAGAGTTGCTCTTTAAAAATTATTTTCCCTAATCCTTGAAAGATCGCATGGAAATTAAAATTTTAGATTTGAAACAAGGAGACCTGACTGTAACCCAGTATGCAGCCAAGATCAATAAAGTGTCCAGGTTTGCTCCGCATCAGGTAACCACTGAACTTAGAAAGACTCGTAGGTTTCAGGAAGGTTTAAAACCTCAAATTCGGAGTAAGTTGTCAGTACTCCAAATAAAGACTTTCTCTGAAATATTGGAGAAAGCTACTATAGTCGAAAGTGAAAATTAAAGTCTCGCTAAATTTCACCAGGACAAGAAGAGTCAAAATGAGAAAGGGAAACTTAGGACAGAACCCAATTCAGGTGGGTTTAATAACAACCGAAAATGGGATAATACTTTTTCTAACAACCCGGGGAAAAAGATAGGTAATACTAATAATAATTTTAGTAATAATATCATTAAACCTTGTCCTACTTGTGGAAAGAAACATAAAGGACTATGCTTTCATAGCAAATGTTATAATTGTGGACAATCAGGACATCTTTCTCCACAGTGTTCTCTCCCAAATAAAAATAAATGTTTTAATTATGGTTCGTTGGACCATTTTTCAAAGCATTGTCCCAAACCTAAGAACCAAGGAGGAAAGGGGAATAGAGTACCAGAGAATAATCAGTCATCAGTAGCTGCAGTTGGGGTTCAGAATCGACCTACCGCGAAAACATTTAATATGTCGGTGAGGGATGTTGTTGCTTCACAGGATGCGGTGACAAGTATCATCCTATCAACACTTTAAATGCATATATGTTATTTGATTCTTGAGCTACTTGTTCATTTGTGTCTGACAGTTTTTCTAAAAACTTGAATATACCTTGTAAAAAGTTAAACAAACTATTTTGTGTAGAAATTGCTAATAAAGATAGGATTCCGGTTGAAACCATATTTAGGAATTGTAGTGTCGTGATTAAAGGATATAATTTTATGGTAGATCTTTTACTAATCCAGTTGGGAGAATTTGATGTAATTTTAGGAATGAATTGGTTAGTTAACCATAACGCGATGATTGATTGTCATCAAAAACGTATAAACCTTTTGACTGCATCGAAGTCAAAGGTAGTGTTCAACGGTAGTTGTTCACCTAAGAAATTTCGATGTTTGACTATAATTCATGCAGAAAGATTACTTAGAAAGGGTTGTTTAGGGTATTTGACCTATATAGTAGATACTCGATAGGGAGTAAGATTAGATCAAATACCTATAGTTAAAGATTTTCCTGATATATTTCCGGATAACTTACCAGGTTTACCTCCAGATAGGGAAATTGAGTTTGTCATTGATCTTTCATTGGGAACGACACCAGTTTCTAAGGTGCCGTACAGAATGACACCTATAGAACTGAAAGAGTTACTTATATAGTTATAGGAACTCTTATATAAAAAGTACATACAACCTAGTGTTTCACCATGGGGAGCACTAGTATTATTCGTAGAGAAAAAGGATGGAACTATGAGGTTATGTATAAACTATAGAGAGCTAAATAAATTAACTATTAAGAATAAATATCCTTTACCAATGATTGATAATTTGTTTGACCAATTAAAGGGGGCCGAACAATTTTCAAAAATTGACCTTAGAACAGGTTTTCATCAATTAAAGGTAAGAAAGGAGGATGTGTTGAAAACAGCGTTTAGGATACGCTATGGACATTATGAGTTTCTTGTAATGTCTTTTGGATTAACAAATGCACCGGCAGCTTTTGTAGATTTAATGAATCGAGTGTTTAAACCATGCTTGGACAAATTTGTTGTAGTGTTTATTGACGATATTCTGGTATACTTGAAAACACGGGAAGAGCATACTGAACACTTGAGAGTCGTTTTGGAGATATTACAAAAGGAATAACTTTATGCAAAGTTTTCCAAGTGTGAATTCTAGTTAAAAAGGGTTCAATTTTAAGGTTATGTAATTGACAAGAATGGAATATCTGTAGATCCAACTAAGATCGAAATGGTTATGAATTGGGAACAACCAATAACTCCAACAGAAGTACGAAGTTTTCTCAGTTTAGCGTGTTATTATCGACGGTTTATAAATGATTTTTCAAAAATAGCAACCCCATTAACCAGTTAAACTCGAAAGACAGTAAAATACGGCTGGACAAATAAATGTGAAGAGCGCTTCCAAGAGTTAAAGAAGCGACTGAGCATGGCTCCAGTGTTGTCCTTACCAGATGAGATATGAGGCCTTGTAGTATTTAGTGATGCATCACATAGAGGTTTAGGGAGTGTGTTGATGCAACATAAGAAAGTGATTGCTTATGCATTACGACAACTCAAAGATTATGAGAAAAGGTATCCTCTCATGACCTAGAGTTAGCCGCGGTAGTTTTTGCTCTAAGAATTTGGAGACATTACTTGTACGGGGAGAAGTGCAAAATATATACAGATCATAAAAGTCTGAAATATATTTTTACACAAAAGGAACTAAATCTAAGGTAGAGAAGATGGTTAGAACTGATAAAGAATTTTGACTGTGAAATCTTATATCATCCCGGTAAAGCTAATGTCGTAGCTGATGCATTGAGTAGAAAGAATCAGGATAAATTGAACGCAATAACCACCAATGATAGGTTAATAAAAGATTTTGAAAAGTTAGAAATTGAGGTGGAATGTCCAACTACCTCTACCCAAAAATTATACATTTTAGAAGTAGTTTCATCTTTACTTGATATAATTAAAGAGATGTAGGAAAAGGATGAAGAATGTCTGAAGTATAAGTCTAATCTAACTCAGGACAAGTATAACAAATTCAGAATAGATAAGGATGGAATAATAAGATATGAAAACAGAATTTGGGCTCCGTTAAACCGAGCTTTAAAAGATGAAATCTTAAACGAAGCTCATAATTCTAAATTTGCCATACATCCTGGCAGTACTGAAATGTACAAGGATTTAAGTCGACACTTTTGGTGGTCAAATATGAAAAGAGAAATAGCTGAATGGGTAAGCAAATGTCTCACGTGTCAAAGAGTTAAGGCTGAGCATCAAAAGCTAAGTGATTTACTTCAACCCTTACCAATTCCTGAGTGGAAGTGGGAACATGTAACCATGGACTTTGTTGTAGGCCTTCCAGCTACACAAAAGGGCCATAATGCCATTTGGGTAATTGTTGACCATTTAACTAAATCAACTCACTTTTCACCTATTAAAATTACTCATAACTTAGGTCACCTTGCCAAGCTGTACATTAATGAAATTATCTCTAGACATGGTGTGCCTGTTTCCATAGTATCAGATCGAGATCCACATTTTACTTCAAATTTTTGGAAAATTCTTCAGAAACACTTAGGAACACAATTTAGATTGAGTACATCTTATCATCCTCAGACTAATGGACAGAGTGAGAGAACCATACAAACATTAGAAGATATGTTGAGAACACATATAATAGACTTCAAAGGAAGTTGGGAAAATCAGTTACCTTTAGTAGAGTTTGCCTATAACAATAGTTATCATGCTAGCATATGTATGCCACCCTATGAAGCCTTATATGGCAGAAAGTGTAGAAAACCTTTGTGTTGGGATAAAGTCGGGGAATGACAAATGTTAGGACCTGAAATAATTCAACAAACAACTGAAACCATCAGAATTATACGTGAACGATTACAAGCATCTCAAGATCGACAAAGGAAATACGCGGATCCACATCGTCAACAGCGAAACTTTAACATAGGAAGCCACGAATTCTTGAAGGTATCTCCTTGGAAGGGCAAAATACGTTTTGGTAAGAAAGAAAAACTAAGTCCGAGATTCATTGGACCTTTTAAAATTTTGAGAAGGACTGGTGAAGTTGCATATGAAATAGCATTACCTTCTGAGTTGAATAATATCCATAATGTGTTTCATGTGTCCGTATTACGACTATACAAACCTGATTATAAAACACGTTATAAATTATGAGCCAATCCAAATAGAAGAAGATCTTTCTTATGTAGAAGAACCTGTGCAGATCGTCGACCCTAAAGACCAAGTCCGGAGAAATAAAGTGATAGCATCGGTTAAAGTGATCTGGAGAAATCAGAACGTTGAGGAGGCTACATGGGAGCTCGAGGATAAAATGCGAGAGAATTATCCTCAATTATTTACTTAACTTTTACTTTAATTTTGAGGACGAAATTCTTATTAGTGGGGGTGAATTTAAAAACCCAAAACCCTAATAAGATTCGGTTATGTAAAATCCAATTATATCAATAAAATTTCTCCATTATGAATGTGTTATGTGTTAATAAATATTCTGTTTAACAAATTTGATCAAATAAAATTTTTTCCGAAAAACGTCGTCTTTGACACCTTGTCCTTAAATTTTTCTTTTGAAAATGGACTTTTGGGTATATTTGTTGGGACAAGTTGCTTTGTCGTACTTACACAGACAAAACGCTTTGTCGTGCTTGTTAAGATTAGTGAGAAATCTAGGTTAGTAGCCCTAGCTTAATAAACCCTAACCATAATCAGCAAAACCATAACCCTAATTTGTAAACCTAACCCTAATTAGCTAATTTAACCCTAATTAGATTGTCTTAACACCTAATCATGGTTAGTAAACTTCAATTAGGTACTAATAAACATCATTTAACAATCATAATCATTAAAAACAAAATCCTAATCATTAAAAACAAAACCCTAATCAAGATTAGTGAAGATTAGGGCAAAATTAAGCTACTAAACTAACCTAACTAGCTCACAAGTAGGTTAGGAGTCACCAAACCAAGTCCCAAGGCTGCACATGAGCTGATAACAAACCCTAAGCAGCACAAGTAACTTAGCATCAAATATTTAGAGAGGCAAGTAGGTGAAAAAAGACCAAAAAACCTAAGTTGCTTAAGTCTATAAATAGCAACACATCCTCTGACCTAGCCTACGAATTCTCTAAGCCTTTACACTCTTATAAACATACCAAATCAAGCCTGGGTATAGCAGCATCAAATTCAGTGGCTAGAATAAAAAATCAATCAAGTAAAGGTGCAAACCCTAATTCATAATTGGCTCTTTGATCCTTTGTTAATTTTGTTGTTCAGATGTTTAGAAATATGTATTAGTATGTTAGAAAGTATGTTGGATTGGTAGAACACATTTTCATAACATCTAGATGCCTTAATTAAGTGTTTTTAGAAATCTGGAAATTTTGAAAAATCTAGTCTGGCAGCCGAATGTCAGGGCTTGTAGATTCATATGTGTTTTTGTTTAGGTCTGTTGATTGTATGTTACTTGTAGCCTGTTAGTAGGTCTTTAATCTGGAAAAGAAAATAGGGTCATTAGACCCGTAGATTGCAAGTTATAAGTGTTCAAACTGCATTGACCGTTCACGGATTGTAGTTTTCTAGGTTACCCAGAAAACTCAAGAACAGTCGAACCGGTTACTTTGACCAACCTTTTTGATCGCTTTCTATTTGTTGTTTTTGTAATGTTTTGTTTTAGATTAACACCCTGATATATGTACTACATATCTATGACCTTAAATTGCATAAACAACTCATAGGATTGCTGGAATTATTGGTCAAAATTAGTTGACTGAACTTGACCAAGTTTTTTGGGTTGCCCAGAAAACTGAAGAACACGAAGAACAGCGTTTGGCTGTACTTTGACCAACATAATTAGAGACCTTGGAGTTATGATTTGTTCATGTTAATATTATATATATGTACCCTGACGTATATACTACATGATATAACAAACACAACACACATCCAATACACAGAATCAAAGATATTAAAGCCACAAAACCGTTGACCGGCCATGACCACTGTTCTGGGTTGCCCAGAAACTCAAGAACAACTCTGACAGTGACTTTGAGCCTCTATAACTTCTTGTTATATGTAGGTTAGAGCATGAAGTTTGCTTGATGTTGTACTACGGTAAGGGTACTATAACATCAATACCTAAACAAACCTAAAATCATAATCAGTAGCTAAATAAACCATTGTCAAACTGGTCACTCGATCATGACCAAACTGTTGCCCAGAAACTCAAGAGCACCTACAACGACACTTTCTGTCACTGAAGGGCTTTAGTGACAGACATAAATTAATTTTTCTAAAAATTAAATTATAAAAATTATAAATAATTATAAATAATTATAAATAAATACAAAAATAGTTTTAAAAATTATATTAAATAATTATAATTAATTTCTGATATTTTTATATAAATTCAATAAATATTTTATTTTATTTAATATTATTAATAATTAACTTAATAGTAAAGTAATTAGAATAATTATTTATAAATACTAAATAATCATTGAAAAATAATATTAATGATATAAAAATCATAATAAATGGTTATAAATTATTTAAAAATAATAAACAATATTTTTGCAAAATTTTAAGTAAATATTAATTACCTAAAAATAGAAATAAATGATTTAAAAATCATTTAAAGGATAAATAAATGCTTTAAAAAAAATTTAAAACTTATAAAAATTATTATAATGGATATATAAATTATCTAAAAATATAATAAATTTTATAAATAAAATTTAGTCCATATATCAACTTATTTAATATTCAATAAAGACTTTGAACACCGAAACCTTATCGAATCTAACCCGATTTTTATATAAATGTTATATTTGAGTATTATTATCAATACTAACGTGTTAGATTTATATATATGAACATCGTAGGTATTTATTAAACGAATTGAGTAGCATAACTGGACTGATCTAGGCTCAGGCAAGTTCTTCTTAAACCATAACTTACTTATGCAAATTTCTTAAACCTTGTTTATTCGTTGAACAAGATTTTATCTTGATATGTTGTTGATATAATATATTACACCTACATTTGAATTACCATTTATTGTAAGGTTATTGCTACAGCTTCAGCATAACTAAGAAATGAATTGTTTATACATATTGATTGTTAAGCTTAAATTGTTGTGTCAAACCAAGTTGTTTAGTAAGACGCCATATTCTAAAGGTGGGTATCCCATATGGGATCATTCGGTCGATAATATATTGACACTAATTTGGGTGCATTTGAGCACTGGTAGGATGAGATGCATACTCCGAAGATATTGAATAGGCTGATCCCCTATCTCATATCTAAATAAAATTTCTAAGTCTATGTGACTGATAGAAATAAAAATCTATATTGAAATGGTAGCAACTATCAGTCGAAATTTGAATTGTTATATTTCTTCAAATCATATATTATTATAAATACAAAACTTGCTGAGCATGTCATTGCTCACCCTTGCAAATTATTCCCTTTGCAGTTTTAGATGGCAATCCTGGAACATCTGGAGTAGATAAAGGGAAGCATCGCTGCTTAGATTAGGTTATATTCATGTCTAGTTGAATACTCTGTAATAAGAAACTCGTTATGAGAATCATGTAATCGAATCTTAATAATATGATATATATATATATATATATATATATATATATATATATATATATATATATATATGTATGTATATATATAACATCTTCTATTTTCTCAACCGTGTTTTCTTACATATATAGATGTAAATTTAGAATTCTTGGAATCTAGTTGAGATCTTTGGAAACTATTCATCTGAGTGAGGATATTAGTAATATGGACTGTTTATGTTATTACTGATATTCTGAATTTCGGATAAATAGTTACTATCGATAGGATAGTATAAATTCACATGGCATAAACTATACATCTGGGTGAGGATATTTGTAATATGTATTGTTCACGTTATTACTGATATTCTGGATTTTAGATAGATAGATTCTATTCACAGACACAGTTCATATATCCAAGTGAGGGTATCCAAACACAGTAATAGTTCTCTTGAGAATTGTCATCTGTTATGGGATACTGTGAATCTTGGATCTATGGAAATTATATTTGATAGTCCCTTAATTTAATATAAGCTTATAATCAGATACCATGGGTGTATAGATTTAAATGCATTATATTGATTTGTTGTAAGCACCATATCAGATACCATAGGAGTATAGATATGGGGGCGTTACAGACGTTCATCTTTACTATAATAACCCGAGATTTTGAATAATCAAAATTTTACGAATAAATTTTTTTTATTTAATATTGACACTGACTGTTAATATTGTACTGTGTATATGTGATACGAGTCACGAGAATTAGTAAATTAGTAAATATTTTTAATTATAAAATATTATTTTTAATATTTTTGGAGAATTCTCATTAATAAATTAATATTAAAGATATTAGATTTATTTAATTATTATATTAAATAAATGAATTAAAAATGATTATATTGATTTAAAAATGAGAAAGATGATTTAAAAATATTTTTTAATATTTGGATGATAATTTCATTAATATTTAAATATTAATGGTGATGATTTAAAAATGATTTTACTTATTTTTAAAATTATTTAAGTTGAATATTGATGATTTAAAAATATTTTAAGTTATTAAAAATAACTTTAATATTTTGACAAGTATGTTATTAATATTTTTATATTATTAAATATTAATGATGATAAGATTATTTGATAATTAAATTATTTAAAACTGATTCTAATATTTGAAAAATTATTATAAATTATAATAATTGCTTATAAATTATTAAAAGCTTCCGAAAAATATTATAAATGATAATTGACTTATCTAAATTAATATTGAAGCTTAGAAACCGAATTTACTTGACAATAACTGTGTTAATTATCGGATAGGGTGACCAGAACACCGAGAATGGACCGAAGTCCAACCAGACCGAACTAGTTAGACTTGATAAGTGTTTATATAGGTTATAACCACTGATATGACTATGTGGTAATGTGTTTAGGAGAAGTTTGACTGTAAAATACAGTGATACGTGTTGTGAATTATTGTACTAATTGTGAGACCGATATTATTGGTTATAGGTCTTTCGAAAGCAGATAAGTTTATTATGTAGCTGTAATCAGCGGAAGAGGCAAGTTCCTTAACTCAACCTTAAGTTAATATTATTTAATTATTATTGGTGGTTAATTATTGCTAATTAGACCACGTCCACGGATTTATTGTTGATTATTCGCAGTTAGTGCATGTTTGATAATAATTCAAATTGAATTACTGATTCAAAATATATACATTCGTAGAATAACTGTTGTTAGATATTCATAACCGTAGAAGCTAGTATTGACAGTACATATAATTTCTGTTTATTGTCGAATTATGTTGAGAAGTGTCTTAGCCAATTATTCTGGTTAGACGAATATTTGTTAGAACTTAATAGGTTCGAGAAGAGAATTCAATTGTTATTGATAGATCGATGCCAATTATTTCAGCTAGATCGAGAAGTAAATAGAAATTGAAATCACAATATTTTGTTGTACAATCAAATCTTAATTCTGATACTGAGAAGAACAACCTTTTATATAAAGGGAATATTTTATTGGTCGTATATTCGACCTTTGCGCGCGATTAAGTATTATGCATAATATATTAAGTATTATGCATAATATAGGGTATAATAAAGCTGATCACTTTATATACTTGCAGAGGGGTATGATTTAATCTTTAGGGTTAATTGATACACCTGGGTATATCAAAGATAATTCTTTGATAGTTACTCGAGAAGAGAAGTTCAAGATACAATGGATCACTCTGCATAAATCTAGAAAACATTCCATTTTGCTATTTCATAGAATTGATTATTAATTATTCATTTAAATATCATAGAAAATCTTAAAAGCGTTGTACTCTTTCATTATCAGATTATTGTTGTGTAGAATGCGAGAAGACTTGTTATTTATTCCTATACATTTATCGTATGTCTTAACTTGCGGGGCAAACTTGTTGCTCACCCTTGCTAAATAAAACTTTTCAGCTAGGGATGAAGTTGCAGAAGGTGCTGTGAAGAAGAACAAAGGAAAAGGCATAGTGATAAATTAGTATAATAAACATTATTATTAGTATGTTGTATTGTAAACCCTTTTTGTATATCTAAGGGGTATGTTTGTAATGTTAAGGTTAGCGGACCTGGGACTAATGTATTAACAGCATATGTTAATGTGATATGTATTACTATTTCTATATGAATGGGTAGTTAGTTAGTATTATATTGTGGATCGTGAACACCAAACTCGGGGTTCAGGTGACCCGAATTTGGGGGCGTCACATTTACCAATGTAGCATAAGGATAGATATTTAGAGACGAACTTTCATCTAGCAATACTCCAGCTATCATGTATCCGGAGGACAAAACCGCAATGTGTAACGGTTTGTAATGACCGGTTCCTTCGGGCGGTATGTTATCATCAGTGAAAGATATTACATTGTTGTTAAAAATGTGATCAACCAGATGTTGAAATTTTTCCACATCTACTAATTTCGACAAGTAGGCTTTTTCCAAAACCTTCAGTAGAATCTTCCTGTAATCCTCAAAAGTTAAAACCATGTCCAGTATTGAAATTTGATGTGGAGCTTCTCTTAAGCTTAAAACCACATTAGCTTCATTATAACCCATAGCACGGAGGAAATTTTCAATCTTCTCTATGGGAATTTTCTCCTTTGATTTGATGGCAGGTTTCAATACCCGTTAGGGAAGACACAATGGATTTTCCTTTGACACTGCAGCAGTTATATGAGAGGTGGATTCTTCAGCTTCTCCATAATTCCACGTGACTTTTTGTAAGCTGATAACAGGATCTTCCTCTTGCTTTTTATAGACCCTTCAGCAACAGCTTTAAGAGCGGCTAGGTCTTGAATCTTTCTTGACTTCAAACTCATTTCAGCTATCTCTCCATGTTTGATCATTTCAAAAAATGTTTTACTAATGTCAGTTAAAACTCTCTCATAAAAAGGAGCTTCTTGTATGTTTATGAAGGTCATAACCATTTCTGACTCTGTTATAGAAGGAATAACTTGAGCAGCAAGGCACCTCCACCTTTGAGCATACTCTCTGAAAGATTTATTGGACTGTTTCTTGACCTTGGTAATCTGGTACCGGTCAGGAGCCATCTGAGATTGGAAGCTGTATTGAGTAAGGAAGGTATGAGCTAGCTTTTCCCAGCTATGGATCTTTGAGTTTTCTAATCTGGTATACCATGAACGGGCTTCTCCAGTTAGACTCTTTTGTAATAGCTACATTTTGAGCTTCTCTTCCTCTGTATAAGATCCAAGTTCTCCAATGAACACCTTCAAATGTATGTAAGGATCTCCTAACCCGTCATACTTTTTAAAGTCAGGAGTTTTGAACTTCTCTGGATAATGAACACCAGGGAATATACAAAGGTCTATATATGAGACACTCCCATGTGTTCCAATTCCTTTGATAGAACGAAGGGTTTGTTCCATTTGAAGGACCTTTTTCCTGATGTCACCTGTGTCTAGATCTCCTTTGAGATGGGTGGTATCATGAATTTTGTTAGTTGTATCCAACTGGAGCTCAGGTACTGTAATTACTTTATCAGAACCTTAGGTTCCTCCTTGTGCAGAGGATTCAGCATGTATGGGTATCTTCGTACCTTGAGTAGACTGATGTAGTTCTTTAAGCAGAATAGCCAAATCTGTAATTTGTTTACTTCATTCGTTAAATTCTTCATGAGAAACTGGATTAGATTGGTCAGATGAAGACATGATTGGCTGTAGTCCCGTGGCCTTTTTTGATTTTTACTAGGTAATGGGTCCGATTGCTTCCCTATAAAAGATTTGCATAGTTTAGTCTTAGGAAATATTTAAATGTTTACATGCTATGTGATGTGTCCATTTTGGGATTATTATCCTACAAAACGGATGTTAGCTGTTTGTAATACAGGATAGCATGTTAATTTAAATATGCACATTTTTCTTGATATTCCTCATTACATGGAGACGAATATGGAATGAAATTATAAGTAATTAACTTTACGAGTAATTTGAAATGAGAAAGCATGAAGAGACTTTCCTCCGCATTTGGTTTATCAGAGGCTGACCTATCTTAGGTTACTCTAGCGGCTTTTTGGCATGAAGGTTCCCAAATCATCGCAATTTACTCAACGGGAAGTTAATCCGGTCTTTCAACTGGAGCGAATTTGGGTGGTGCCTTTCCCGAGCCTCGTTGGAATTAGTCTTCCTACGAGTCCAGTAATCAAAAATCGACAAGATAGCCTACCACACAACATACATTCACATATAATGTGTCTCACCATTTATGAAAATGACGACATGTGCGAAGCACTAATATCATAAGCAGATATAGTGTAAAGCATTAAGTGCAGTAAATATATGCATTCGTACACATTCATCATAAATGTAAATGCAACATCCACACACAAGCATATAACAGTTTTGAAAAGATTGTAACAGCGGCTTAAGTCCTCTTACTAGTTGACCCCAACAGAGTCGCCACCTGTCGACGTCAGGATTTTTATTTATCCCTTTTCTGTTCTTGTTCTTTTTTGTTCTCATGTTAGGTGAGATTTGTTTGAAAAAATAAGCGAAAAAGGTCCGACATGCATATGTCGACGATTGGACTATAAGAGTCGCCAGTTGGTTTTTTAACTGGTTGTACCAATACAACCGATAAAAGGTTTGCAGATTGACCCAGTGATGTGACACTGCTAAATGGGTCTGTGAAACCGAGATTCATTAGGGTCCGGGGACTTACTTATGCGGAAGGAAGGTGTTAGGCACCCCCCGACATCCGTGTGGCCACAGTGACCGCCACTTTTCAAGAAATTATTATATGAATGTGTGTGTGTGGGTCAATGTGTTGTTATTTGGAAGTAGTGCGAGGCCTCGTTCGCACCTATATACAAAGGGTTTGAATTTGTATAAAAATTCAATTTTAAACAAGATACAGAAGTGGTGTTTTATAAAAGAGGTTTTTCAAACCCTGTGCTCAATAGTAATTGAGGCCTTTGATACTTCTATTTTATTAAATGTTCGACTTGATTGCATTTATTTTCGAGATGCGAAGCATCTTTGATAAAATAATGTACAAAACAGTGTCGAAGTCCTCATGGGTATGAAAACCATCTGATAAAATCCAAACACCATGAATAAATTTACAGGCTGCTTACAGCTGAAAATGTCCTTTACAGGAACCGAATCTAGATCTAGTAAACTGAATCTGTGATCACATGATTCCTAGGCTCACATGATACCGCAGTTTTTATGAAAGCAGTAAGTAGTTATATATATAAAAGCTGTAAATATATATATACAGACATGATCAACCACCACGAAGCACCTCCATGGGGGATCGAAAATGTAAATATATAAAAGCGGTAAATATATATATATATATATATATATTGACATGATCAACCACTACAAAGCACCTCCACGAGGGATCAAAAATATAAATAAAGTTGTAAAAGCGTTCAAACGCCACGGAGGAAACTCCAGGCGGAACAAAATGTACAGAAAGCAATAAAAAGGTCAACCGCCACGAAGTAAACTCCAGGCGGGACGAAATGTAAATATATATATATATATATATATAAACTGAAATGAAACCACAGACCGAAGTCCGAGCATATAAACGCAACACGACTCTCAACGTGGAGAATAGTGTGTGCAAAGATGAAGAGAAAGGCTTTAAAATGTGTAAGAAGGCTTACAGTGGGCTGCCAAAGAAGACTTCTATAGCTTTAAGTGGATAAACACTCAGCTCCCGCCGGTAAAAAGTAGCTATATGTGAGTTTATAAGTGTTTAAAATGAGAAAGCACTCAGTTTAGGGTGTGTACGGAGCAATTTGGACATGGCTTTCTCGCCTTTTTCTCTTCCAAAATGTCCACCCCAAGCCCTCTATTTATAGAGGGGGCTGCAGATGTACCTGCGGCTGCCCGGGGTGCCCCGGGCTCTGTGGGTCCCACCGTCTCAAAGTACGTGCACGCATGCAACGTGATGTCTGTTCGAACTTTTAGAACTTTAATCTGGGCATCCGACTGAGGTGTATAAGACCTATTTCGAACCGCCGTTGTTGAGAGTTATGCAATGACATGGGATTAGAGGTTGTACAAAGTTAGGAAGATGGGACCATACCTTCCAATCTTCAAGCTTCAAATTCTATCCATTGCCTTGCGCAATAGTCACTTGGGATTTGACTTCCTTGGTTCTTGTAGGACATTACTGTATAGAAATGTATGTATGAGGTGTTGAGACGGTGCGATGTGGCGTCAAGGTGGCAAGATGGTGACTTTGCCCCTCACCGGGGTTATCTCCGGCTTAGGCTAAAAAAATAAGCGTTGCTCAGGATTATCTCTTAGATTGCACTACTGCAGGTGTTGAAGGTCCTTAGTGTTATCTCTGAGGTGTGCCTATCTTCCCGGGGTTATCTCTAGGTCTTGTACCAAGTGCCTCGGTGTGAGTGCTGAGTGTTCTAAAGCTGTTTGAATGGCTTTAAAACAAGTATTTCTGGGGTTATCTCAAGAACTGCAATTACACGCCTTGGGGTTATCTCCAAGGTTAGCGCTGTTATTCTCGGTATCGAGATTGAGACTGAATATCTCGGGGTTATCTCCGAGATGAATCGGCCTTCTCCGGTAGAATTTCTAGTATTGGAACTACATGCCTAGGGGTTATCTCCGAGGTTGGAGCTGATACTCCCGGTCTGTGTTCTAGGGTTGAAACTGAACTTCCAGTAGTATCCGGACTGGATATGAGTTGTCTTCTAGGGTTGTCTCTAAAAGACGAATTTGCTCTCCTGCAAAGTCAGTAACTGGTGTGCAAAAAATTTTAAGTGTCTATAGATGTAACACAGATACATGGAACACATTATGTATTCTTTCTAGGTTTGGAGGTAATGCTACCACGTAAGCTACCTCTCCTACCCTTTTTAATATCTCGAAAGGTCCTATAAACCTTGGACTTAACTTTCCCTTCTTTCCAAAGCGTATCTTTCCTTTCTAGGGAGATACCTTTAGAAATGCGTACGAGCCTACTTCAAATTCTCTATTTACTCAATGTGAATCTGCATATTTCTTCTATCTGTCTTGCGCTGCTACTAGACGCATTCGTATCAGTTTGATTATATTCGCTGTCTGCTGAACCAATTCAGGTCCTAGCATTTGTCGTTCTCCCATTTCATCCCAACACAATGGTATTCTGCATTTCCATCTGTATAAAGCTTCGTAAGGCGACATGCTTATGCTCGCATGATAACTATTGTTATACGCAAACTCTACTAGTGGTAGATGATCATCCCAACCACCCTTGAAATCCATGACGCAAGATCTCAGCATATCTTTTAGCATCTGAATTTTTCTCTCGCTCAACCCATCAGTTTGTGGATGATAAGTCGTACTCAACTTCAGTTGTGTTCCCATCTGTTCTTACAGACTCCTCCAAAAGTTCGATGTGAATCATGGATCACGATCTGACACAATCAAAACTGGTACTCCATGTCTGGAAATGACTTCCTTAACATAAAATTTAGCTAACTGGTTTAAGTTATCCTTAACCCTTATTAGAAAAAAGTGAGCCGACTTCGTCAACCGGCCCACTATCACCCAAATCGCATCATACCCCTTCTGAGTAATTGGAAGTCACACCACAAAGTCCATCGTGATATGCTCCCACTTCCACTCCGATATCTCCAATGACTGTAACAAGCCACTTGGTCACTGATGTTCGACTTTAACTTTTTGACAAGTCAAGCACCTACTCACGTATTATGCTATCTCTTTTTTCATGTTCGGCCACCAAAAACTCTATCGAAGATCTTGATACATCTTAGTACTATCAGGATGAATCAAGCACCTCGAACTATGAGCCTCTTATAACACTTGCTCCTTTAATTCTGTCTCATTCGGAACCCAAATTCTTCCTTCAAATCTTAATAATCCCTCATTATTAAGACTATACTTTAATTCTTTTTCATCGGTTAGCCGTTTCTTCATTTGATCACACTCATCGCTCCTGAGTTGTACCTCCTTGACTCTCTCTACAATGTTAGATTGAATCTTCATTGTAAACAATCTCTGACCTGACTCACTTGGTAACTTCACCTCTATCTCCATCCTAGTCATCTCTGTTATTAACTCTGTTTGATCAGTTAACATAGAAAAATTTTCCCGACCCTTCCTACTTAAGGTGTCGGCCACTACATTGACTTTTCCTGGATGATACAGAATTTCACAGTCGTAATCCTTTATCAACTCCTGCCATCTCCTTTGTCGCATATTCAACTCCTTCTGTGTGAAGATATATTTTAGACTCTTATGGTCCGTGTATATCTCATATTTCTCCCCGTATAAGTAATGCCTCCATATCTTCAAGGTAAACACTACCGCGGTCAGTTCCAGATTATGAGCAGGATAAACTTTCTCATAATCCTTCAACTTTCGTGATGCATACACAATGACCTTGCCATGCTGCATGAGCACGCAACCAAGTCCTCTACGCGAAGCATCGCTATAAACTACAAAATTCCCTGTATCGTCAGGTAAAGATAATACAGGTTTTTCACTCAGCCTTTTCTTCAGTTCTTGAAAACTATCTTCACACTTCTCCGTCCACACGTAATTCACTGTCTTCCTTGTCAGGTTAGTCAACGGAGTAGCTATCTTCAAAAAATCTTGGATAAATCTTTAATAGTATCCCGCTAACCCTAGGAAACTCTGCACCTCAGTCGGTGTTTTTGGCTATTCCTAACTCATCACTGCTTCCACCTTCACTGGATCCACTTAAACTCTGTCTTGGTCGATAACATGACCTAAGAATTGTACCCTTTCTAGCAAAATTTTATCCTTTATGAATTTCACATACAACTTCTCCTTCCTTAGTGTTTCCAACACTACCCTTAAGTGTTCAGCATGATCTTCTGGCATCTTAGAATAGACTAGAATATCAGCGATAAACACTACGATGAACTTGTCCAAATATTGTTTGAACACTCTATTAATCTTATCCATAAATGCAACTGGCGCATTAGTCAACCAAAATGACATCACCAGAAACTCGTAATGGCTGTAATGAGTCCTGAATATCGTTTTAGGTACATCCTCCTTCCTAACCTTCAACTGATGATACCCCGTTTGTAAATCTATCTTAGAAAATATTGTGCCCCTTTCAACTGATCAAAAAGATCATCAATCCTAGGCAATGAGTATTTATTCTTTATCATTAACTTGTTCAACTCTCGATAGTCGATACAAAGTCTTAACGATCCGTCCTTTTTCTTCACAAACAGCACCGGTGCTCCCTACGACGAAACACTCGATTGAATGTACTTTCTATCCAACAGTTCTTGTAACTGGACCATCAACGCCTTCATCTCCACTGGCGCCATACGGTACGGTGCCCTGGAAACTGGTGCCACTACTGGCACGTTGTCTGTTACGAATTATGTCTCCCTATCCGGTGGAAGACTCGACAATTCACTTGGAAATACATCCGTAAATTCTTTTACTATAGGTATTTGTTCCATCGTTGCTCCTACTCTCTGGGTATCAACAACACGACACAAATAACCTACACATCCCTTCCTTAATAATTTCCTCGTTTGTGTCATGGTAAGATAACACGAACGTCCCAACGACTTATTACTGTAAAACACTACATTTGGCTGTCTCAGCGTTCTAATATTTACACATTTCTTTTGGCAATCTATAATTGCACCATGGTTAAACAACCAATCCAACCCGAGAATTACATTGAATTCTCCCAGCTTTATCGATATCAAATCTACCGATATGTGACAACCTCATATATCTTCAGCAAGAATTATTTCTTCGTTGGCTACCTTGATATTCAAAGGTACAGGCAATCTTTCGGGAAGTAATCCTAATCGTCTAGAAAAATCACATGCTATGAAAGAATAAGTATCACCCGAGTCAAATAACACGTAAGCATTTATATCGTTGATCGGGATAATACCTGCAACTACATCCCCTGATACAACTACATCTTGGACCCTCATGTTAAAGGTGCGGGCCATCGGCCTACCCGTCTGTGCCAGACCACCAATAGCTAACTTACCGCTATTAGTGCCCTTATTCCCATCCGTTCCTTTCTTTGGGTAGTGCTTCGCTATGTGATCAATTGATCCACACACGAAGCATCCATGGTTTTTCTTTGGACTTGGACAGTTAGGCGAAATATGCCCCTCTGTCCACAGTTGTAACATACGGCCTTCCCCTTGAGACAAACTCCTAAGTGAGTCTTCCCACAGTTCATGCATGCCTCCATCCTTCTCTTAGGATCTCCTTGCTTCACTCCGGTATTCCTAGAGTTAAATCCCTTCCTTTTCTGCCCATCACCACTACCACTGGCTCCTTCTGTCTTCACTCTCCCGTCTATCTTTCCCTTGTTCTTCATCTCCTTGTGGTATTGGCTTAAAGCCTCATTACCACCTTCGGCAATTATTGCCTTCAACAATATGGTCCCAAAAGAGTTACTTTGGAACATAGATATTTGGCTATAGAGCCAGGGTTTCAAGCCCTACTCAAACCCCCTAGCCTTCCTCACCTTAATGTCCACTTGATGTGGAGCAAACCTTGCCAATTCATTGAACTTGGCAGCGTATTGGGGAACCATCATTTCCTTTTTTTTCAACTCTAGAAACTGCATCTCCATCCTCCCCTACATACTTGTGGGAAAGTAGTTCTTGAAGAAAATCTTCTTGAACCACGTCCACGTTAAGTTTTCTATACCAGCTCTAGCCTGGTTTGCCTCCTACTAGAAATTAGCTTCTCCCTTCATCATATAGGTAACAAAAGCAACCTTTTGCCCCTCTTCGACATTTGCAATAACAAATGCCTTCTCTATTTCTTTTACTCATGTCTGGGCTTCTATTAGGTTCGTAGTTCCTTTGAACTTCGATGGACCGACACCCTTAAAATCCTTAAAAGTAGTAGCTCGTACTACTGCAGGATTTACGGGTATATTAGCCCCATTCCTATTAAACGCAGCCGTTAATAAATTAACGAACTCTTGCATCGGGTTAACCGGACCTCCCTCCGGTTGATTCACATTCGCTTCTTGATTTCGTTGTCTTCTTCTTGGCGGTATTTTCTGTTAAGATAAACAACACGTCATTATTACTTCTTTCTTATTAGTTATTTATTATTTATTATTAAACAATAACTTTAACTCATTGCACAAGATGTTCCATAAAAAGGCTTATATTAATTTACTTCTTATATTATAATACTACATCATTCGTCATTACACACGCTTAGCTGATTACATTACTATCCCGCAATTGCTTTCCAAAAATTGGGATTTACAAAAGATTACCCTTTGATATACAAAAGAGGGTTTTACGTCACTACTAGATATATCATACTTACATATCTAACTCTACTCTAGCTACTACTAGGTTACATCTTCCTTATGGCATTCTCAAAATCCGCATTGGCAAGACCGACAATAATATCTCGGCTGATAGTATGCCGAGTCTGCCCTGCCTCTATTAGATTCCTAGCTACTTACTGCTGAAAATTCACATGAGAACTCCTATGTATATAGGAGATCCTCCCAATCTTCTGCTTCTTGACCTTTAGCTCCTTCCTGAGCTCAAAGGTCTCTCGTTTCAGCTCATGGACCTTATTCTTCACCAAAACACGTTCATCATGCTCTTCTTCCCACATAGACTCCATACTCTTCTTGTCCTCCAGGATTTCCTGAACCTCTTCCTTCAACTCTCTTACTTCCTTCCCCAACTGGATATTACTATCCAAATTTGTCATGAATAGTGCTTTCATTGACTCCTCATGAGTCATTTCTTCTACAGGTGCTACGGTGTTAAATGACACCGCCTCCACCTCCTCCTCTAACATATCATCAAACAAAGACATGAGGTCTAAGTCTTCTGAGTCTCCAGACTCGATCATAACCACTTCAGACTCTTCTACTATAGGGGTCGGTAAGATCTCTACTTGATTTACTGACTCCTCGCTAACAACATGTATATCACTATACATCTCATTATTTCCTGACATCTACAACAAAAAATTTAATTTGATTAGTACATGTCAGTAAAATAATACAAACACATATCACATTTAATGCTTTTTTAGGGTTAACTTCATCTTTTACTTCTTTAACTTTTCTTAAGGTTAGGACTTAAGGTCTATTCCCCCCCCCCCTCATACCCTTAAGTTTTATAACCTACAGCTTTGATACCAACCTGTGACGCCCCCAAATCCGGGTATCTTCCAACCCGACATATGATGCTACACGGTGCTACAATTCACATATTCATTCAATTGAAATACCTCAAAAGAGTGAAAATGTCTTCTATATATTCCAAAATAATATTACCATACCCAGGTTCTTTATAACCATTACAAGAGTACTTGTCATAATATTAAGTAATTACAACATCTGTACTATTCTATTATAAAGGCAACCTATTGGTTTGCCTTGGCCTTCCCTTTATCTTTACCGGATCCTTCAGTCTGTTCGGTCTTAGCTGCATTCATATGATTCAAGCAAGAGTGAGCATAACTAGCTCAGCAATTATGACAATTTCATTTAAGCAATAGGTTTGAATCATATGAATTGTATATCTTCAATAACTGAAACAATAGTTATGAAGTACTATCGATAATTCAAAATAGCACTTCTCTTTTCTTAAAACGTTTCACAATGAACATCATTCAGTAAAACATCAATTTCGTTCAAAGACCTTGAGCATTTCATTCCTTCTTTAAAAAGGACAACCTGGCACCAAGTCTGTAAGTCTGGCATATCTTACGAGCACGTCTAGGTGATCAACCTATAGTACTCTATGTTGTACAACAATACTTTCTTTAAACATATGTACGTTTAAGGTTGGTAACCTCACATGCTTGTCATTTGATGATAAAATATTTTTTTATCATACACAGTCTTTCTTTGAAATCAATACAAAAACAGTTTGGCAAAAGATAGCAACCTTAACAATGGTTTGATAGATTAACTGGAAATCCACAAAACACATTAAGTCTAGCCGAAGGAATTGACTTCGACTTCATTATACATCAAGTCATGCGTAAGGTACATGAATTACAAAGCTTGTCCAGAATGAACATAGACAAGGGTTAGAACACTTGCCTTTAGCGTCTTCTACTGTAATTATACTTTTCCTTTGATTCTTTAAGGATTCTATAATACATGTTCACATAACATACCACATTAGGTCATATATAATCAAGTAAGGTCACTACTATATCTTACCCTTCTTCTCAGTCTAATCATGCTTTAGATTGTTTACTATTCATTACGGTTCGTTGTATTACATTGTACTTACATTTAGTTAATCATTCATTAACCTTTAGTCATCATTCTTAAGGTTTTAAACATCCTTTATTGATGTTACTTCAAGTCAATTAGGTATATAATTCATTACTAATTAACTTCTTCCTTCTTTATACACTTAAGCATTCTTCTCTACCTCTTCTCTAGTGTTGGCGCTGTGGTGCTAGCTTTCTATACACAACTCGCGCTGTGGCGCGGGTTTTTAGTACATGTTGCTCGGCCTCGGCGCTGCTGTGCCAACCTTTCCTCTCTGTGCCGCGTTGCGGTGCCACCCTACAGTGTCAGTGTCTCGGACTCGGCGCTGCGGCGCGAGTCCCTTCGTTACCATCTACGCTGCAATGCCACTTTACAGTAGTTGAAGGTCACGTCTGGCGTTGTGGCGCCAAGGACAGTGCTTTAGGTGGAATTGTGGCACCAGCCATGAGCCTTAGAAAATTTTGACAAAAAAATTTCTTGTGTGAACTTTCCAAGCTCATAACTTATTGGTTATAAGTCTGAATTGGCTCGTTCAAAAGCCATTAGCTCACAAATCACATGCTCTATGATTTCATTACAAAATATTTCATTTTTGAATCTTTTAACTTAAATTTCACCGATTAGTTCATTAATACTGAAACGTTAAACGTTCGTGAACGTTTAAAGCTTGTTTCTTCATTCTAAGTCGAAATTTGGTCATTTTCGAGTTCACAACTCTAGAATGCCAATTGAGACTAATCTCTATCAAAAACCAATGTTTCCAAGTTAAATGTTACCTTTTGACTTTCATTCTGAGAATTTAACGATTTCGACGATTATCGTCTAATCTCGCAATTTCGTCATAACTTCATTACTTGAGATTTTTATACCGTTCAAAATGGATTCATTCCATCATTCTAACATCCTAACCAAACATATTTCAATAAATCTTATACATGTCAAATTCTTACATGATATTCATTAGTCCAATACTTATAAAAGTATGATTTACTTAAACATGGCTTATTAAGGTTTAAGTCCATTGATTAGCCATCTTTACCACTTCTTATCATACATTCTCTACTAATCAACACTTCTCTATCAAGATATAATTGAAGAGATGGAAGATTAATAATCTAAAGGTTTCTTACCCTTGAAGTCCAACTTGGTTCTTCTTCTTTCTTCTTGATAAAACAAGCTTAGCTCTTACTTTTCTCTCTTAAATATAATCTAAGATGTTGGTGGAATTTGAACTAGGCAAAAATGAAATCCAAAGCTTCTTATTTATATGATTTTTAAAGTTAGGATAGTTTGGTCATTAGGCCATTCCACCACCTTAATCCCACCTCCTTACTATTCATTACTTGGCCTCCACTCACCTTATCCTTTACTTGCTCACCAAGATGGCCAGCCATGACTCACTCATGGGTTACCCCATGGGTTTTCTTACCCGTTTATCCATTGGTTCGATCCACAGATCCTGTTCTTAGTTTGGGCTTTAGGTTTTAATTACTTGGGCCTAACGTTGGGCTTGCATTTCATTTTATTGGGCCTTAATATCTTTCCAATTGGGCTTGCACAATTTCTACACAAATCATACAAGTCCACTAGAATTGGCTTAATGCTTATAATGTATAGTCCACGTATTCTCCTCGTATACTTAGTCATATACTCATTCATTATATACGTTATACTACCTTTCATATATACTTGTATAATACTTCATATCATACTCGTATTCATTACCTCGTATAATACTTGCTATTATACGATCATCATTTATTCCAATCTTATGTTCCTTAACATTCTCAAATTTAGAACGCAAGCGAAAAACCGCGTTAGCCATACTTGAATTATTATCGCATAATCCATCATCCCTTATTATTCTATCATTACGTATTTCTCGAAAGTTCAAAAATAATTCCCGAGCAGAAATCAGTGAATAGTATTTTTTAAAAAATTTCTCGAGAAGTTTTTATTTTCGTCTTGGAAATTCAAACACTTTAATTCCTTCACGTAGCCAGAATACTACGATATTCCGACATATTTAGGTTATAGAACACTTTTTATCTTACTAACACATAATAATAACATATAATATAATTTTATTCATTATTTCATCAAATAAAATTATTTTATAATTAATCTGAATTTCTCAGTCGTTACAATACTCGTATTCATTACCTCGTATAATACTTGCTTATTATACGATCATTATTTTTAATCTTTACTTTCCTTAACATACTCAAACTTAGTACACAGGCGAAAAAATGTGTTTGTCATAAATGAATTATTATTACATAATCAATCCTTCCCTATTATTCTATCATTACGCATTTCTCGGAAGTTCAAAAATAATTCTCGAGCAGAAATGAATAAATAGTATTTTTCGAAAAATTTCTCGGAAAGCTTTTATTTTTGTCTTAGAAATTCAAACACCTTAATTCTACCACGTAGCTAGAATACTACGATATTACGATACTTTTAGGTTATAGAATGACCTTCATCTTGCTTACTCAATATAATAACATATATTATAATTTTATTCATTATTTAATCAAATAAAATTATTTTACAAATAATCTGATCTTCTCGGTTGTTACAAAAGTTCACGGGCGACATTCGGCTGAATTCGTTTAAAATTTTTGATTTTACTATACAGAACTATGCACACATTATGCAGTACTATGCAACACTATGTAGTACTATGCACAATAAAATATAATATATTCTATTTTACATATAGAATAAAACTTATAATATATATACATATATATATATATATATATAACAAAACTGAGATAACTTTCTACCGATAATTTTGAAAAATAGGTAAGTGGGGGTCCATATAATAAGCCAAAATTACAATAAATACTTCATAAAAATTTCATCTATTTATCTCAATTCACTTGGCTTCTCAAAACACATTTTTAATAACATTCATCATTAATATTATAACTCACAATATTAACAACTAGATTATTCCCAGGAAAGATGAGACTTTTCGATAAGAATTTCTCCCTATTGGCACGCAATTAGGTGACCAAACCCCTTTCCTCGACAGAACTTTCTAAACATTGTCTATAATGCAAATAATAATATGAATAACTTTGTCGTCTCACATAGTGATTTAATAATATAAAATATTGTGACAATAATTGAATCAATAACGTGATATACTATGTAACAATTACTGTGGTAATAATTAAACAAAACTGAGTGACTTCTCACGTAAGCATCAACTGTACAATATTGTGTGCTACTATGCAACCATGCATATTACTGTGCTTTTATCACCATGTATTTCAACAGTTAATGGTAAAACTTTTGCCGTTATTTTTATAAAAAGTTATTTATGTCATTTTCTAACTCCGACAATAATTTCGTTGTGGGGTCCACCAATGATTGTGTCGTCGTACGAATATTCTTCCTGACCAAATAAATATTTTATACCAACTTGCTTACTTTGTAAAATTTGTAAATATTACACACAACTATTGTAAGACCCCAACTTATTATTAAATAAAATTAAATTTCCTCTATTTATTATTTTGAAATAGTAAGGGTTGATTTGATTAATGTGGTTAGTTATGGGTAAAATGCGCAAATATTTCAAATAAGTAAGTTGTTATAAAATATTCATTTTTATCGGTGAATATTCGTTTGGTCGTGGAATATTCTTGCTGTTGGGGAATATTCGTACGACGGCGCAGCCTTGTGTGGGCCCCATAACAAAAAGCGAATGGATGAAGAAAACGATAAGTATAAGTTGTTTATAAATAATGGCGTAGTTGTTATCGTTAATACTGTTGGAATACCTGGTGGTTAAAACACAGTAACACACGGTATGGCACCAATTATTGATTCTTACGTAAGAAGGCACTAATCAATAATTGTTACAGTAATTACTATTTAATATTTTATTTTATTGATTCAATAATTGCTACGTTGATATTTTATATTATTGTTATTTCAATAATTGTCACTACACTGTATTTTCTATTATCAGATCAATAATTCATATTAATTGAATAATGTTATTAGATAGCATTATTGGTAATGTCTAGAAAGTTCTGTCTAATAAGAGGTTTGGTCATCTAATTGCGTGCCAATAAGGAGAAATCCTTATTGGAAAGCCCCCTATTTCTTGGGAATGGCCTGGTTGTCATAATTGTGATTCTGTAATATTATTTATAAATAATTAATTATTAATTTATATGATAAATAAATATTTATTTAATGTGGATATAACTGATGGATTTATTTATGTGGTTATTAATGAAAGAATTAATGTTGAGGTGTTTTATCAAGTATTTTGTCGGATTGGAGGTATTAAAAGATCAAATCAGTATTTTTAAAGCTCTATTGAGCGAGTTATAATTTTAATCCGACCGTTGGATCATTGTGATTTTTGGATATGTTATACATATATAAGTTGAGTATATATCCACAAATTTTAAACCGTTAAAAATGAACGAATGATTTGTTATGGATTTTATGAGGTGTTGAAAATCATCCGTTTGTGAATTTCGGATATTTTCTGTTTGAAATTTGGAAAAACTCAAAGCTACAAAGTTGTAGAGAATTCGATTCGGGTGGAATGGACATAAAATTCGTATTTTTCTGATATACGGGCTATTTTCTATGAATTACTGAAGTTTCGGAAAATAAAATAATTTTTATTAATATTGGGGTGGGACCCACTTTTGTTTTTAACATGTGGGCTGCAAATTTGGTTCAAAGGTGGCTGGCTAGAATTTTCAGCAAAGGTTGGCATGCGTAGGAAGAAAAGAAATAATAATATTTTATTATTTTAGTCTCCTTTGGCGTTCTAGCATTTTTTTATAAATAGGGTGCTTAGTTAGAATTGAAAATCATATCAGAAACAAGTTTTCTCTCTCTATATATTATCGAGCATATTTTGTGAGTATTTAGATACTTTGAGAGTTGCTATTCAGTGCAAGTTTTCTTCGGCTTTACATCCGATATTCCGATCAGAATTACTGATATTTTGAGGTAAGGGATGTTATTTTCTTCTTAAATGATATTATTTTTTTCAATATCATTATGCCAAAATATTGGTTAGAACTTTTATCAAATGTGAAACTTTTTATGTCGGGATTACTATTCACATATACAACATTATTCACGTATACGACACTATTCACGAATACGGCACTATTCACCAAAAAATAAATTTTTTTCTTTTTGTCCAAGATGTCTATTATGGTTACTATCTTTGATTGTATCCATATTTTGATCTTTATTTTTGAATTCTACTTCAAAATTGGTTGTTATGGAGTATTATTGCAATTGGATAAACTGTAATACGAATCCCTAATATTTATCCTTCTATCTCACTGGATTCGTTTTTTTTTTTAAAGATTTTTCATCATTCTCAGTCATAAATGATGATATTACTGAATATCTTTGGCATGTAGTGCAAAGATAAATGATTATCTGATGAATATCTTTGGCCCGTAGTGCAAAGATGAACAAGTGTTGAGATGAATATGACCGACTGGTGATACAATTGAATATCTTTGGCCTGTAGTGCAAAGATGAATATGTGATTCAAGATGTATATTGATTGATGTTACAGGGATAAAATATCGTTAATGGGCTTTTAAATCTTAGAAGATAGTAGAATTCATTCTCTACTTGACTCTTTTAATGGTTTGCTGTTTTCGCTGCAGTTGTTGATCTAAAACTTGTTGTCTATTATATTTTATCAGATTTTTTTCTGTTGAAGACTAATGATAAGTTGTTATATATTATCTTAGTCATAATATTCTTTACTGGGCTAGTTGAGCTCACCCTTTTTCTTTTTGTTCCATTTTTCTCAAGAGGCGAGAATATAGCGGGAACTAGTCGGGGTGTGGAGTGATGTTTCCAGTTAGTTGTGTTAGCAGTCATCACTATTTTATAAAATAATGTTTCAATAATTGTAATGAGGACTTATTTGAGTGTGCAATATTTGTATTTAAACTCACAATATTTGTGTTGTCGTATTTTGCAGGACAATTATTTTAATGATGTTATATTTGTTTATGTATCATGTATTTGGCGACTCAAAATGGGTGATGTATACCTATTTTGGGGGCGTCACAGTTGGTATCAGAGCTTAGGGATATGGTCTCTGACAGAGATCGGGGAATAGAACTAGGAGGGGAGAGACGAGTAAATCATTCGCTAGTGTGTCCTACCTAAGCTTATTTGTTGGTCGGTCATAATATAGGGATATTATGTGATATGTTAATTTGTTTAGTTAACCCTTGTTTTATAGCAGTATTTGAGAATGACAGCCGAGAACGTTAACAATGGAGTATGTGAGACTGTGGAATAACCTTTAGTCACAAATCAAGAGAACATGCAACAGGAAGGCAATATTCCTCCTGTAAACAACGTTACCGAGCAAACGATGAATGATAGAATGTTTAGGAGCTTTTTGCAGTTCATGCAAAATCAGACGAGGGAGACACGTGTGCAGAATACGGGTAGAAATGATAATAACGCGCGATTTGTCACGGCAAAATAGTTCAAAGAGTTGGGACCACCAGAATTCTAGGGAAAGCCGGATCCGATTAAGGCAGAAATATGGGTCAAGAAAATTACCAAGATATTCGATGTCTTGGGATGCACGGAGGAACAGAAGGTTCCATTCGCCACTTTTATGTTCCATAATGAGGCAGATTACTGGTGGAAATCTGTGAAACGTACCCATCCAACTGCACTCAGCATGTCTTGGAAAACGTTTCAAAAACTGTTTAATGACAAGTACTTTCCTGAAAGTATTCGTCATATGAAGGAGGTAGAGTTTATTAGACTAGAACAAAACAACATGATGGTGTCCTAGTACGAGGCGAAGTTCACGGAGTTATCCAGGTTTGCACTTATTTGGTGGAGAATGAGGAACGTATGACGGGGATGTTTTTGAGAGGTCTAAAACCCGAGATTCGACAATTTCTTATCTCTCATAAATTTTCTTTATATTCAGATGTTGTAAACATGGCTCAATTATTAGAGCGAGATAATGAGTATGTTCAACCAAAGGACAACAACCAGGGTCAGACAGGTGATAGAAGTCATCGGAGCAATGATAACCAGTGGGGAGGAAGGAATACAGACAAAAGCGGTAATCACTCGTGTGGTAATCGTGGCCGTGAAAATAGAAGAATTGAGTGAGGAAGAGATTTCAAGAAAAGAAGGTACAATAATAATAACGTGAAGACGTCAGAACAAACATCAACTATTTCTAGGGGAGGAGAACGACCTCCGATCGTATGTTACAAATGCGAGAAAGAGGAACACATCAGCCCAAACTTCCCACAACAATCTAAGGTATGTTATAACTGTGGAAAGGAGGGTCATATAGCTCGAGAGTGTTTTGTAGCAAAACCAAGTTCAGCGGGGATGGTGACTCCAAAAGCTGTACCGGATAAGTCGAAATCAGCGGTTCCTGGAAGAGCGTTTGTCGTGACTGACCAAAACGCAAGAAACCCGAACGAGGTGATCACGGGTAAGCTAATCTTGAATTCTTACGAAGTTTATACTTTACTAGATACCGGTTCTACCCATTCTTTTATCTCTCCTGCTTGTGCTCAACGTTTAAACTTAACTCAGGAGAAATTAGACTTTGACTTATCTGTTGAAACTCTGTTAGGAGAAACTTTCGTTACATCTACTATTTATAAATCTTGCTTGATTCAAGTTGGAACCATCACATTACCTACTAATCTTATTTCGTTGAAAATTCTTGCATTTGATGTGATTTTAGGGATTGATTGGGTAACCACTCATCATGCTAAAATTGATTGCTTTTGTAAGGTTGTTAGTTTTCATATTCCTAACCAACCTGTTATGCAAATTCAAGCAACTAAACCACTAAAATCAATCACTGTCATATCCAGCCATAAAGCTATTCGTTTATTAAAAAAACAGATGTCAAGCTTTCTTAGCCCATGTTATGGATTTGAATAAAGACACGTCAGATTTGAATAAAATTTCTGTTGTTAGTGAATTTCCTGACTTATTTCCTGAAAAACTTCCTGGTCTACCCCCAGAATGTGAAGTTAAATTCTTTATTGACCTTGAACCCGGTACAAAGCCCATTTCTAAAATCCCATATCGAATGGCTCTTATTGAACTTTAGGAGTTAAAAGTCTAATTACAGGAGTTGTTAGACATCGGTTTCATTCGTCCTAGTACGTCTCCTTGGGGTGCTCCTATTTTATTCGTAAAGAAGAAAGACGGGAGTATGCGACTTTGTATTGACTATCGATAATTGAACCATATCACCATCAAGAATAGGTATCCACTACCTCGTATTGATGACCTGTTCGACCAGTTGCAAGGAGCATAATTCTTTTCAAAGATCGATCTTCGTTTTGGATATCATCAGCTGAAGATTAAAACTGAGGATATTCCAAAGACTGCCTTCAGAACTCGGTACGGGCATTATGAATTCTTAGTCATGTCCTTTGGATTGACTAATGCTCCTTCTGCTTTAATGGATATGATAAACTGTGTATTCAAGGAATATTTGGATCAGTTCATTGTTGTCTTTATTGATGACATCCTTATCTATTCCAAAAGCCGTGAAGATCATGAGCACCATTTGAAGCTAATACTCCAAAGGCTTCGCGATAACAAGCTATATGCCAAGTTGAAGAAATGTGAGTTCTGGCTTGAGGAAGTAGCATTCCTTGGGCACGTGGTGTCAAAACATGGAGTATCTGTTGACCCAGCGAAGATTGAAGCAATCTAAAGTTGGGAGCAACCAAAGTCGGTGATCGAAATACGTAGTTTTCTGGGCTTAGCTGGTTATTATCAGAGATTCATGGAAGGATTTTCTCGAATCGCTACTCCGTTAACTCAGTTGACTCGAAAAGATACAAAATTCGTATAGAGCGAGGAATGTGAGAAGAGTTTCCAAGAGCTCAAGAGGAGACTCATTTTGGCACCTGTTCTGACAATACCATCTGGTTCAGATGGATTTTTTATCTATAGCGATGCTTCAGGCAAAGGGTTAGGATGTGTTCTCATGCAACATGGGAAAGTCATAGCCTATGCCTCGCGACAACTCAAAGAATATGAGAGGAATTATCCTACTCATGATTTGGAGTTGGCAGCAGTCGTTTTCGCGTTGAAGATTTGGAGACACTACCTGTATGGGGAGAAAGTGGAGATCTATACAGATCATAAAAGCCTCAAATATTTCTTCACCCAAAAGGAACTCAACATACGACAACGACGTTGGCTCGAGCTGTTGAAAGATTACGACCATACAATCCAATATCATCCTGGAAAAGCAAACGTGGTAGCTGACGCATTGAGTAGAAGATCATACGTGGGTACGAGTGCGATATTGTCAACACAAAGTCTAATTTTGTATGACTTGCAAAGGATGGAGATAGAGGTAAAGGCTCTAAGTACCCACGCGATGATATCAAATATACGAGTAGAACCGACTTTAATCAATAAAGTTAAGGCTGCTCAAGCTACGGACATGGAGCTGATGCGTATGATGAAGAAAGTGCAAGAAGGTGCTATTCCAGAAGCAAGAATCGATGAAGAATGAATACTTCGAGTCAACTCCAGACTTTGCATTCCTAACGATTCTGACTTAAAGTATAGAATCATGATGGAGGCACACAACACACCGTTTGCAATCCATCCTGGAAGTACCAAAATGTATCATGATCTTCGACATATATTTTGGTGGAGAAATATAAAGAGAGAGATCGCGAAATTTATCTCGAGGTGTTTAACTTGTCAACGAGTAAAGGCGGAGCATCAAGTGCCAAAGGGTCCATTGCAACCACTTGAGATTCCAAAATAGAAGTGGGAACACATTACCATGGATTTCGTTACGGGTCTTCCCAAGGTTTCTCAAGGCATTGATGCGATTTGGGTTATTGTTGATAGATTAACTAAGTCTGCTCATTTCTTGCCTATACGGGAGACTTATTTCCTTGAACGTCTTGCTCGTATGTACGTGAATGAGATTGTGAGATTACATGGTATGCCAGCATCCATAGTTTCGGATCGTGACCCAAGATTCACTTCACGATTTTGGGTTAGCTTGCAGAAAGCTATAGGCACAGATTTATGATTCAGTTCAGTATACCATCCTCGAACGGACGAGCAATCGAAAAAGACTATTCAAACTCTTGAAGATCTATTAAGACTATGTGTCCTATATTTCAAAGGGAGTTGGGATAAGTACCTACCATTGGTGGAATTCTCCTACAACAACAGTTATCAGGCAAGTATAGGTGTGGCTCCATTTGAGGCGTTGTATGGAAGAAAATGTCGATCTCCAGTATGCTGGGACGAGGTAGGTGAAGCAACGTTGTTGGGACCAAAATTGGTACGTATGACTACAGAGGAAATCCAAATGATCCGACAACGTATATAAATGGCACAGGATCGACAAAAGAGTTATGCAGATCTTCATCGAAAGGACGTGAAATTTAATATTAGGGATCATGTATGGTTACGTGTTGCACCATGGAAGGGAGTTACAAGATTTGGGAAGAGGGGAAAGCTCAATCCAAGATTTGTTGGTCCATTTAAAATTCTTGACTGAATAGGAAATATGGCCTATAGACTCGCATTACCTCCAAGCATGTCTCGTGTTCATAATATTTTTCACATATCTATGCTTTGTAAATATGTGAAGGAGCCGAACCACGTTATTGAGTTAAAATCAGACGAGATAGCCGAAGATTTAATGTACGAGGAGGTATCTGTTAAGATCTTGGATAGGAAAGAGCATGTCCTACGCGCAAAGATTATACCACAAGTAAAGGTTTTGTGGAGAAACCATGCTATTGAAGAAATGACCTGGGAGTTGGAATCAGAAATGAAAGCGAGGTATCCTCACTTTTTTGAAACACCAGGTACGTACGTCAATTTCGAAGAAAAAATTTTATAAGGAAGGGAGGTTGTAAGACCCCAACTTATTAATAAATGAAATTAAATTTTCTCTATTTATTATTTTGAAATAGTAAGGATTGATTTGATTAATGTGGTTAGTTATGGGTAAAATGCGCAAATATTTCAAATAAGTAAGTGGTTATAAAATATTCATTTTTGTCGGTGAATATTCGTTTGGTCGTGGAATATTCTTACTGTTGGGAACTATTCATACGACGGCGCAGCCTTTTGTGGGCCCCATAACAGAAAGCTATTGGATAAAGAAAACGACAAGTATAAGTTGTTTATAAATAAGGACGTAGTTGTTATCGTTAATACTGTTATAATACCCGGTGGTTAAAACACAGTAGCACACGGTATTACACCAATTATTGATTCTTACGTAAGAAGGTACTACTCAATAATTATTACAGTAATTACTGTTCAATATTTTATTTTATTAATTCAATAATTGCTACGTTGATATTTTATATTATTGTTGTTTTAATAATTGTCACTACACTGTATTTTCCATTATCAGATCAATAATTCATATTAATTAAATAATGTTATTAGATAGCATTACTGGCAATGTCTAGAAAAAGTTCTATCAAGGGAGAAGTTTAGTCATTTAATTACGCGCCAGTAAGGAGAAATCCTTATTGGAAAGCCCCATCTTTCCTAGGAACGGCTTGGTTGTCATAATTGTGATTCTGTAATATTATTTGTGAATAATTAATTATTGATTTATATGATAAAGAAATATTTATTTGATGTGGATATAAATAATGGATTTATTTATGTGGTTATTAATGAATGAATTAAAGTTGAGGTGTTTTATCAAGTATTTTGTCGGATTGGAGGTATTAAAAGATCAAATCGGTGTTTTTAAAGCTCTATTGTATGAGTTATAATTTTAATCTGACCATTGGATCATTGTGATTTTTGGATATGTTATACATATGTAAGTTGAGTATATATCAACAAATTTAAAAACGTTAAAAATGAACGAATGATTTGTTATGGATTTTATGAAGTGTTGAAAATCATCCGTTTATGGATTTCGGATATTTTTTGTTTGAAATTTGGAAAAACTCAATGCTACAAAGTTGTAGAGAATTCGATTTCGGGTGGAATGGACTTAAAATTTCTTATTTTTCTGATAAACGGGCTATTATCTATGAATTACTGAAGTTTCAGAAAATAAAATAATTTTTATTAATATTTAGTGGGACCCACTTTTGTTTTTAACATGTGGGCTGTAAATTTGGTTCAAAGTGGATGGCTAGAATTTTCAGCAAAGGTTGGCATGCGTAGGAAGAAAAGAAATAATAATATTTTATTATTTTAGTCTTCTTTGGCGTTCTAGCATTTTCCTATAAATGGGGTGCTTAGTTAGAATTGAAAATCACACCAAAAATAAGTTTTCTCTCTCTATATATTATCGAGCGTATTTTGTGAGTATTTAGATACTTTAAGAGTTGTTATTCAGTGCAAGTTTCCTTCGGCTTTACATTCGATATTCCGATCAGAAGTACTGATATTTTGAGGTAAGGGATGTTATTTTCTTCTTAAATGATATTATTTTCTTCAATATCATTATGCCAAAATATTGGTTTGAACTTCTATCAAATTTATAACTTTTTGTGTCGGGGTTAGTATTCACGTATACGGCCCTATTCACGTATATAATACTATTCACGAATACGACACTATTCACCGAAAAATAAATTTTTTTCTTTTTGTCCAAGATGTCTATTATGGTTACTATCTTTGATTGTATCCATATTTTGATCTTTATTTTTGAATTCTACTTCAAAATTGGTTGTTATGGAGTATTATTGCACTTGGATAAACTGTAATACGAATCCCTAATATTTGTCATTCTATCTCACTGGATTCGTTTTCTTTAAAATATTTTTCATCATCCTCAGTCCTAAATGATGATATTACAAAATATCTTTGGCCTGTAGTACAAAGATGAATGATTAACTGATGAATATCTTTGGCCCGTAGTGCAAAGATGAACAAGTGTTGAGATGAACATGACCTACTAGTGATACATATGAATATCTTTGGCCTGTAGTGCAAAAATGAATATCTGATTCAAGATGTATATTGATTGATGTTACAGGGATAAAATATCGTTAATGGGCTTTTAAATCCTAGAAGATAGTAGAATTCATTCTCTACTTGACTCTTCTAATGGTTTACTATTTCCGCTGCAGTTGTTGATCTAAAACTTGTTGTCTATTATATTTTATCAGATTTTTTCCTGTTGAAGACTAATGATAAGTTGTTATATATTATCTTAGTAATAATTTTTTTTACTGGGCTAGTTGAGCTCACCCTTTTCCTTTTTGTTCCATTTTTCTTAGGAGGCGAGAATATAGCGGGAATTAGTTGGGGTGTGGAGTGATGTTTCCAGTCAGTTGTGTTAGCAGTCCTCACTATTTTATAAAATAATGCTTCAATAATTGTAATGAGGACTTATTTGAGTGAGGATATTGTCTAGAAGACAATATTTGTATTTAAACTCACAGTATTTGTGTTGTCATATTTTACACGATAATTATTTTAATGAAGTTGTATTTATTTCTGTACCATATATTTGGCGACTTAAAATGGGTGATGTATACATATTTTGGGGGCGTCACAACTATAACATTATATCAAATCCACACCTTATTATTCAAAAAGATATTTAGGAAAAATTAAATCATTATTCATAAAAGTTGGGGTCTTACACTATAGTAACGGTTACGAGACTTTGGGTCGTGAATATTTATATTCAATCAATGTAAATTATTCTATTATTTCTGTTGTGTGAAACTTTAGTTTATTATTGAAATTAGAACGTGAGCACCAGATTTGAGGTACTGTAATGCCCCCAAATCCAGGTATCTGTTACCTCGTAGCTAGTGAAAGTAGTATGCACACAAGCCAATCATGTTGATGATAAAGCATATACTTTGTAACAACCTTATTTGTTTACTAATAAAAGTATGTATTTACTAAAGGCTTTAATTTATCTACATAGTGTTGTTTTAATAATATGTGATAAACACATAGTTTTAAGCAATGCTTTTAGAATCATGATGAGATCATGCTAATGAGATCTAAATTCTTAGATAGCTTAAAAACTAAAATATTCCCAATTGATGGATTACTAAAAAGGGGATTAATTAGTGAATCCGGATAGATTGGTACATACGTTGCTTACTAATTGGACGAGTATGATTGATCTCATGATCATTTGTGTGGAGACACTAAAGCAAGTATGTAGGTGCTTATTGGAGAATAAGTTCACTGAACATGGCTCGCTAAGGAATACATAATGGACTTTTACTTGTCTGTCAATAGGAATTCCTGAAGTGATAGTAGTACAAGTAATCCTTGGACTTGAGATCATCATAATATCTTGTGTATGATTAGTTATAATTTGACTTATTCCTTAAGACCCTTAGGGTATATCAAAGGGTATGCTTTGGTATAATAAGTTGTGCATAGAGATAATGTATGATCAATAAAGAATCTACCGCTTCTAGTAAAAGAAGAGAAATGTCCTATGTGATTCGATAAATAACAACCCAGTAGTCCTTGGCCAAGACAGGATAAAATTAGAAAGGAGTTTCTAATTTGCATTATTTGGAGTTAAGCATTTGAGAATCGAAATACATAGAATTAAATAAAATAAGACTTGACAGTAATTACATGCCTTATATTTAATTGGGACATTGTATGGTGGAATGGTTGAATTGTACGGTAACTATTTAATCAAAGGTTCTTTTATGATTAATGTTGAAATCTATATTATCTGGGAAGTCGTTAATCGCTAGGAAGGCTTATCCCTATTGTAGAATAAATATTATTTATTTAAATAAATTAATAGTTTAAATAATTTATTTAAATAAGATTAGAATCGTTCTAATTGATTTATTCACAACTTGTTTAATACGGAGAACCTAAAGCGTCACACCGCAAAAAGGAAGAATATTTATTTAAGAGGTAAATGGCAAAATCATAACAATAAGTTAAGTGTATTTAGTTTAATCTATGGTGACAGAATAAATTAAATAGCTTAATATTTATTATTTAATTTTTTTGAAATATTAAATATAAATTAATAAGAGGAGACTTATTATTATTATTATTATTATTATTATTATTATTATTATTATTATTATTATTATTATTATTATTATTATTATTATTATTATTATTATTATTATTATTATTTAATTTCTAAAGGAGTTTGAGAATTAATTAATAAAAGTACACTCATATATTCCTAATAACTGTAGGAGGATAATTAATTAATTAAAATAAAATTCAATTCCTTAATTGTTAAGAAGGGTTGCATATATCTATAAATAAGATGAGTATTATTATGGGTGAGAGTGGTTGTTGATGCTTTCACAACATGCGTAATTCTAATAGTTGGAGAGTATGCCCCTTTTTCTACAGAGATAGAAAAACTAGGGTTTGAGTCAAACACCCATCTTCTTGAATATTTTGTTCTTCCTTAGTGGATCACCTCTAGAGGCCAAACACTTGGGTGGCTAACGTCGATCAAATGAAGGAATCAAATCCGGTGGATTCAAGTTGAACGTGAAGAGAATTGGAGGTGAACTCGTACATGAGAAAGCTAGTTTCTACATGGGTATGAATCTGTTCTCCCTCTCTTTTCTATTGATTGATAATTATGCACATAGTATGGTCTTGGTGATGGGTTTTTATGAACATTTTAAATTCCTTTTTATCACGCTTCCGCACCTTTTGTGTAATTTGATTGCATGTTCGCGCTATATACAAACCCTAACACCTAGTGCGTCACAATACTATCTTTGTTTAACTATTAATAACTTTCATTCATAATTTAATGAATACAACTTAGCTTTGATACTAATTAATATTTTATTTCCTTTTTATTTCAAGGTTCTATGAATCGATCCCAAAACCTTCATAAGCCAATTTCTAATCTTGGTCATTAACCATTCTTGTCTTTACATCATATTCGATATTATACTTAATAAGATGCGAAAAATAATTAAAACTTTTCTGAATTATTTATTCATTTCCCTGAATCTCAACCTTCATCATTTACATATCTTTGAATCAAATTTATTTTATACTTTGATTCATCAGAGTTACATTATATAATTTACATCTCAATTTGATGTTCTTTATATATTTAATAGTACGGCTTTACAACTCTATAAGAGTTCAACAACTACCAAATACATCATCAAAAACATAGTTCAAAATCATAACTTCAGGTAAACAAATCAATCTTCTTGTGATACTACTGAACTCTATCAATTAAGTAGCACGTAACTTTACCGTGAGTCCTTAACCTGCAATAGTGGTTATTTGCAAGGGTGAGCTCGACAGCCCAGCAATTCTAACAATTTTCATACATCACATAACACATAATATCATGTGCATTTTATAAAATCATAATCATTTAAACTCAATATGCATGTTTCTTCTCTCATAGCAAGTATAGAGATTAACTTTTTAAACATATAATCATACATTAACTTTCAAATTTCATACATATCTCATATGCATTTCATATATATAACTCAACATTTTCATGGCAAAATATAATTTAACCAACAATTATCAAATACATATAACAAATAGGAATTGAAAGACTTACCTGGCTCGTTGATTATCTACTACAACTTAACCGCTTATCATTTATTTACACTTCGTGTATTCTTACACAATTGTATAATCATGGATTCATACCCATCAGTCATACATTTCCTTACATTCTCAATGCAATAACAATTGTTACATTATTTTCTAACTCGGTTCTTAAAACCTTCGTTTCACTTTCTTATCATACACTTAGGATAGCTATGTATGTATAAGTATACCGTAGACACACATACTTGACATTAACATTTATAAACCTTTACCGCACACTTAACTAGCTATGTGTTCATTACACATTTAAAACTCATAGGTGCATGATTCGAATAGTTCTTTCGTTCTGCAAATCTTAACAAATCTGGGTTTTATATAACCATTACTTGCTTATATTCTTAAAACATCACTTAAGTCAAGCATTGAAGCTTAATACATTTCATACACATATGCTTAAGGGTTCAGATTACAATTTAAACAGTCGGACAACACTACCCTACAGCGCAGCTACGCTACAATTTGGCCTAGGATGGGCGCAGGTACGCCGTCCCCTGGCCAAACCAGATTGGAAACTTTATTTTCCAGTTTACACATCATTACTTACCATACTAACACATAACACATACACACATTAATAGGTCTTGGTCCAAGTTTAGATCCTCTTGTGTTTACTTCAAGTTGTTTTTACACTTTATAGCTTTATTGCCATTTATTTCAGGGCTAAGCGAGTTCATGCAACAATGGTCTAACTATATAACCAATAACGATGTTAAACAATTTTCAATACGCACGCTTACGTGCATTCATCTTATCTACATATGACTAGCATAGTTTATCTCTTGAAAACTTAATTTAAAATCATGCTCAAATGACTTTTATTGTGCCAAACTAAATAAGTGCACTTATAGGCCATGTTTAATGACATAAATAGTACTAGTATGCCATCCTACAAGTTCAAAGGTTAGGCAACACAATGCTCATCGGTATTAGTTTGCAAGGCGTCCAAGTTTGCCTTCTAAATATCATTCTAGGCCAAATTAAGGCAACTTAGTATATGTAAAACCACTTTAAATCTCATCTCATAGCTAGCTAAGCTATGTACGTATGTTATCACGTTTAGAACTTTAAGTACACAACTTCCATTAAGTTCGTTCTCAAGTTTCAAGTTTCTTTAGAAATATACACTAAAGTGACTAAGAGGTTCATGGTGTTCAAAGGGCTTGAAACCACATGTCATACCTATTTCCATGCATAACTAGGCCAAACTACTCATGCAAGGCAACTTTGAATCACATGTCATACTCATTTGTACATGTTTCTACACATGCTTACAAGGTCAAAATATAACCAATCCATGTTTATAAAACTTAGTTTACAAAAATATCTGAGTTTTCCTTTGAAATCATTTTAAACCAAATCAAAGCAATCTAACACATACAATACAACTTTGAATCTTATATCATGCATAATTAAACTTCGTATACATACTATCAAGGTCAGAACTTAAATGACTCAAAGTTCGTCAAGGTTTATTTTCAAAATTTCAAGTTTTCTTTTAAAAAATGTACATTAACGTAAACTACGCAACTCATATATGGAAGGGAACTCTAGACCACATGCTTAAACTTGTTTTCATGCATAACTTATATCTGCCAACATGTTAAAGCTTATCAGATTATAGCAAAAAACACAATCAGGTACTGGTGCACGGCGCAACTGCGTTGTGCTGAACTGTGGTAGTGACGCAGCTGCGCTGCCTAGGACAGTTCTAGAAATAGCATCTAGCTCAGCTGCGCTGGAATGAACTACAGAATGGGCGTATTTGTGCCCTTCCTGAACAGCTCCAAAAGGGTCTCTACTTATACAGAACTTAAAACCCATGCAAGAAATCTTTCATGTAACATGCTTAAACTAATCACATTACTTTGATACATGCATATGATGCTCAACTAACATGATAGAAATCGTCAAATCACAGAAACAACCAATTTGGTAACTCAAATTCAAAGTTCATGCTATGTTTCCATCTTTTAACATGATTAACAAATTTCATCACTATAGATTCGTTTCTAAACCAAATTAGTCCGTTTAACTTCCGTTGTTTTCGTATTTAACTATATTATCAATATCTACAATAATTTATGGATTACAAAAATCCTTAGCCATCAATTTTTAACTCAAAAGTAAGTATTTCTTGTCATTACTAAGAAATTGCAAAACTTAGTAATCAAGAGCGCATATATGTGAGTATTATTACCTCTTGATTGCTTGAATTTGCTAACTATAGCTCTTCAATCCTCTAATCGCTCTCCAATTCTACTAACCATCCATAACCAAATTCTCAGACAACTTCAATAAACGGGAAAAGAGAAGAAGGAGGCTCTATTTATAGAGATTTCAATACATAGATACTGCCTTTACACAATTTTTTGAACTAGTAGGGGGAAGGAGAAGCCAAAGGGCAATAAAGAGTTGGTAAAGTACTCCCTCTTCCTCCATCCCTCCCTTCATTATTATCTCTATCTAGCCTTTATCATTTTTCAGTAGCCATGAAATAGTATAGGCTAATGGCCTATCACGGTTAAAAAGTTTTAGGACAGAGAAAATGGGACAAGCTCTATTTCTTTCTTACTTATTAGTAAAATGGTCCCCATTCTATTAAAGTTAATTCCTTTTGGGCTTATTAAATCAATTATAATGACTTAACATTACTATATTAAATTAAGTTATGGGCACATATACACATATTTTCATAATGTACCCCCACAAGTATACTCATATATAATGTATTCAACACATATATTCATGTATCTTAGGTACACGGAGTTAGTCCAAATAATTTTTAATTGGGCTAAATAAAATTCAATTGGATACTTTCAACCCATTATTACCTATCACACATAAATATCACAATGATTAATTAATATCAATCGTTTATTCCCTTACCATTACTTCTCTTTAATAATCCCAGTTAAACCTTTAGTCTAGTTTAACTTTAATACTCATGTCACACAAGGCTCATTTATCCCACTTACTAGAGTTATATAATTCAAGCTCATAATCTCAACAATAAAATATTAGGGGTCTAGGCCACGTTTGGCTTTTTCCCAATTCCACATTATTTTAATATTCATTTAATATAAAGTTTGTGTGACACACTTTACCTTAATGCTAAATTATTTAGCTTACTTTAAATAATTGCATACTTATAATATGTAGAACTACTATACTAGGCTTTATGAATTTTATACTCATAACACCTTTATTTAAGATAACCATTTCTTTAGAATAATTAGTATGTACAAAACTAATTATTATACCATAATTCTTCAATTCATTTTCTTCCATAAATTGTCCCAACACATTTTTAGTTAGCCATAACTTAATTATTAACTTAATGCATAAATCTCTAACCAATATTTATTTATAATTATATTGGTTCTCTTCTTTTATTAATCACTTATCTTTCAAATATTAACCCTTTTATATATTACAATACTATGTAACAAATTTAAAATATCAAATTTTAATCAACATATTCCTTTCATCCTCTTATGTAAAACACATATATTAATTCATCGTCTTATGTAAGTGAATTAACTCTTTTTCATTTACTATCACGCCATTACCACACAAGGTTTTATAATATAATATTCCATAATAAATCTTAATAAACAAATATTTATTCTAAGTTAATTAATTCCATAACTAATTCTCATCCAATTCATGTTTTGTTATCTCAATCCATTCTAGGACAGCTTAAACACTAATTATAACTTTTATTACATATATGTGTCCTTAATAATCATGTCTTGAAATTCAAAATTCACAAACTTACTTAGAGCCTTCTGTAGATCGGCGCAGCTGCGCTGGTCATAAGCTTGGAAGTGGCGCAACTGCGCCACCTCAAGTTCAGACGCAACCAAGTTCTGCTTTAACAAAAATAGAATTTAAATTCTTAAATACTTTGCACATACTTCTTAAATGTTAACTTATCTAAAATCAATTTCTTTTTTGATTTCACATCCTCGATTACTACTTTCTTTAATAATTTAAAGATCAACTTTAAATTTTAAAACTCTATCTTTCCTTAATAGTTTAACCAACTATAAAATCTCATTCATGGATTTCTTTCCACCCATAACACAAAATTCAAAATATATAACACCTATATATATTCTTATTCAAACCTGATAAATTCTATAATAAGAATTCTATTTACTAAATTCTTATTATAATAATTTCTAAAAATTTAGGGTATTACAGGTACATGTATCAAAATTTAGGTGCGTCACATTGTCTCAAAGGTAAAGTCATGTGCTACAACTGTGGACAAGAAGGGCACATTTCGCCTAACTATCCAAATTCGAAGAAGAACCACGGATACTTCGTATATGGATCAACTGACCACATGGCAAAGAACTGTCCGAACAAGGGGTCAGATGGTAATAAGGGCACTAATATTGGAAAGTTAGCTATTAGTGGCCCAACTCAGTCGAGTAGACCGACGGCCCGCACATTTAATATGATGGTCCAGGATGCAGTTGCATCGGGAGATGTAGTTGTAGGTATTATTCCAATCAACGATATAAATGCTTATGTGTTGATTGATTCGGGTGCTACTTGTTCTTTTATAGCATGTGAATTTGCTAGACGGTTAGGGTTACTCCCTGAAAAATTGCCAATACCTTTGAATATTAAGGTAGCAAACGAAGAGATAATTTCTGTTGAACATATTCATAAGAGTTGTTGTGTAGAAATAAGAGGTAACAAATCGTCGGTAAATTTAATACCGATAAAATTGGGAGAATTCAATGTAATTCTCAAGATGGATTTGTTGTTTAACCATGGGGAAATTATAGATTGTCAAAAGAAATGTGTAAACATTTGGACTTTGAAGCAACCCAAGGTAGTGTTTTATGGTAGTAAGTCGTCGGGACGTTCTTGTTGTCTTACCATGATAAAAGCTAGAAAATTGCTAAAAAGGGATATGTAGGTTATTTATGTCATGTTGTTGATACCTAGAGAGTGGGAGCAACAATGGAACAAATGCTTAAAGTAAAAGAATTCACGGATGTATTTTCAAATGAATTACCAGGTCTTCCACCAGATAAGGAGTTTGAATTCGTAATAGATGTTATTCTAGGAGCAGCGCCAGTTTTAAGGGCACCGTATCATATGGCACCAATGGAAATGAAGGAGTTGATGATTTAGCTACAAGAATTATTGGACAGAAAGTACATTCAACCGAGTGTCTCTTCGTGGGGAGCGCCGATATTGTTTGTAAAGAAGAAGGATGGATTGTTAAGACTTTGTATCGATTATCGAGAGTTGAACAAGCTGGCGATTAAGAATAAATACCCTTGCCCAGGATCGAAGATCTATTTGATTAGTTAAAAGGAGCAAAGTATTTTTCTAAGATAGATTTATGAATGGGGTTTCATCAGTTAAAAGTAAAAAAGGAGGATGTACCTAAAATGGCGTTCAGAACTCGTAATAGTCATTATAAGTTTCTAAGAATGTCGTTTGGGTTAACAAATGCGCCAGCCACATTCATGGATATGATGAACAGAGTGTTCAAGCAATATTTGGATAAGTTCGTCGTAGTGCTTAAAAGCATGCAGTTTTTGGGACACGTTATCGACAAAGATGGAATTTCAGAAGATCTAGTGAAGGTGGAAGCAGTGATTAGTTAGGAACAACTAAAGACACCGACAGAGGTGCAGAGTTTTCTAGGGTTAGCAAGATACTATCGAAGATTTATCCAAATATTTTCTAAGATAACTACTCCGTTGACAAATTTGACAAGAAAGATAGTGAAGTACTACTGAATTGAGAAGTGTGAAAATAGTTTTCAAAAACTGAAGAAAAGGTTGAGTGAAGCACCTATATTATCTTTACCAGATAATACAGGGAATTTTGTAGTTTATAGTGATGCTTCGCATAAAGGACTGGGTTGCGTGCTTATGCAGCATGGCAAGGTTATTGCGTATATATCATGACAATTAAAAGATTATGAGAAAGGTTATCCTACTCATGATCTAGAACTGGCAGCGGTGGTATTTGCCTTAAAGATTTGGAGGCATTATCTCTATGGGGAGAAATGCGAGATATACACGGACCATAAAAGTCTAAAATATATCTTCACACAAAAGGACTTAAATATGAGACAAAGGAGATGGTTGGGGTTGATAAAGGATTACGATTGTGATATCTTATATCATCTAAGATGAATGTGGTGGTCGATGCCTTAAGTAGAAAGGGTTGGGAAAAGTTGTCAATGTTAATGGCTCAAAATGAGTTAATAATAGAGATGGCTAGAATGGAGTTAGAGGTGGGTTACCGAGTGATTCAGAGCATAAATTATTTACTATAGAGACTCAATTTACCATTTTGGAAAGAATCAAAGAAGTACAACTCAGAAATGAGGAGTGTGAACAAATAAAGAAAATATTAGCAGATGAAGAAGAGACAACGTACAGTCTTGATAACAAGAGGTTATTAAGATTTGAAGGAAGAATTTGAGTTTCGTATAAATACAAATTGAAGGAAGAAATATTACAAGAGGCTCATAGTTTGAGATACTCAATTCATCCTGGTAGTACTAAGATGTATCAAGAACTTTGACAGAACTTTTGTTGGCCGAACATGAAAAATGAGATAGCAGAATATGTAAGTAGGTGCTTAATTTGTCAAAAAGTTAAGGACGAACATCAACGACCAAGTGGCTTGTTACAGTCATTGGAGATTCCAAAATGGAAGTGGGAACATATCACGATAGATTTTGTGGTAGGACTTCCGACTATGCAGAAAGGATATGACGCTATTTGGATAATAGTGGATCGTTTGACGAAGTCGGCTCACTTTTTGCCGATAAAAGTCAAGTTTAACCTGGAGCAATTAGCCAAACTCTATTTTAATGAAATTATTTTAAGACATGGGGTACCTATTTTGATAGTGTCAGATCGTGATCCACGATTCACATCTAATTTCTAGAGAAGTTTGTAAGAGTAGATGGAGACGCAGTTCAAGTTGAGTATGACATATCATCTACAGACAGGTGGGCAAAGTGAAAGAATAATTCAGTCACAAGAAGATATGTTAAGATCTTACGTTATGGATTTCAAAGGTAGTTGGGATGATCATCTTTCATTAGTAGAGTTTGATTACAAAAATAGTTATCACACAAGTATAGGCATGCCGCCTTACAAAGCGTTATACAGAAGGAAATGCAGAACTCCACTATGCTGGGATGAGGTAGGAGAACATCGAATGCTAGGACCTGAAATGGTGTAGCAAACAACAGATATAGTTAAGTTGATACTAACATGACTTTTGGCAGCTTAGGACAGATAGAAAAAGTATGCAGATCCGCATCAAAAGAAAAGAGAGTTTGAAGTCAGTGATGAGTGGGTTTTATACCTATGAATCGGCTTCTAATTCTAACTTAAACGGTGTTAAGTTTGTATAAATATGTTCGTTTTACTTGTTTAGTGTTGTTTTGTATTTAGGTATGGTGGCTTAACATTTGGACTTAAAAGGTGGTGGTGTAGCTAAAATGGGCAAGATAATGAGCAAGAACATAACTGTAGCAGATTGACCCCCTACTGGGGCAAACCTATTACATACAAAACCCCTACTGGGGCGGGGGTACTTAATCAATTAATAGAAGCATACCCCGCTGGGGTGGACATTATAGAGTAAAAACCCCCGCTGGGGCAGGGGTACGGGAATGGTAAGAGTCTCCTAGTTCAGTTGTAATACTGCAGAAGCGTGAAGGAATGAGGTTAGCTTAGTTAGGAACTCAATTGGGTGTCGACTTATGATCAGAATACATGTCCTAGGCTGGTGATTAACAAGATACAATAAGGGAGATAGAAATAGAACAATCAATTAACAATTTTAAAGATAGAATTGGAGCGAAGAGCTTTGGAGGGAAGATTTGAAGAAATTCACGATAATTGCAGATTGGAGCAGAGAAGAAGGGTGGTTCTGGATTCATTATTTTTCTTTAATTCAATACTTATAATTGAGATGATGTTTACTTTGATAATTTTAGTTATTAATTCATTCGTTATGAACTAATTTACTTATTAGGCTTATAACGGATCTTATGGTTGAACAATGATTGTGTAACCTTGACTTTCAGTTTAATAATCTATCTTTCTATTTATCTATAGTGATTTGTGCTTGAATTTATGAATTACTTGATCACCAATTCTATGTTAAATTATATGGACTCGAGAGATGAAATATGAATCTAGACTTAGTCATTATAGCATATGTTCTTGAATTCTGTGAGTGAATGGAATCTTAATGTATGTTAGGGTAGAGATATGCTTAACATCGCATGTAATCAGATAAAGAACTTGAATTTAAACCTTCTTTGATTGTAATTCACACAGAGATATAGTGAATTAGTTAATTAAGGTGTTTAGCTTAATTCTATCTAAATTGTGGATTTAAGTTAATATGGTATTAGTGCATCGAGAGGTGGCTAGTTCTACTTGAGTGTTCTTTATTAATAAATTGGGATAGTGAATTGAACTAGAATTGGGTGTAATAATCAGAGTGATACTTAATTCACATTGAGTTTGTTGATTGCTTAGTATTTTTATATTTTTAGTTTTAATAGTTATAATTCTTAAATTTGATAGTTTAATAAAATTTGGATTAATCTAAAGCTGGTAATTGTTAGGATTAATTTTATATTTAGTCTCGGTGGGAACGATACTTAACTTGTCATTATATTACTTGTTGACCACGTACACTTGCATGTGAGCGTATATATATTTTACCCAACAAATTTTTGGCGCCGTTGCCGGAGATTAGTATAGAATTAATATTTTTCAATATTAGTTTAATTAGTCCAGTTTTACTTAAATATTTTTTTCTTTTGTTTTGTTTTTTCTATTTCAGGTTCTTGAAGTCAGTTTATGCAAACTCAGTCCAAAAACCCGACTTGCTTCCTTTTGAGGACGACATTGAGAAACAGTTTCAAAGGCTAAGTAAGTGGATAAAGGACACAAGGGAAGACTTTGAGAATTCTGAAAAAGAAGAAATAATGGTTGTCGAAGACCAGAAAGCGTTGAGAGATTTTGCTACACCTAAGGTGACTGAGCTTCAGTCGAGTATCACCAGGCCAGCTATTGATGCAAACACTTTTGAGATTAAGACTGAGACTATTCAGATGATCCAAAACTCAGTTCACTTTGGGGGACTTGCAAATGATGATCCAAATGAACACTTGGTCGGCTTTTTGGAGATATGTGACACTTTCAGGTACAATGGGGTGTCGGATGAAGCAGTCAGACTTTGCTTATTTTCGTTCACACTGCGGGACAAGGCTAAGAGTTGGTTACATTCTCTACCGTCGGGATCAATAACTACTTGGGAATACCTTGCTCAGAAGTTCCTGGCTAAGTTCTTTCCACCAGCTAAAACTATAAAGATGAGAAACGAGATCACCATGTGCTCAGAAAGTGCCCTCATCATGGACTACCCAAATGGTTGTAGATGAATACGTTTTACAACGGGTTGAACGGTAATCTTAGGACTAGTATAGACGCAGCTTCAGGTGGAGCATTTATGGCCAAGAGTTATAAGGAGGCATATGAGTTAGTTGAAACTATGGCGGCTAACACAACCTAAGGTACCTGGGCTTTTAGAGTTAGATGAGGTAACTGCGTTGGCAGCACAAATTGCTGCCTTATCAAATAAAATGGATACTCTGATGGATGCGTAACCACGGCAGGTGGCATATGTTTGCGAGTTATGTGGATGAGAATATCCTACAGAGCAATGTGCCATTAACCCAGCATCGGTTCAGTTTATGGGCAACTACAATAAGATTTCGCAGAATTTGTATCAAAATACCTATAACCTGAGGAATAGGAACCATCCTATATTTTCATATAACAACAATCAAAATCAGTAGGCTCCATGACCTTCTTATCCCCCGGGGTTTCAGAACAACATCAACAAACAGCTTAGCATCAAGATAGAAAAATAGATTTAGAAGAGTTGTTGTCAAAATATATAACAAGCAATGAGGCGGTTATGAAATCACAAGCAGTAGCTATCAAAAACTTAGAGAATCAGATGGAACAGCTGGCTTTTGCATTGAATAATAGACCACAAGGGACTCTACTAAGTGACACAGAAAAGAATCCGAAGGGAAATCACGAGTAGTGTTAGGCAATCACTTTGAGAAGTGAAAAACAACTAGATGGGAAAATTACAGAAAATTTAGTTAAAATGGATGACAAAGTTGATGAAAACAAAGTGGTTGAAGAGAAACAGGGTGAGGAAAAGCAAGTTGAACAAACAAAGTCAGATTACAAGCCAATTGTGTATCCTCCACCATATTTTAGCAGAGAGTCCAAAAACAGAAATTAGATAAATAATTTGCCAAATTTTAGGAAGTTTCCAAGAAACTTCAAATAAATATTCCATTCGCAGAAGCCCTAGAGTAGATGCCTAGTTATGCCAAATTCATGAAGGGTATTTTGTCAAGGAAATAAAAGTTGGAGGATTTTGAAACTGTGGGGTTGACTGAGGAGTGCAGTGTAGTTTTACAGCAAAAGTTACCTCTAAAGTTGAAAGATCCGAGGAGTTTCACCATTCCATGCACAATTGGGAACATGACGTTCCAAAAGTGTTTATGTGACTTTGGGGCAAGTGTGAACCTCATGTCGTTATCAGTATACACTGAATTGGGTTTACCTGCTCCGAAACTAACCAATATATCTCTACAGTTGGCGGATAGGTCAGTCACATACCCAAGAGGCATTGTGGAGGATATTTTGGTCAAGGTGGACAAATTCATATTTCCAGCGGACTTCATAATTCTGGATTTTGAGGAAGATAAAAATATCTCAATCATCCTAGGAAGACCGTTTTTGGCTACGGGTAGGACTCTCATCGATGTGCAAAAAGGAGAATTAACCATGAGGGTCCAAGATCAGGAAGTCAAGTTCAATGTGTTTAAAGCTATGAAGTTCCCTACGGATGAAGAAAAGTGTTTCCAGGTGGATGTCATTGATCGAAAAGTCAATGAAGAAATGGTAAACAGTTTTGTTAGTGATCCATTGGAAACAACACTATTAGGGGATGAAGATTTAGATGATCCAGAGTTCGTAGATTATTTGCATATGCTTGATTCTTTGCCACGAGTTAGTAGATTTATGACACCATTTGAGACATTACACACAGAAGAGAAAGTCACGGTAAGGATGAAACCTTCATTGGAGGAGCCACCTATACTTGAGCTTAAGCAACTTCCTAAACACCTCAGGTATGCATATTTAGGCAATTCAGATACTTTACATGTTATTATTGCTTCTTCGCTTAACGAATTGCATGAAAATAAGTTGCTAAGAGTGCTTAGAGAATACAAATCGACTATAGGATGGAAAATTACAGATATCAAGGGAATCAGTCCATCCTTCTGCATGCACAAAATTCTTATGGAAGAGGATGCAAAGCCAACAGTGGAACAACAGAGACGGCTAAACCCGATCATAAAAAAAGTGATGAAGAAAGAGATTATGAAATGGTTGGATGTGGAAATCATCTACCCAATTTCAGACAGTGCTTGGGTCAGTCCCGTTTAATGTGTGCCGAAAAAAGGAGGAATGACCGTAGTATAGAATGATGATAATGAATTAATTTCGACGAGGACAGTGATCGGTTGGAGGGTTTGCATGGACTACATGAAGCTGAATAAAGGTACCCGCAAGGACCACTTTCCTCTGCCTTTTATCGATCAGATGTTGGATAGGTTGGCGGGGCATGAATTTTACTACCTACTATATGGGTATTCGGGGTATAATCAAATAGTCATTTCTCCTAAAGATCCAGAGAAGACCACTTTCACATGCCCATACGGCACCTTTACATTCAGGAGAATGTCTTTTGGCTTGTGTAATGCACCCGTAACCTTCCAACGATGTATGATGGCCATCTTCTCGGACATGGTGGAGAAAAATGTGGAATTCTTCATGGATGACTTCTCTGTCTATGGAGATAATTTTGATGTCTGTTTAGAGAACTTGGTCATAGTTTTAAAGCGATGCGTAGAGATGAATTTGGTGCTTAACTAGGAGAAATGCCACTTTATGGTTGAAGAAGGAATAATCTTGGGGTACAAGGTTTCTGCGAAGGGATTAGAGGTTGATAGAGCAAAGTTGGAAACAATTGAAAATCTACCACCACCAACTACCGTCAAAGGAATCTGTAGTTTTCTGGGACATGCAGGATTCTACCGAAGGTTCATTAAAGATTTCTCTAAGATTGCAAAACCATTATGCAGACTCTTAGAGAAAGATTCAATACTCAAGTTTGATGAAGATTGTAAGTCAGCTTTTGAGTAGTTGAAGAAAAAATTGACTACAGCTCCAATGATCGTCGCGCCAGATTGGACTATGTCCTTTGAATTATTGTGCAATGTGAGCGACTATGCAGTAGGGGCTGTTTTGGGTTAACGCCGAGAGAAGATATTCCACGCCATATACTATGCAAGTAAAACTCTTACGAATGCACAATTGAACTTTACAACTACAGAGAAAGAGTTACTTGCAGTGGTATATGCCTTTGACAAATTTCGGGGATATTTAATTGGAACAAAGGTGGTGGTTTACACAGATCACTCAGCAATTTGCTACTTAATTTTGAAGAAGGATGCTAAGCCTAGACTTATCAAATGGATACTTCTCCTATAAGAATTTGATTTGGAAATAAAAGATATAAAGGGGACAGAGAATTAATTTGCAAACCATCTTTCACGATTAGAAAATTCAGACAAAAATTGAGAAGATAAGTGTTTAATAAACGAGTCGTTCCCGGATGAGCAGCTATTTGGAGTCAACGCGAAATTTCCATGGTATACAGATTTTGCAAACTACTTGGTGAGCAACATCCTTCTCCCTGATCTTACACGTCAGCAGAAGATGAAGTTCCCTTATGACATCAAGTGGTACATGTGGGACGAACAATATTTATTCAAACAGTGTGCAGACAAAATAAAGATATTTCAAGCAAGATTCTATTGGCCTACTATATTTAAGGATTCCCACCAGTTTGTGGAAAGCTGTGAAAGATGTCAAAGGGTGGGAAACATCTCAAAAAGGAATGAAATGCCACTTAACACAATCATGGAAGTAGAAGTTTTTGATGTTTGGGGAATGGACTTCATAGGACCTTTTCCTGCCTCATTAAATAACTTATACATTTTGCTTGCTGTGGATTATGTAACAAAATGGGTGGAAGCTGTAGCACTCCCTACAAATGATGCCATAGTTGTTCTCAAATTTCTATAAAAGAATATCTTCACACGGTTTGGCGCACCAAGGGCAATCATAAGTGACGAGGGAAGTCACTTTTGCAATAAAGCATTCACAGCTCTCTTAGGGAAATACGGGGTCAATCATAGAGTTGTAACATCATTTCACCCCCAGACAAGTGGGCGAGCAGAGGTCTCCAACAGTGAGGTGAAGAAAATTTTAGAGAAGGTAGTCAACCCGAACAGAAAAGACTGGTCTCTAAAATTAGACGACGCACTATCGGCATACAGGACAACATACAAGATGCCAATTGGGATGTCTCCGTATCAGTTGGTCTATGAAAAAGCATGTCACCTACCAGTGGAGCTACATCATAAAGCCTACTGGATAATTCATAACCTCAACTTTGATCAAACAGCGGCGGGAGAAAAGAGGCTACTTTAATTGAATGAACTTGATGAATTCCGACTAAAAGCATATGAGAACTCAAAGTTGTATAAAGAAAAGGTCAAGAAATGGCACAACCAAAAAATCCTGTAGAAAAATTTTGAACCAGGACAATCAGTATTACTATTCAATTCACGACTGCAATTATTCCCAGGAAAGTTCAAATCTAGATGGTCGAGGCCATTCACAATCAAGAGAGTTTTCCCATATGGCGCCGTTAAGTTATACAGTAGGAATCTATTGGAGACGTTTAAAGTCAAAGGTCATCGGCTGAAGCATTATTGGGGTGGCAAATCTAACATTGATGTCATCGCAATCACACTTGTTGACGCACCATGAACAGGGAGTAGTCAGGCTGAAAGACTAAAAATCAAGCGCTAATTGGGCGGCAACCCAATTTTTAATTTCACTTCAGTATTTTTAAGCATGCTAATTAATTTGTAGTTTGGAGTATTATTAGAGAATTGAGTTGGTTAATTTTGATATATTAGGTAGTTATTGAGTCAATTAATTAAGTTAATTCAACCTTCAATGTTCAATGTTTATGTGTTATCTTAAATTTATCATTTCATGTTGTTTCAGCTACTTACAAAGCATATGGATAAGTGTTGGAGGCAAAGAATTCGATAAATCAAGTGCAACTGTAGAATGACCCCTCGCTGGGGAGGACTTTTTAAGAAGGAAACACCCGCCGGGGCAGGGGTCCAGACCAAATAACAGTTGACACCCCCGCTGGGACGAATAATTAACAAAAAAAACCACGCCGGGCGGGGGTCTTGAAACAAAGACAGTGAACACCCCCCCAAGATAAGGTAGGCCTCTACAACACAAAAACCCCCATTGGGGCGGGGGTACGGGAACCTAATTCGGGAGTTACATTACGTGCAAACCATCTTCCCCACTTACATTCCCTTGAAGCATAACTGAAAACCACGATTTCATCAGTTGCCACCCATTATCAAACTTAATTACCCACTTCTCCACTACATTAACCCACTAAACACTTATATTACCTCCTCTTTCTATAAATCCAAGCCCTAGCCACATAAACTTCATCTCCCTTCATACAACTTCAATCGCACACAAGTGAGGGGTCTTATAGTTCGATATTTTGCCAAAAAAAGGGAGGAAAAGTAACCAATTGTCCATACACTGAGGGTAAGAAGTTGTTTCTTGCATTTTCTCATCCTACATCACCAAATTAGTAGTCCAATTACTAAGTTGGGGGAATTATGAGTTGTGCACACCAAGTGTTCGCCGATTTATTTAAGAGAAGTTTGGGGGAAATTAGTTGAAATTCATCCGTCCAAGTACCATGGCACAAAAACAAGCAGTGAAGGGATAGCGAGGTGAGAGTTCCAGGTCTACACCACTGACTCGGGCATTTGACAGGAGAAAGTTCATAATTATCGTCGCCGCTGATCGTTATGACTACCTAGTGACTAAAGCACTAACACCAGTGCACGGATTGGCACCCGACAACATAGATGGCGAAATGATGCAACAAATTTACAAAAAAGGATAGAATAGGTTCACTAAAGAGCCAGAGCCAGCAATCGTAAGCATGGTAAAAGAATTCTATGCAAATGCGGAGGATAAGGCCCCATTCATAGCATTTGTGAGGGGCAATCAGGTGCCTTTCAGTGCTAACGCCATTAACATATACAACCAATTGCAAGTTCGTAGGGAGTGCCAGTATTCCTACTTGCGTGACCATGATCCTGACTATGATGCCATTTTAACTGAAATAACAAACTTGGGCACCACATGGGTCAAGAACCGAAAAGGGGGCACCATCTTCCACAACAAGGATCTTAGCCAGTATGGAAAAATTTTGTACGCGTTCATGTGTGCTAAGCTATTTCCATCCACACATACGATAGAGGTGACCAAGGAGAAGATACTCCTCTTATATGCAATCGTACAAGACTTTCTCATCGACGTGGGTGCCATCATAAGCTTCTCTATCTGACGATGCCTACGTGGACCATTTTTCGGTGGCTTGCCACACCCATCTCTCATATGTGGGTTGTGCAGGTAGGCAGGAGTTAGATTGTCCGATGATGAAACTACACAGATGCCGCTTCAGACTTTGGACACGAGGATGATTGCACGATATTCAGTTTGGCCCGGGGGTGAGTCGCACCCAAGAGGAGTCGGGTTCGTATTTCCACCAGCTTTGGAGGATGAGGCTGATGCTGAGGGCACCTCTGATGACGACGAGTTCCAGGTGGATGAAACTATGGGAGAGCAAGCGACTGAAGAGATGTCGCAGTATGCAAGAGATTTATTTAGCCCTCACTTTCAGAGCCTTCAGAGACAAGTGGATGGGTCCAACAAGGATGCCAATAGACAAATGAGGAGACTCACGGCCAGACAAGACCATATATTAGAGGTCATGAATATGTCATTCGCCTTCTTAAACGTGACACTTCAAAGTTTCAATCCCATTGCACAGTTTACATACCAATAACCAGCCCCAATTCCAAGGTTCCCACCGTCCGATTCCGACAATGAAGAACAATAGCCACCACCACCTCCAGCTTAAATGATTGCAGGGACGTCCTCTTACACTTATTGATTTTTCTTTATAATGAGGACATTGTAATTGTTTAGTTTAGAGTTGTTAGTTTAATTTATGTTTACATGTTTAATTTAGTAGTTAGTTTTGCATATGTTAGTGTCATGTTAGTTAGGTTCATTATATGTTTGCATGCATGTAGGATAATAGTTGCATAATAGAGTAGTTTTGTAAATAGTTTAATTCTGTTATGTTTATTCCATATCTAAAAAAAATAAAAAAAAATTATTTAAGCATTGTGTTTGCATGAGTCCAGCGTTTTTGTTAGATAGTTCAGTTTATTTTGGCCAATTATGAGAATGGGATTGAGTAGACAAGTACAATACTGACTATTATTGCTTTGACATAATTTTCTGTTACGAATTAGATCTTTTACCTGTTTGAAATTGGTATTATAAGGTTAGCACAATAATAACAACTATGTGAATTGATTTAGTTAAAATTGATACATAAAAGACCTCTAAAGGATAATGCTAATTTGAATTAAAGAATAACAAGGATAGGCAGCGAAGGCAGAAATTCGGCAAGAACCTAAGTTTGAGGGAAAATTTGGGGTATATAAACTTCAAAAAAAACACCGTGTCTTGCTTGTCTAGTTTTGTGGCCTTTGTTATTTAAGTAAATAAGCCCGAGGGGATTGTCTTTACACCTAGCGCCCTAAGGTCTTAATGGTCTGGGAGTCGTTGGTCGAAAGCTCGTTAAGGTAGCATTGAAAAGCTTAAGGGAATAAAACATTACATAGCCATGTGTATAAAAAAAATAAATTTTTTTTATATGAATAAAATGGGAAATAAGAGCAAAAATCCCCCGTAAATGATAAAGAAAGCATAAATACCCTATTTGAACCCGTGATATTAGTGATTGTTTGATTTTAGTTGGATCTTGTCTGTTTTTGAAATTCTTGAGTTTACATTGTATGACTCTTTGTAAGAGACTTGTTATGTATTAAATTTGAATTGTAATCAGTGAGCATGGATGTTGAGCGCACACACACACTATACCAGTAATTATGGTTGAAGATTTGATGATTGATAGGAATTATTGATTGGTGTTGATATGAAGTATTGTCATGTTGCTTGATTTCTCTGAGGCCAGTTGAACAAGTCTTGTTTCTATCACGACTGCTGGATTCGTAGGCATATAGACTAGTTGCATTACATTTTATTGTATTGCATAGCACGTTTATTTTGTTTTATGCTTGAGGACTAGCACGAGTTTAAGTTTGGGGGAGTTTGATGAGTGAGTTTTATACCTACAAATTGGCTTTTAATTCGAGCTTAAACGATGTTAAGTTTGAATAATTATGTTCGTTTTTACTTGTTTAGCGTCGTTTTGTGTTTAGGTATGGTGGCTTAACATTTGGACTTAAGAGGTGGTATTGTTGCTAAAATGGGCAAGATAATGACCAAGAACATGACTGCAGCAGATTGCCCCCCCCCCCCCCGTAGGGGCGAACCTATTACATAAAAAAACCCCATTGGGGTTGGGGTACTTAATCAATTAATAGAAGTATACCCCGCTGGGGCGGACATTATAGAGTAAAAAACCCCGCTGGGGTGGGGGTACGGGAAATGCTGAGTCTCCTAGTTCAGTTGTAATACTGCAGAAGCGTGAAGAAATGAGGTTAGCTTAGTTAGGAACTCAATTAGGGCGTCAAATTATGATCAGAATACATGTCCTATGCTGGTGATTAACAAGATACAACAAGGAAGATAGAATAAGAACAATCAATTAACAATTTTAAAGACGAAATTGGAGCGAAGAGCATTGGAGGGAAGATTTGAAGAAATTCACGATAATTATAGATTGGAGCAGAGAAGAAGGGTGGTTCTGGATTCAATCTTTTTCTTTAATTCAATACTTGCAATTGGGATGATGTTTACTTTGATAATTTTAGTTATTAATTCATTCGTTATGAACTAATTTACTTATTAGGCTTATGAAGAATCTTATGGTTGAACAATGATTGTGTAACCTTGACTTTTAGTTTAATAATCTATCTTTCAGTTTCTCTATAGTGATTTGTGCTTGAATTTAATGAATTGCTTGATCACCAATTCTATATGAAATTATATGGACTCGAAAGATGAAATATGAATCTAGACTTAGTCATTATAGCATGTATTCTTGAATTCTGTGAGTGAATGGAATTTTAATGTATGTTAGGGTAGAGATATGCTTAACATCGTATGTGATCGAATAGAGAACTTGAATTTTAACATTCTTTGATTGTAATTCACATAGAGATATAGTGAATTAGTTTATTAAGGTGTGTAGCTTAATTTTATCTAATTTGTGAATTTAAGTTAATATGGTATTAGTGCATCGAGAGGTGGCTAGTTCTAATTGAGTGTTCTTGATTAATAAATTGGGACAGTGAATTGAACTGGAATTGGGTGTAATAATCAGAGTGATACTTAAAGTGAAGTCGTAAGCCTAATTCTCCATTATTTGCTTGAAATTACAGTTTTTAAGTTTGTTGATTGCTTAGTATTTTTATATTTTTAGTTTTAATAGTTATAATTCTTAAATTGGATAGTTTAATAAAATTTGGATTAATATAAAGCTGGTAATTGTTAGAATTAATTTCATATTTAGTCTTTGTGGGAACGATACTTGACTTATCATTATATTACTTGTTGACCACGTACACTTGTGTGTGAGCGTATATAGATATTACCCAACAGTTAGCTCGTATGCATTTCTAAAGGTATCTCCTTGGAAAGGAAAGATATGATTTGGAAAGAAGGGAAAGTTAAGTCCAAGGTTTATACTACCTTTTGAGATATTGAAAAGAGTGGGAGAGGTAGCTTATGTGATAGCATTACCTCTAGAGTTAGAATATATACATAATGTATTTCACGTATCTATATTACGCCCTTATAAGCCAAATTATAAGCACGTAATAGAGTATGAACCTATTTAGGTTGAGAAGGACTTACCGTACGAAGAAATTCCTATTCAAATTATTGATAGGAAAGAGCAAGTCCTAAGGACAAAAGTAATACCTTCGGTGAAGGTAGTATGGAGAAACTACAATGCCGAAGAAGCAATGTGGGAACTCGAAGAAAAGATGAAGAAGAATTACCCTCAATTGTTTAACTAATTTGTATTGAGATTCTTGGGACAGAATCCTTATATGGGGCGAAGAATGTAACGACCAAGAAAATTGGATTATGATGTAAATTATTTTATTTAATTATATTGAATAAAATTATATTATATGTTTATTATAACGAGTAAGCAAGTTGAAGGTTATTCTATAACCTAGTATGGAGGTATGATCAAAGGATTTTGGATACGTGCTAGAAATAAAGTGTATGAATTTCCAAGACAAAAATAAAAGCTTTCCGAGAAATTCTTTGAAAAATACTATTCATCCATTTCTGCTCGGGAATTATTTTTGAATTTTTGGAAACTATGTAATGATAGAATTTTAAGGAAAGATGGATTATCCTGTAATAATTTTGTTATGGCAAACACAGTTTTTTGCCTACGTACTCAATTTGAGAAGGTTAGGAAAAGTGAAAATTTGAATAAATAATGATTAAGTGTAATACGAAAGTTATTATACGAGAAAGAATACGTGTATAATACAAGGTATTATACAAGTATGATATGAAAGATAATACAATGTATATTATGAGTATTATATGAACTATTATAAGAGAAGAATACGAGAACTATACGCTAAGAATATAAATAAGTCTTAATAAACTAGTAAAGTTTGGATTTTAGACTTTGTCAAGCCCAAACTGATTAATTGGCAAGCCCAAATAAAAGATGAATGAAGCCCAATGACAAACATAGTCAAGGCCCAAAGACAATTTAATTCAAGCCCAAGGTTAGACCCGAATTGAATTAAACATAAGCCCGAACAAAGAACTGAAATCTTGCGAACCCATGGGGCAACCCATGGGGTAGCATAGCTGGCAATAAAGGCCATTAGGTGTCCAAGCTTCTTTGAGAAGCTTGGTTAAGGAGGTTTAGTAAGGAGGTGATTAAAAAGGTGGCATTTAATGCTTTAGTTGACCCACACTTTCAATTCAATGGTGTGATTGATTTTTGTGGTGGATGATGAGGGTAGGTTTTGTAAGATTGGAAACTTAAGGGTTTTGATGTGTAAGACCTAACTTAAGTGATAAACGTGTAAGTTAGAAATGTGTCCAAGTGACCTTTCTACCCTAACTCTTGAAAATTCTATAAATAGGAGGCATTAGTCTTCATTTTTCACTCCTTAAGCAATTTACCAACACTTGAGCTTATACACTTTGAGAGAGAATGATAGAAATTAGAAATTTTCTAAGGAAGAAGAATAAGGAAGCTAGATAATTAAACCAACTCAAGAACACCAAGAAGTAATGAAGCTTAAACCCTTAATCTTCATCTATTCAATTTGATTTTTGATAGAGAAGTGGTTATTGATGGAGCATGTCTCATACAATGTAATAAGGATTGCTATTAGTTGAATAAAACATTAATAACCATGTATCAAGTGAAATCATAATCGAATGATTAAGAATGTAATGAAGAAAACTTGAAATCTTAGTGCATGTTGTTGATGGACAAGTTTAAAACTATCATGCATAGGATTAGATGTTATATGCTTGGTTAGGATGATAGATGTTTGAATAATGGAATGAATCCATTTTGAACGGAGAAAAAATCTTGTATAACGAAGGTATGGCGAAATTTCTAAGAAAAGAAGTTAATCGTTGAAATCATAGTTAACTAGGATTTCTGAATGAAAATGGGATGTTAATAACAAACCTAGAAAGCTAGGGTTTCATGAACATATTGAAGACCATGAATTTTATGAGTCATAGACTCAAGAACTGAAGAATTTGGACATCGTATGAACGAATTGCGGATGAACGAGCGATGAATGCTCAAGAACATTAAATAAACTAATAATGAAAATTTAATCAAGTGGAAGCCTTGTTAATGGATTCAGAAAATTATTTTATCTAGGGGAAATTGAATTATGTAAAATAATTAAGAAAATGTCTTTTGAACGAAGTTATTCCGAGGTATAACGAACAAGTTATGAGCTCGGGAAGGAAGTGTTTTAGAAATGGCATGAGGAATTGAAAACTTTTTCAAAGGGATAAGGGAGGCGCCATAGCGCCCCCCATTGAAGAAACTGGAGAGCTGTAACACTAGCACTGGATCCCAGCTATTGCTAATATACGCTGTAACGTAGCACATAACAAAGGGCACGGCACTGCAGCGCTGGGCTAGAGAAAAACCCAAACAAGAATGTTTTAGATCATAAAAAGATGGGGAATGATTACGGTTGATTAGTAAACCTTAATTAAACCTAAAGTAACATCCTAAAGGGTGATTAAACCTTAAGTTTAACAAATTAAATATTGGTTTAAGGTTACAAAATTATAAACGCAAAGTACATAAACGATTTTCGTCGATTGTATTCGCGTCGAACAAACATCTTAGGTTTATAAAAGTTGTAATACCTAGATGTTGAACGTGAATGCAAACTTATAACATTTAAATGTTGTAAAGCTGTAGTGAATGTTAAATAAACAAATGTTATTAGTTTAATGATTCGGTTAAGATATACAACATGGAGAAAATAGTTTAAAAAATACGTATTGATTGTTATACGACCTAATTTAGTGTGCTATGAGATTATATCATGTAGAACCTATAAAGACCAAAAGAAAATTGAATTAACGCTAGAAGAAGCTTGAGGAATGTTTTCTAAACCCTTTTCTTTACTTAATGTTAGACAAGTTTTATAATTTATGTATGATATGCATGAACTGATTTAAAGAAGAAGTCGATGCCATTTGCTTCGGCTAGATAAGACTTAAAGTATTTTGTTGATTTCATTATAATCTTTCAAGATATTTTTGATATTGCTATCCTATGCCAACTACTTGGTACGGATTCAAAGGTAAGCGTGAGTACAAATAAATAAAGGTTTTAGTTGTGAAGCGACTGCCACGTGAGTTTGCCGAAACTTAAACGTAGATACGATTAATGTAATACTATTGTACAACATAGAGTACTATAGGCTGATCACCTAGACATGCTCGTAAGAAATAGCGGACTTACGAACTTAGTGTTAGGTTGTCTTTTTTAAAGGAAAAAAGAATGAAGTGCTCATGGTCTTTGACCAAACTCAAAGTTTAACCGGTGTTTATCATCGTTAAACATTTTAAAGAAAAGAGAAGTGTTATTTTGATTTATTCACAGTACTTTATAACTATTTATTTAGTTATTGAAGATATAATTATATGATTCTTGACTGTTGTTCCATTATAATTGTTCTACTTGCTGAGCTAGTATGCTCACCCTTGCTTGAACCATATGATTGCAGCAAAGAATGAACGGATCGAAGGATCCGGTAAGGACAAAGGAAAGACCAAGGTGGATAAGTAGTTATCCTTGTAATAGACTAGTATTACTTTTGTACTGATGTAATATTATGACAAAGAACATACGTAATAGTTACTGTTGATCGATTTCGCAATCAATGAATACGTGCAAGTATACACGGTCAACAAGTAATAAAGTGATAAGAAAAGTATCGTTCCCACGAGGAATTATTTAATAAAAATTACCAAGTACTAACTCTTAACCAAATCAATTTTATTTAAACAACCATAAATTGTGATTTTTCTAATTAAGAAAACTAAATTAATCAATTAAATCTAGATTACTCTAAAATTAATTCAAATAAATAAAGATTAAGACTTCAATATCCCCAATTATAAACTATAAATCAATTATCCAACTATCCCAATTATTATGCCTACTGAATTGTTAATAGAAATTCTCAAATGCCAAAAGTCCTTTTCCAAGTGATCAATTGACTTCTATTTAATCCAGATTAATCTTGCTATATTCCTATGCAAAACAATTGAATTAAACTCTTTTCAATCCTAATTCCTTATGTGTTACATGCGGTAAACAGATATTTCCATTCTATTCACAAACCTAATTATTCACCATGCAAATAACTAAGTCGCATGTTATCATGCCCAGTTCTAACCCTAGAATTCCTCTTTCGATTCCTTCTAGAGTAACAAGGTAATTACTGATCAGATAATTAATCAATAAGCTCAAGACAAGATAAACAATTCACTTTGACATAAATAATTGGAATAAATCGAATAACTAATTCATAGACATAAAAGGTTCAATTGAAATCTTAATAAAAGAGTTAGTTCATAATTAATGAATTGAAACCAATAATCCACAACTGAAGAGACATTAAAAGATAAAAGTATGATAAGAGAAGAGAATAGAATCTGTTGTCAGCAAATCTGATGCTCCCCTCTTGCTCCTGCTCTTGATCTTCTATGATCTCCAAGTTGCTTCAATCTCTAATGGCTAATTAAGAACTAGGGTTTAGATTCTAATCTAATGGGGTGTTTTATCTAGTCTAATCTATGTAATCCCCCTTTATTTTATGCCTCCCATCATCTATTTATAGGTTACAAGTCTAATTTTTAGGTTAGGAACAAACCCAATCCAATTTGGAGTCAAAAAGATGTCAAAATTCGCCCCAAAACGCGTCCAAGCCTTTCCACTGACTTCCCTAGCGCCCCGGCGCTGGGCGCGGCGCTGGGATTCTGCCCACTAGCGCCCCGGCGCTGGGATTACATAGAGAAATAGCGCCCCGGCGCTGGAAGTTTTTTTGGAATTTTCTGCTCCGACGTCCTCTGGGAAAATGGCCATAACTTCTTCATACGAACTCCGATTTTGATGATTCAAGATGTTCCGAAAAGAGGAGAAGTAGATCTACAACTTTTGTTCTTGAAGTTTTTCGAAATAAGGTCAGGAACTATAGTAAAATTGGCTCTGAAGTGACTGTTGTGTAAATAGCAAGCCGAAAACGCGCATCTAGCCACCCCGAACGTCGATCCATGTAACTTTTGTCCCAATTCCTACAAAACAATATAAAACATGCATGAATAGACACAAACACATAAAAACACCCTAAAAGACTTGAGAACAACAATAAATTAAGCCCGAATGTATCCAATTCATGTGTATAAAACTCACTCATCAAATACCCCCAAACTTAAACATTTGCTTGTCCTCAAGCAAAAACACAAAAATGTTATACAATGCAATGTAATGAAACTAATCTATATGCCTACGAATCCAACAGTAATGACAGAAACAAGTCTATTCAACCGGCCTTAGAGAAATCAAGTAAACATGATAATACATCATATTAAAACAAATCAGTAATTTCCCAATCACTCATCAAATCTTAGACTGTTATCACTGATATAGTGCGTGTGTGCTCCAAAACAATGTTAACTAATATAAAATTAAATTTAACACATAATAGGTCTCTTTAAAGGCATCATACAGTGAAAACTCACAAAATTCACAAACAAGCTAGATCCAACTAAAGTTACACATCCACCAAGTTCAAGAGTCCAATCCGGGATACGTATGCTTTACTTTTTATTACGGGGGCTTTTTGCTCTTTTTCCCGTTTTATTGTTTTTTTTTTTACTTTTTACTTTCTTTTTTTTTAACCATGACTGTGCAATGTCTCATTCCATTAGGCTAACAGTGTCACCCCTTAGCGAGCTTTCGACCAACGACTCCCAGACCATATAAGACCTTAGGGCGCTAGGTTTTAAGATACCCCTTCGGGCGTACTTACTCAAGTAACAAAGGCCCTGAAACAAAACTAGCCACGGTAATTTTTTTTTCTTTTTTTTTCTTTTTTTTTAGCGAAGCTTATATATCCCAAATTTTCCCCCCAAACTTAAGTTTTTATCAAAATTTAGCCATCTCCGCCTATTCATGTCTTTCATTCCTTCACATTAGTATTATCCTTAAGAAATTCATTATGTATCAATTTAAACTTAATCAGTCAACATAGCTGTTATTAACGCGCTAACCTTAATTATACCAGTTTCAAACAGGAAAAGATTCAATTCATAACAAGAAATCACATCAAAGCCTGAATATTCAATACTATACTTATCTACTTAACTCCAGTCTCATCATTGGCCAAAATAGACTTTTACTATCTAACAGTTGGAATCATGCAAATATAAACTAACTGCAACAAACATAGTAAACTAACTACTATTTTTGCGATTTTTAAATTTTTTTTTTTAAACAAAAAACTGAATGCAAAAACTAAATATAAATAACCCGAAAATATAACGAACTACAATGTAAATAACTAACTATATGCAATACAACACTAAAATGCCCCCAAACTTAAACTAGACATTGTCCTCAATGGCTACAATAGAAAAAATTAAAGCAGAGGACTTCCCTGAAAATATAGCAATCTTCCTCCTTATCCGCTAAGTTTGGAGAATAGGCTAAGCACATGGAACAAATTGGGCACCATACTTGAATTTGACTTGAATAACCTGTAAAACCATGATATAAGCACTTTTATTAAATCCTAAATAAATGAAAATTCAAAACTACTAATATAAAACTTAATAAAAACTAAAAATAAAAATTAAACTTGGGTTGCCTCCCAATAAGTGCTTGTTTTATAGTCTCAGCCTGACTTCTTCAATTCTCTATCTAATTCCCCTACGAAAATTGAGGAACCCTCCATCCATCAGAAGCAATGTCTCTTTTGGGAGGTTCCCATTCGCAAAAACCCTTGAATTGAAGTCACCTAGCATGCTCTTTGTAGATAGGTTCCCTATTAAGAACGTCCAACAACTAGGTGTTTTCTCCATTATGTCTATGATTAGATTAGGGCATTGAAGCTTAATAAACATAATGGAGTCTTCCTCTATCTTCTCCTTTTCATCCCACCATGACTCCACAACTGTACTGGCTCTTATGTCACAAAGAGCTTTACCGACGACATGACTGTCAATTGGGCATGGTTTTGCAAAACTACCCGTATTATTGAACTTTGGTGGAGGAGGCACATGAGACACTATCAAAATTGGCTCATCTTCGTTGGTACTCAAAGTTAAATCTTCGTCAATCTCCTTTTCTTGGTTCCCAATTGTTTCCTCTCTTTCAACATCTTGTGGCTCATCTAGTTGTAGATTTTGCTCGGGCTCTCCATCAGTCTCGGAATCTATGTCATAGAGCCAAGTGTATTGAGAACGGTTGTTCAACGCATGTGCTATCTGCCCCAATTGATTTTCCAGATTCTTTAACGATGCCCCTTGGCTTTGCAAATTCAGCTCTATTTGGTTCATTTTTTTATCTTGTTCCTCGTTCCTTTTGTCAGAAGCTCAAATGAATTTTTCCAAGGCTTCCTCAAAATTTGAATGTTCTTCCTGTTGTAGAGGAGGTGGACACGAGAAATCCGGTGGGTATGTTGGACTTAGAGCATAAAATTGATCTTGTTTAGTATGGCTCCATGAAACACCTTGGATTTTCACATTCATATCTACTTGACTCAATATCTTGTCTTGTGCCTCGATTTTTTTGTCAGTAGCTCTAATGAATTTTTCCAAGGCTTCCTCCCAACCTGGTTTCCTTTCTGGTTGTTTTTGAGTCTAATTTTGAAATTCGGATGCGTTTTGTTGTCTAGGTGCTTGAGCTTGATTGTTACTCCATGAAAAATCCGGGTGATACCCCCAATCCTGATGATAGTTGTTGGGATAGACATAATTATTGGGGTAATCACCACCGTACTGTACCGGCTCGAAACTGATGGAGCATTGATGACTCATATAATTTCCAGCACAATAATCACAAACCATTGCTACTTGCTGTGTGGATGATGAACTCCATGTTTCCATTGGTCGAGTCATGTTCGTGTATGGCCATTGATACGCAAAGTCATCCATGGTACCTAAAAAGAGAGAAATATAGGAAGAGAATTAAAAATAAAAATAAAAATAGAAATGTTTAAATTAAGACTAATTTGATTGAAATTAATATTGGTAAAAAATTATTAAATTAATTTCCCGGCAGCGGCGCCAAAAACTTGTTGATCGATTTCGCAATCAATGAATACGTGCAAGTATACACGGTCAACAAGTAATAAAGTGATAAGAAAAGTATCGTTCCCACGAGAAATTATTTAATAAAAATTACCAAGTACTAACTCTTAACCAAATCAATTTTATTTAAACAACCATAAATTGTGATTTTTCTAATTAAGAAAACTAAATTAATCAATTAAATCTAGATTACTCTAAAATTAATTCAAATAAATAAAGATTAAGACTTCAATATCCCCAATTATAAACTATAAATCAATTATCCAACTATCCCAATTATTATGCCTACTGAATTGTTAATAGAAATTCTCAAATGCCAAAAGTCCTTTTCTAAGTGATCAATTGACTTCTATTTAATCCAGATTAATCTTGCTATATTCCTATGCAAAACAATTGAATTAAACTCTTTTCAATCCCAATTCCTTATGTGTTACATGCGGTAAACAGATATTTTCATTCTATTCACAAACCTAATTATTCACCATGCAAATAACTAAGTCGCATGTTATCATGCCCAGTTCTAACCCTAGAATTCCTCTTCCAATTCCTTCTAGAGTAACAAGGTAATTACTGATCAGATAATTAATCAATAAGCTCAAGACAAGATAAACAATTCACTTTGACATAAATAATTGGAATAAATCGAATAACTAATTCATAGACATAAAAGGTTCAATTGAAATCTTAATAAAAGAGTTAGCTCATAATTAATGAATTGAAACCAAGAATCCACAATTGAAGAGACATTAAAAGATAAAAGTATGATAAGAGAAGAGAATAGAATCTGTTGCCAGCAAATCTGATGCTCCCCTCTTGCTCCTGCTCTTGATCTTCTATGATCTCCAAGTTGCTTCAATCTCTAATGGCTAATTAAGAACTAGGGTTTAGATTCTAATCTAATGGAGTGTTTTATCTAGTCTAATCTATGTAATCCCCCTTTATTTTATGCCTCCCATCATCTATTTATAGGTTACTAATTTTTAGGTTAAGAATAAACCCAATCCAATTTGGAGTCAAAAAGATGTCAAAATTCGCCCCAAAACGCGTCCAAGCCTTTCCACTAACTTCCCCAGCGCCCCGGCGCTGGAAGTTTTTTTGGAATTTTCTGCTCCGACGTCCTCTGGGAAAATGGCCATAACTTCTTCATACGAACTCCGATTTTGATGATTCAAGATGTTACGGAAAGAGGAGAAGTAGATCTACAACTTTCGTTCTTGAAGTTTTTCGAAATAAGGTCAGGAGCTATAGTAAAATTGGCTCTGAAGTGACTGTTGTGTAAATGGCAAGCCGAAAACGCGCATCTAGCCACCCCGAACGTCGATCCATGTAACTTTTGTCCCAATTCCTACAAAACAATATAAAACATGCCTGAATAGACACAAACACAGAAAAACACCCTAAAAGACTTGAGAACAACAATAAATTAAGCCCGAATGTATCCAATTCATGTGTATAAAACTCACTCATCAGTTACACAGAATCTGGGAAGGGAATTATTATTATGTAATAAATAGTAAACATATTCACTCTATTGATGTGTTCAGTTGAATGTATATGTAGACAGTAGCACCGTGTAGCACCATCAATTGGTTTGGAAGATACCCGAATTTGGGGACATCATAGTTGACCCTGAGTATTTTTACTCTATTCTTTCAGTAGGATAGCCAGCTCTTCTATTTGATTTTTAAGTCCCTTGAACTCTTCTCAAGATACAGGAGCAAATTTAGGTTGGGCACTTTCAGCCATGTCGGTGGATAGGCTTTGTGCCTTCTTAGATTTTGATCTGGTAATGGGACTAATCTTGCCTACAAAAAGGGTATGTACTTTAGTCCTAACAAACACTAACAGTATGCATGCTATGCAATGTGTCAGTTTTTAAAGGTTTTTTTTAATGTATTCCTGCAAAACAAAGGTTAGTTATTTTGATGACAGGATAGCATGACAGGATTTGATATTTGACATGGAATTTATATTTAATATATGACAGGAATGGACATTTAATATTTGACATAGAATTTAATATATGACAGGAATTGACATTTAATATATGACATGGAATTGAAAGGGAAAAGCATGAAGACACTTCTATTTGCGTTTGGTTTATTAGAGGCTGACCTATCTTAGGTTACTCTCACGGGATTTTTGTCATGAAGGTTCCCAAATCATCACAATCTACTAGATGGGAAATTAATCCGAACTTTCAATTAGAGCGAATCCGAGTGGCTCCTTTCATGAGCCTCGTGGGATTATGCTCCTCTAGAGTCCAGTAATGAACCACCGACGGGTTTGCCTAATGGTGGAGGAATCACACAACATACATCGCATTTCACCGAATGAAATAAGATGACATTGTGCGAAGAACTAATATACTACGTTGTAAATAAACATTTATTCATATCCATTCAATGTAAAGAAAACATTCACACACATGTAGATAAAAAGGGAATTGAAAAGATTGAAATGCGGCTTAATCCCTCTACTGTCCCCAGCGGAGTCGCCACCTGTCAATGCCATGTTTTTCCCTTTGCTATTATTTGTTAACTACCTTTTATGTGATCTATATTGATTTATCTTGCAAAGGTGTAATTTTAGAAAAGACTGACATAAATGTCGATAATTTGAAAAGTTTGATTTTAATGTGATTGGGTCGAATTAGATAGAGCCGCCACTTGATATGAGTTTAAATAGATGTATCAACTCATCCGAGTTTTAAAAGTTTTCACAATATGGCCCAATATGTGACTCCATTTGATTGGTATGAAACTCGAGATTTATAGAGTTTGGGGGCTTACTTAAGCAAAGGGAAGGTGTTAGGTACCCCCCGACTTCCGTGAAACACGGTTACCGCTACTTTTTTATTCCCTATGCATTGTGTGTGTATGTGTGTGTGTGTGTGTCTTCTGAAAGCTTTTGATTTGAAAAGATATTTTGTGTTTTATTTGAAAGTAGTGTTATGCCTATATGAACCTATATATGAAAGGGTTTGATTTATTGAAAAGTTCATTTTTAACATATATGAAAGCATATAAAAGTGAGATTTTGAAATCTAATTTTCAAACCCTTTCGCTCACATAGGTATTGAGGCATTTGATGCTTCCAATTTTATTCCGTATTCAGCTTGATTTCATTTTATTTAAGATGTGAAGCATCTTTGATAATACATAAAATATTATCTACAAGTGTCGGGTTTCTCATGGGCATGGAAGCCATCGAAGTAAACTCGAACACTACAAACCAAGATTTTTCTATATCAATGCCTTAAATCTGTATCCCCGTTTTAAGGCCCTATGGTTACATGTACAATGGGTTGCAAGCTGGTTGTACAACTTAAACAAGTCCATCACGGGAACCGGATCTAGATTCATTGATTGAATCGTCAACCCAGTGGTTCCTAGGCTCACATGACATGATTTAAAGCTTGCATAATGAATATTTAAACATATTATGTACATTTAACTTAAAACCTTCGCTAAACAAGAGATTTATTGATTAAATCCTTGTATGCGAGTAAACAAGCCTCCAGTTTCCTCTAGTTATAGATCTAGGGTCATGTGGTTGCTAAATATTTACAAAAACTAGAAAATAAACTAGATATATTCAAATCTGAGCCATTCTAGCTTCCAGGTTTAAGTTTTACAACTTTTGAACCGGTTAAAAGCTAGATCTGGCTAGATCTAGTTAATACAACGCAAATATTGACTATTTACATGAAATGAACGGTTAAAAAATCAGATCTATGCTATTCATAGGCAGAACTATATATATATATATATATATATATATATATATATATATATATATATATATATATAAAAATAAGAAAAAGTAGCAGATCTGAAGAGATCTTATAGTTAGACACGATAATGACTATTGAACGGCTTTAGGTGCCCCTAAACTCGATTTCCACTAGTTAAAACTTCATATATTGAAATATATATGTATATAAGTGTTTATAATAGAGATTTGCTGCGTTTAAATTGAAGAAAAGCTCATTTTCTCTCTCTAAACCGAGCTCTCTCTCTCTCTAGCTTTCTCTCTTGCTTTTTGTCTCTCCAAATGAGCTAAGATCCAGATATTATAGATGAAAAAGGGGGAACCGCAAGTACACCTGCGGCAGCCCTAAATTGGGCCCCACTTTCTTGGTTTTCATCACGATAGGTTAAGTTTTCATGTTGCGTGCTGGAACGGCCATAACTCTCAATTCGGGAGGAGTTAGAAGATATGCCATATCAATCCAGAAAGTTCTTTCTGATAGCTTTGCAATGGTATATTATTTTTCTAATTTTGAGTTCATGAAATTAGAGAAAAAGGGAAAAAACTATCCCTAGGTAGATGTCAGCTAGCCATTCTCCTTGCTGTGCACTGCGAAGCTTGCTCCTTTCAATCTGGGAATAGTTGGGAGATGTGTAATACCATTCTGGAAATCTCTTTCAAAGGGATAAAAAATGACATTGGGCTTGACCAATTCTAAATTCGAGAAGATGGTTCCATGACCAGAACATCATCTTCAAGTATCCTGAATGTGACAACCCCAAAATAGGTCCATTCCATCCAACCTATTATGGGTCGCCAAATACATGGTACAGAAAACAACTACAACTTTATTACAACAATTGTCGTGCAAAATACAACAACACATATGCTGTGAGTTTGGATACAATATATACCAAATGTGACTCATGTCCTAACCCTGGACAGCACCTCACAATGACACCTTACATAAAGGTATAGCCAAAAACTATTTTAGAAATTAGAATCTTTGGGAAGTGCTCAAGGAAACCTTTGTACATGGGAGGCCATGCTTTTAGGTTGTGACAGATATCATATGGCCACATAATTATCCTTGGTTGACCCAATATACCCCAAAGAAAAACGAGAAGATTACTATCATATTCTTCCCAATGGTGAGTCTTCTCTTGACTTATCATTATCTCCACTGTCTATAATAAAGAATTATACTTCAAACAAATACCAAGATTATATAGGTAGTGCTCGTAAATATACTCAGCAAGTGGATGAGCACAATCATGTCTTATGATGACATGAGGTTGTATGTCATTAGACATCTTGTATGATAGTGGAAAAACACCCTTCCAACGTTGGGTTCGCTTCACCCTAGATGATTCACCAAATATAACTAATAAATGATGACCACCATTTTATTCCCTTGTTACCCCCGCTCGACCCTGCTACACTCTTATTACCTGAAAGGAATTGTGAAACAGAAGGGTGAGCACAACTAGCCCAGTAAAGAATATCATGACTAAAGATAAATAAGTTATCAATAACCTTCAACAGAATTAAATCAGAGATTTAGAATATATGGTAGATGATAAAAATTTCAACCATAGTTGCAGCGGAACGAGTAATCCATTAGAAGAGTCAAATAGACTATAAAGTTTATTATCTTCTTCATGATAAAAATCCACCAACAATGTTTTATCCCTGTACCATCAATCAACAATTCTAGTCCACAATCATATGAATAACTCATAATCATAACTGTAGTTCTAAATTTCTCTTCTCATCCAAGACGAATATAATTTTCATCACCTATCTTTACCTGAAACATCAAAGATCATGGTTACGCCAAATAACATTTCCTGTTCATAATCATACTAATAACTTCATCTTTGCACTACGGCCAAAGATATTCATTTGTATCACCAATTGGTCATGTTCATCTCAACACCTGTTCGTCTTTGCACTACTGGCCAAAGATATTCAACAACATGTCATCTTTGCACTACGGGCCAAAGATATTCATCAACAGACCATCTTTGCACTACAGGCCAAAGATATTCATCTACAATTCATCTTTGCACTATAGGCCAAAGATATTCCTCAACAATTCATATTTGCACTACAAGCCAAAGATATTCCTCAACAGTTCATATTTGCACTACAGGCCAAATATATTCATAAACAGTTCATATTTGCACTACAGGCCAAATATATTAATATCTCAAAGAATATATAATCATTTCGGAATTTATATAAACAATAATTATAACCATGTTGATCATTTCACCTTTGCACTTAAGCTAAAGATATTCAATTATAAATTCAATGGTCATGATCATACCAGTCAACAATTCAACTTTGCACTACTGGCCAAAGAGAACCCATAGTCATGATCATACCAATAATCTACCCATCTTTACAGTCAAGTCAAAGAGAAATATCATCATTAGGGTTATAAAAATGTTATATATGATAATAAAAATAATATGACCAACATATAGATTTAATCATAAGAGGAATATTCATAAATCAACTATAATTTGGTCAGAAAAAGAAACCAATTTTATCGTGAATAGTAACTCGTGAATAGTAACTCATGAATAGTAACTCGTGAATAGTAACTCGTTAATAGTAACTCATGAATAGTAACTCCGACATGAAAAAGGTAGAATTTCCACAATAATATACATACCAATATTTCGGTATAATGATATTGAAAGAATAATATTTCTTAAGCTTGTAAACAATTTATTTAAATTGTTTACACTTTTCTAATTAATGCATTTAATCATAATAAAATGCCAACTCTTACGATTTCATCACCAATAACCAAAACCCTCATCAAAAATCTGCATATACCTCATATAGGATTCTCAAGCCATAAAATCCTATTTTTTAATTTTCTTACTTCACATAACATATTTAATTCATTTTCTCATAACTAGTTCATTTTCATAAAAAATACCAAATCTGTTCCAAAAATATTTTTTTTCTGTGATTTAGCAGAATATAGTTCCATATTTAACATATATTTTTCTCAGAATTTTTGAAACTCATTTACTATTTTTCATATGGCCAAAACCGCCTAATATTTAGACATTTATCATAAATTATACTTTTATCCAAAAATTCTTTAATTTACAGAGTACATTGATATTATATAGATATACTTCCAATAAAAATTTCATCAACTTTGGAGTTAACCACAAAGAGTTATAAGCGGTTACTTTTAAAATAGTCTTTTCCCGTAAAATTCATAACTCTTAATATATACATCCAAAAATCACTATTTTTGGACACAATCAATAAAACTCATCAAAATATCATTTCAAATTTTTCCAGAATTTTCTGAAGGTCTGAAAAGTTACGAACATGAAAAGCATAACAACCCTTAAAATCCCTTACTATCTCTTACCTCAAAAGTGCAATATTTCTGACTGGAATGCAAAGCCGAAGGAAACTTGCACTGAATAGCAACTCTCAAAGTATCTAAATACTCACAAAATATGCTTCATAATATAGAGAGAGAAAGAGAGAAAGCTTATGTTTCTGGTGTGATTTTCAATTCTAACTTAGCCCTCTATTTATAGGAAAATGTTAGCACGCCGAAGCAGACTTAACCTGCAACCTGATGGCTTTACCTGCTACTATTCCCACCCACCACATTTGAATAAAAATCTCAGCACATTTCTTCACCAACCAAGAGTGGGGCCCACAAATTCTAGAATTTTCCACCAAAATGATAAATTCCGAAACTTCAACAATTTCTGAACCAGTCATCTCTTAAAATTCATAACAAATCATACGTTCATTTTTAACGGTTCAAAATTTGTGAACATATACTCAACTTATATATGTATAACATATCCAAAAATCACAACGATCCAACGGTCGGATTAAAAATTATAACCCCCGCAATATATCTCAAAAACCCTGATTAATTTTTAATACCTCTATTCCGACAAAAATACTGATAAAATACCTCAACATTAACTCCTTCATTTTTAACCACAAAATATATCCAACATTTATATTCACATAAAATAAATGTTTCCTTATCATATGAATCAATAATTAATTATTCACAATTAATATTACAGAATCACATTTATGACAATCAGGTTGTTCCCAAGAAAGAGGGGGCTTTCCAATAAGAATTTCTCCTTACTAGCGCGCAATTAGATGACCAAACCTCTCCTTAGATAGAACTTTCTAGACATTTTCAATAATGCTATCTAATAATATTATTCAAATAATATGAATTATTGATCTGATAATGAAAAATACTGTGCAGCAACAATTATTGAAATAATAATAATATAAAATATCAACGCAGCAATTATTGAATCAATAAAATAAAATATTGAACAGTAATTACTGTGACAATTATTCAGTAGTGCCTTCTTACGTAAGAATCAATAATTTCAAAAATACTGTCCAATAACGCGTATTACTGTATTTTAACCACCGGGTATTCCAACAGTTTTAACGGTAATAACTACGCCGTTAATTATAAAAACTCAATTTTTGTCGTTATCTTCATCCGACCGTTTTCTGTTATGGGGCCCACAAACAGTTGTGCCATCGTACGAATATTCCCCGACAGAAAGAATATTCCAAGACCAACGAATATTCCCCGACAACAATGATTATTTTATAACCACTTGTTTATTTTGAAAAAATTTCACATTTCACCCATAACTTTAACTTTTTATCAATTTAACCATTTACTGAATTGTAATTATAAGAAACATTGAATACTTTTATTTCATAAAATTCGGGGTCTTACAATCTCCCTTCCTTATGAAATTTCGTCCCCGAAATTTACGTACCTGGTATTTCGAAGAGTTGAGAATACATTGCTTTCATTTCAGATTGTATCTCTCAGATCATCATGATTTCTCCATTGCTCATCTCCCATGATAACTTCATTTGGGTTCCTCATTTGTTGGGAAGTCATGACAACCGCTATCCCTCGAACAACTCGGCTTTGACTTGTCTGGGGCAGCATTTGGTGTCATCACTACCATTGGAATATACTTTTCTATAGGGCATATTTCACCCTCAACTGCTTCGTCGTACTCCTAATTCATGATCTGAATCATCAATCTTCGATCCATCTCGAATTCAGGTTGACCGCTATGTACAGGGTAATTCAAAACTCGATGTTGGGTTCTCCCAATTGCTTTCCAAAAAGAGAAATTCATATCATCTATTTTAGCATTCTTAGATCGGACATCTCTTTCCACAATATCCACGTGTCGTGCGGCTTTTGCCCATGCATCACTTATTCTCACTCGTTCAGTTTTTTCTTCTTTCAACTCAGATTCCCTCTTTATCATCTTATATTCTGTCAAAGAATGCTTCTGTTCAAGCATCACATATCGGGTAACACAAGCTTGAATTGTTGGATCCTTTTGCTCCACGACCGCCTGTCGTTCTTCAGCCTGCTCTTCTAACTCATGAATACGATTTTACAATTCTACATTTTGATCATATAATACCTCTAACAAACTCTCCTTAGGTACCACTTCTTCCTCTTCTTCCTCACTCTCAACTGTTACCTCTGTGACCATTTCGGGTGCAACTATCAATTCTTCACTCACCACATAGATTTCTCTAATTCCTTCTTCATCTGACATCACATTATCATGGTTAGTGATTAGAGGTATCCCCATAGTCTCATTCACTCCATTGTTAGCATTCTCAGCTGCCATTCTCAAATACTGCCATAAAACAAGGGTTAATTAACGTATCACATAATATCCATATATTATGACCAACCAACAATTAAGCTTAGGTAGGACACACTAGCAAAGGATTTACACATCTCTCCCCTCCTAGTTATATTCCCTGATCTCCGCCAGAGACCATATCCCTAAGCTCTGATACCAAATGTGACAACCCCAAAATAGGTCCATTCCATCCAACCTATTCTGAGTCGCCAAATACATGATACAGAAAATAACTACAACTTTATTACAACAATTATCGTACAAAATACAACAACACATATGCTGTGAGTTTGGATACAATATATACCAAATGTGACTCATGTCCCAACCGTGGACAGCACCTCACAATGACACCTTACATAAAGGTATAGTCAAAAACTATTTTAGAAATTAGAATCTTTGGGAAGTGCTCAAGGAAACCTTTGTACATGGGAGACCATGCTTCTAGGTTGTGATAGATATCATATGGCCACAGAATTATCCTTGGTTGACCCAATATACCCCAAAGAAAAATGAGAAGATTACTATAATATTCTTCCCAATGGTGAGTCTTCTCTTGACTTATCATTATCTCCACTGTCTCTAATTGAGAATTATACTTCAAACAAATACCAAGATTATATAGGTAGTGCTCGTAAATATACTCAGCAAGTGGATGAGCACAATCATGTCTTATGATGACACGAGGTTGTATGTCATTAGACATCTTGTATGATAGTGGAAAAACACCCTTCCAACGTTGGGTTCGCTTCACCCTAGATGATTCACCAAATATAACTACTAAATGATGACCACCGTTCTATTCCCCTGTTACCCCCGCTCGACCCTGCTACACTCTTATTACCTAAAAGGAATTATGAAACAGAAGGGTGAGCACAACTAGCCCAGTAAAGAATATCATGACTAAAGATAAATAATTTATCAATAGCCTTCAACAGAATTAAATCAGAGATTTAGAACATATGGTAGATGATAAAAATTTCAACCATAGTTGCAGCGGAACGAGCAATCCATTAGAAGAGTCAAATAGACTATAAAGTTTATTATCTTCTTCATGTTAAAAATCCACCACCAATATTTTATCCCTGTAACATCAATCAACAATTCTAGTTCACAATCATATGAATAACTCATAATCATAACTGTAGTTCTAAATTCCTCTTCTCATCCAGGACGAATATAATTTTCATCACATATCTTTACCTGAAACATCAAAGATCATGGTTACACCAAATAACATTTCCTGCTCATAATCATACTAATAACTTCATCTTTGCACTACGGCCAAAGATATTTATTTGTATCACCAATTGGTCATGTTCATCTCAACACCTGTTCATCTTTGCACTACTGGCCAAAGATATTCAACAACATGTCATCTTTGCACTACAGGCCAAAGATATTCATCAACAGACCATCTTTGCACTACAGGCCAAAGATATTCATCTACAATTCTTCTTTGCACTACAGGCCAAAGATATTTCTCAACAATTCATCTTTGCACTACAGGCCAAAGATATTCCTCAACAGTTCATATTTGCACTACAGGCCAAATATATTCCTCAACAGTTCATATTTGCACTACAGGCCAAATATATTCATCAACAGTTTATATTTACACTACATGCCAAATATATTATTATCTCAAAGAATATATAATCATTTCGGAATTTATATAAACAATAATTATAACCATGTTGATCATTTCAACTTTGTACTTAAGCTAAAGATATTCAATTATAAATTCAATGGTCATGATCATACCAGTCAACAATTCAATTTTGCACTACTGGCCAAAGAGAACCCGTAGTCATGATCATACCAATAATCTACCCATCTTTACACTCAAGTCAAAGAGAAATATCATCATTAAGGTTATAAAAATGTTGTATATGATAATAAAAATAATATGACCAACATATAGATTTAATCATAAGAGTAATATTCATAAATCAACTATAATTTGGTCAGAAAAAGAAACCAATTTTATCGTAAATAGTAACTCGTGAATAGTAACTCATGAATAGTAACTCGTGAATAGTAACTCATGAATAGTAGCCCCGACATGAAAAAGGTAGAATTTCCACAATAATATACATACCAATATTTCGGTATAATTATATTGAAAGAATAATATTTCTTAAGCTTAATAAATTGTTTACACTTCACTAATTAATGCATTTAATCATAATAAAATGTCAACTCTTACGATTTCATTATCAATAACCAAAACCTTCATCAAAAATCTACATATACCTCATATAGGATTCTGAAGCCATAAAATCCTATTTTCCAATTTTTTTTACTTCACATAACATATTTAATTCATTTTCTCATAACTAGTCCATTTTCATGAAAAATACCAAATCAGTTTCAAAAATATTTTTTTTCTGAGATTAGCAGAATATAGTCTTATATTGAACATATATTTTTTTCAGAATTTTTAAAACTCATTTACTATTTTTCATATGACCAAAACCGCCGAATATTTAGACATTTATCATAAATTGTACTTTTATCCAAAAATTCCGAAATTTACAGAGTACACTGATATTATATATATATACTTCTAATAAAAATTTTATCAATTTTGGAGTTAACCACAAGGAGTTATAAGTGGTTACTTTTAAAATAGTATTTTCCCGTAAATTTCATTACTCTTAATATATACATCCAAAAATCACCATTTTTGGACACAATCAATAAAACTCATCAAAATATCATTTCAAATTTATCTAGAATTTTCTGAAGGTCTGAAAAGTTACGAACATGAAAAATATAGCAACCCTTAAAATCCCTTACCTCAAAAGTGCAGTATTTCTGACTGGAATGCAAAGCCGAAGGAAACTTGCACTGAATAGCAACTCTCAAAGTATCTAAATACTCACAAAATATGCTTCATAATATAGAGAGAGAGAAAGAGAGAATTCTTATGTTTTTGGTGTGATTTTCAATTCTAACTTAGCCCTCTATTTATAGGAAAATGTTAGCACGCCGAAGCATACTTAACCTGCAACCTGATGGCTTTACCTGCTACTATTCCCACCCACCACATTTGAATAAAAATCTCAGCATATTTCTTTACCAATCAAGAGTGGGGCCCACCAAAATGATAAATTCTGAAACTTCAACAATTTCTGAATCAGTCATCTCTTAAAATTCATAACAAATCATACGTTCATTTTTAATGGTTCAAAATTTGTGAACATATACTCAACTTATATATGTATAACATATCCAAAAATCACAACGATCCAACGGTCGGATTAAAAATTATAACCCCCGCAATATATCTCAAAAACCCTGATTGATTTTTAATTCCTCCATTCCGATAAAAATACTGATAAAACACCTCAACATTAATTCCTTCATTTTTAACCACAAAATATATCCAACATTTATATTCACATAAAATAAATATTTTCTTATCATATGAATCAATAATTAATTATTCACAATTAATATTACAGAATCACATTTATGACAACCAGGCTGTTCCCAAGAAAGAGGGGGCTTTCCAATAAGGATTTCTCCTTACTGGCGTGCAATTAGATGACCAAACCTCTCCTTAGACAGAACTTTCTAGACATTGTCAATAATGTTATCTAATAATATTATTCAAATAATATGAAGTATTGATCTGATAATGGAAAATACTATGCAGCAACAATTATTGAAACAATAATAATATAAAATATCAACGCAGCAATTATTGAATCAATAAAATAAAATATTGAACAGTAATTACTGTGATAATTATTCAGTAGTGCCTTCTTACGTAAGAATCAATAATTTCAAAAATACTGTGCAATAACGCGTATTACTGTATTTTAACCACCGGGTATTCCAACAGTGTTAACGGTAACAACTACGCCGTTAATTATAAAAACTCAATTTTTGTTGTTATCTTCATCCGACCGTTTCCTGTTATGGGACCCACAAACAGTTGTGCCGTCGTACGAATATTTTCCGACAGAAAGAATATTCCACGACCAACGAATATTCCCCGATAATAATGATTATTTTATAACCACTTGTTTATTTTGAAAAATTTTCACATTTCACCCATAACTTTAACTTTTTATCAATTTAACCATTTACTAAATTTTAATTATAAGAAAAATTGAATACTTTTATTTCATAAAGTTCGGGGTCTTACACTGAAGGTAGTCCGTGGAGCTGTCTTGCATAGTTTGTACTTGGGATTGTTGTGATAGCTCTTTGTGACCTTATCTACAGCTGGATGACTGTGTTTTATATTGTGTTATCAACACTCCACTTTTTGCCCACCCGGGGTTATCTCCGGGGTTGAAGTGGCTTTTGGTTATCCCTTGGGGCCGTTTTCGGGGTTTAACTTCGATCAACTTTTCTTTTCATTAGGTTTGATCTCCAAGGTTGATCTGATGTTCCACGGGATTGTCTCCATGGTTGATGGTTGTTGTAACCTTTCCTTGGGGTTATCTCTGAGATATAAAATGACACTTTTGCCCTCTTGTAGGGTTAGTATCAGGAAAATAAAATTTTGAGTGTCTACATTACTCATGGTTTACATTAACCCTTTATCATGTTTTATAATGTCCATTTCATAAGACTTTAAACATTATTTATATTCGTTATCATTTGACTCATTGTTTTGACGTTCAATCATCGCACACCTAACTTGTTTAACCCAACGTTTAATCGACGTGCCATTACATACAATTAACACGTCTAAACCAACTACCATCTTTTGGTTTACATTCCTCTATACTCTTTTTCCAAAGTTCAATATTTAGAACTCGAAAGTAATAGTCAAACATAGCTCGGCACTATGGCGTTCCAAAGAAACACCATGGTTTGCCTCTAAATACATAACAATCCTAAATATGCTCATTTTAGACCTTGCTCCCGACCTCAAATCTAAAAAATTAAAGAATGAAAGTTGTAGGTCTACTTCTTATCTTTCTGGATCATCTTAAATCACCTCAATTGAAGTTCGTACGAAAGAGTTTTGATCAATTTAGTAAAGACTATCAGAGCAGACTTTGGCTTAATACTTGACCGGCGTATATACGCCCAAATTTGCCTTTGGTCGATGTATATACGCCTAAGGATAGTACCCCGGCATACTCCTCAGTGTATATACGCCCAGACTTAATGTTCAAACTTAATTTTTTTCAAGTTTGACTCACCTACTTCGGTTATCCATAACTTCGTCATCTGATATCGAAATGAGTCTGTTCTTGAGCTTATGACTCATATTTTCTATGTTCTTTAACCCACTAATGAAATCCTAATTCCTTGAATTCATTTACTAACATTACATCTTTGTCTAAAAATCATAGTTAACTACTATTTCAACGGTTAACATCTTTTACTAAAAATTTTGCCATAACTTCGTTATAGCATATTTTTACTCTGTTCCAATTGGAACATTTCCAACACTTAAATATGTCTAACATCTTCTAATCAAACATACTAAACTAAGATATGTACGATGATTTTAAACTTGTCCATCAACAACAAGCTCTAAGTTTTTCATGCGTTCTTCGTTTAGTTCGTTATTAACGATTATAATTTCACTTAGCTTACAATTATTAGTGTTTTAATTCCACTAAGTTCTCCTTATTCCACCGGATCATACAATGATTCTAATGAAATAATATAACAACCACCAATAACACTTCTTAACAATCTACAACTTTAAAAAGATGAAGATTTAGGGTTCTAGTTTATTACCTCTTTATGTTCTTAGTGATTGATTGAATTAACTAGCTTCTTCTTCTCCTTGAATCTAAAATTTCCTTCTCTGTCTCTCTCAATATATAATCTTTCTCTTTGAATTTGTTGGTTGATACTTAGTAAATTTTATGAAGATAAATGAATAGAATGCTTGCTATTTAAAGAAATACAATACTTAGGGAACTTTGGTTATTAAGACAACTTTGTATTGGTTTAGTAATTGGTCACTTAGCTTTGAGTCGCTTGTGGTCAACACCATCAAGTTTCTCAGTCTTACAAACCATCCCCTACTTAACTCTCATCAGTTAACCCTAGTTGAGTTAAAATGATGAAACTAGCATTTGAGTCACCATTTGCATTAATGGCACCTCCTCATCCCTTTGATATTTTGCCAAGCTTCCCTTGGAAGCTTGGTGGCTGGAATTTTGGTCCTCTAGGGGTCCTACATGGGTTTCCCTATCTCCTTTACCCACCCATTTGACCCCTGGTTGACCCATGGGTTTGGATCTTGATTTGAGCTTGGTTTGATATTCAATATGAGTTAAACTTTGGGCTTGAATTAATTTTCTTTTGGGCCTTGATTAAATTCATCATTGGGCCTCCAACATATTTTATCTGGGCTTCTCAAAGTCCAAGTCCATTAAATTAATAGTCAACCTTGACTTTTGTTGACCAAGACTTCCTTTGACTTTGACTTTCCGTATTTCTACCGTATAGTTTTCGTATCATTTTTGTATTCTACTTGTATAATATTATACTTGTATTATTTTTCGTATTATACTAGTATAATAATTTGTATTTTACTCGTATTCTTATCGTATTACTTTTCTTTAACTTTCTAACATTCAATACACAGTCGAAAAACTACATTTTTTGTTCTCAAATTTTATTTGACATTCCGTCTTTATTTGTCATTCTATCATTTACGCGTTCTTTAAAAAATTGAAAATACTCAAAAGCGTTTTTGGGTGAATAATGTTTTTACGTCTCTTTCTCAAAAAATTTTATTTCTCCATATGTTCTCGAATTCGTAAAACCTAACATTCAAACGCATTCTAGGTCTTAGAATCGACCTTTAAATACATAATACAGAATAAATCTACATAATCTCATTTTATTCAATATAATCAAATAAAACTTATTTACATTCTAGTATGATTTTCTCGGTCGTTACAGAAATTGGGCATAAGAACTAAATCCTATAGTTAGTCTACTACATAAAGGGTTGGTTTAGTTAAAAATAGGACCCACTTGTAAAAATATCATATTAGCTTGTAGAAATGTAAAATGTTATTTAAATTCCTATATCTAAAATCACGATAAAATTTTAATAGTATTTAATCAAATGAGTTAATTTGGCTGATCGAGTTGACTCAATTGAGTTTGTTGATCTTTCATTTTCTATTTCCTTCATTTCATCTTTTTAATACAAAATTTTTTCTTCTTCTTTTTTCCTTTTTTGGTGGAATAAGAAAACCCAAAAATCTTAAGACTTTTTAACTTCATTAGCACGTACATTTACAGTTTTAATAATATTTGCCGATGTCTGAATTTTTATTTGTCCCTTTCTTCTCTTGTCTTTTGGTGTTCTCATTTTAGGTGAGATTTATTTGAAAAGAACAAGTTTGAAAAGGTCCAAAATGTATATGTCGACGATATGACTGTTAGAGTCGCCAGTTGGTATTTTTAAATGGTTGCACCAACTCAACCGAGAAAAGGTTTGCATAAAGACCCAATGTTTTGACACTATTTAATTGGTCTAGGAAATCGAGATTCGTTAGGGTCCGGGGGCTTAATTAAGCGGAGGGAATGTGTTAGGCACCCCTGACTTCCGTGATAAAACGGTTACCACCACTTTTCATTTAAACTTTTATATGCGCATGTGTGTGTAGGGCCTATGTGCAATTATCTAGAAGTAGTGTTATGTCTCGTATGCACCTATATACAAAGGGTTTGACTTTTGTATAAAAGTTCAATTTTAACAAGATATAGTAGTGAAGTTTTGTAAAATAGGTTTTTCAAACCCTTATGCTCAATAGTAATTGAGGCATTTGATACTTCTATTTTATTATATGTTCGGCTTGATTGCTTTTATTTTTCGAGATGCAAGGCATCTTCGAGAAAATAAGATACATAGCAGTGCCGAACTCCTTGTGGGCATGAGAGCCATTTAAGGATATCCAGACACCGTAGATAATTTACAAGCTGGTTGCAGCTGCAAAATGTTCATCATGGGAACCGAATCTAGATTCAGAAGCTAAATCTGTGATCACATGATTCTTAGGCTCACATGAAAAAGCAATATGTACATAAGCTAGAAAAGAACTAGATTTGAATAAATCTAAACCATTCTAGCTTCAATGGTTCCAGTTTAGTCACTTTGAACCAGTTAAAGTTAGAAGTAGCCAGATTTAGGCAAATCCAACCTGCATGTTAAAAGATTAAATATCTACATTATGAAAGTAGTTAAAGCAGATATTTGTATATAAGCGGTAAATATATATATCAATATATATATATATATATAAAAGTAGTAAATGACCACGAAGTGAACTCCAAGCCTGACTGAAATGTAAATACATATATATATATATATATATATATATATATATATATATATATATATATGTGTGTGTGTGTGTGTGTGTGTGTGTATATAAGTTGTAAACGCACAAGATATTATATCTAGGCTCAATCGAATACGAGTTCGATAATATATATTAGTGTAAACGTTTCACTCAGGAGGCTTTTTACCGCTGGTGGTTCGCTCGTACCATTGGAGCCCAGACCCGTGCCGCACAGTTTATAGGGGATATGGTCCTGGCTCTGTCATGATGACAGATTGGATTGCCTGTGTCCAAGAGCCTACTCATCTGACGCAGATTGATAGTTTGACCCAACAGTTGGACCAGTCACATTTCTTTATCTGGCATTTGGATAGAGATCCTTCCGAGGTGGATACTTTTGATCCTTCCAGCTCTAGGGTTGGCCCTTTAGGTGGCCCATATTCAGATGGTTTGGTCGGTGCAGATCCTCTGTTGTATCGGTTTGATATCCCTACTAGCAGAGATTCAGTGACTCAGGAGGAGTTGCATCAGATGGATAGGTTGGATGATGTGGACATCAACAATATTGACTTCTTCTAATGCATTTCTTGCTATATCCTTTGATAGGCCTCTGTTAGATATTAGGTGGATGTGCCCCATTTCCCTGTATTTTTTAGTTGTATACGGAGATGATGTATTTAGATGATGATGTACTTAGGAATGTATATATACTATTTTCCATTCCCTACATCATATTGTCATCTGTTGTTTATCATGCATGTTTTATGTCATGAATATGCATTTCTAGAGATGAGTTTAGCATTGACCCCTGGATGGTCTTATGATACGACTCCACAGATGTCTTTATCCACTATTAGCCGGATTGAGCATACCCCACCAGTGTTAATGGCATCTTCCTCGAGATTATAGTATGACTGTTTGTCCTCCATAGATCGGGTGACGGTTGATCAGTTGTTGCGTCACTCTATGACCCTCTTGGCATTTCAGGTTCCACTGGGCTTTATAGAAGGCATGCTAGAGCATTGGGTACCAGATAGGCAGATATTCAGATTTGATACCCAGAAGTTGACTCCTACTTTGGAGGAGTACGAGCGTCTTACAGACTTGCCATTGGATAAGCCTCGCGCTCGGATGGTTGTCGGTGACATGAGCTGGCATTTTATGACCTTGACAGGCTTGAGGCGCAGAGTTTCCCTGGACGAGATTTCTTCAGGGCATGTAGTGTCCATGAGTTTCTTGATTGACAGATTTGGGTCATTGGATGGCTATTTGTGATACTCCGGAGATTTCACCATTTCTGAGGGTGATTGGCATGTCTCCCATATAGACATACTCTTGATGAGTATAGTGGCTTATCTATACATGCCGTTGTTCATGGACCACCTGAATATCGGCATGATCATGGTAGTCCAGGCTCTTCGGGAGGGACATACCATCTTACCAATGATTCTGGTACAGACCTTGAGGTCGGCCACATATTGCCATACCCATCCTGTGGGGATGTTTATAGGCAGTTCGGTCTTGTTGTACGTGTGGTTTATGACACACTTGAGACCGATTGGCACTTTCAAATGCCATGGGTACTATTTTTCCCACGAGATAGCCATGTCATATTCCTTTTAGCCGGCTAAGTGTACAGATACAACTTCTAGGTTGGCTTTCTTGTCAAGGACCGAGGACCCGTTTGATATTCTACTATGTTCACGACTTAGCTCTCCCTATAGCTTTATCACTCATGCAGCTGGCATCAACTATCTTCCCCTGGCCGGTTAGAGGGGTGTGACCACATATCATCCACTAGCTGTTATGGCACAGTTTGACCAGTTTCTGGATGTTCATCCCTTTGACGGGGCAATGGGTCAGCATTTGTCATCTCAACTTCTGTCAGCAAAGGATTTGTCTAGGATTTATGCCTGTTGGACCCGGCGTGAGAGGGCTAACTTTTTGACTAGCCATTCGGATCATTCTCTAGAGTATTCTACATGGTTGGAGGCAGAGATTACATCGGCTAGGGTTGTATCCTCATATCCGGGTATTAATTCCGATAGTGGGGAGCCTATGGAGTACCCTAATTCTCCTATTGAGGATGAGTTATTTACTGATTTGTCAATAGCTCTGGTTGATTCTCCCAGTATTCCTGCTACTGTGGCTCCATATTCTGCAAAGTATTTAGAGCAGAGTCTACATCTGAAGACGTTTGAGAGGGATCAGGCTAGGGCCTTGAAAATCGTGTGATTTATTGTTAGATGTTTTTTATTGGTTAAAGTTGTGTTAGGGGATGTTATTTAGTGATCCAAGATGTTACATCAAGGATCCATAACATCTAGAAGCCAGAAAATTAAGTTTTAGCAACTGACTATGAACCCTAATTTTAAGGCCTGACAGCCATATGTCAAGGCCTCTAGATTCTTCTGTGTTAGATGTTTATGGTGTTTGAAGTTATAGACCTCTAGTATGTCATCTGGACTATGATCTAGAACTGGAAACAGGGTCAAATCATGTGTAGATTACAAGTTATAAGTGGTCAAAGTCAGTTGACCGACCACGAAAACTGAGTTTCTGGGCAACCCAGAAACCCAGAATTTCTGACAGCCACTTTTGAAGCTTTAAATCTTGCATGTGTTTGCTAGTTTGTCCATGTTGTTGTTTTGATGATGTAGTCAGACATGAGGACTACACAATCAAGTCATTAGATCACTTAGATCATAACCAGTGCAAAATATAATCAAGGTCAAACTAGAGTTGACCATCTATTGGTTAAGTTTCTGGAAAACCCAAAAACCTTAAGAACAACTCTTCTAACATGGTTTGACCAGATCACATCTTGTGATTATATTATATTTATACTTAGATCATGTTATGTATGCGTTCTCTTACATGTATACTACATGTGTGAACTCGTAGATCACACAAATAATGCCTAGAATCAAAGTTACAGAGCACCAAAGTAGGTACCCTGCAACTGTTCTTCATTTTCTGGAAAATTCAGAAATGAAGAACAGCTCTGACATGTGACGCCTCCAAATCTGGGTACTTGAAATTCGAACTCGATGCTTCACGATACCTTTTCTATGAGCGGAATAATACAAATAATAATAACAATAATATAAAGATCAACTTAATTTACATGATTATCAGTGTCTAGCTCCCAAGTATGCAACCTTTAATACATTCATTACAACACATGATAGATAATTAATATCATACTTGCCTTAATAATATCAAACTAATACATAAACTACCACAAATCTTATTTGGTTAGCTTTCCTTTCCCTTTGTTACTGCATGAGCTTTCTGGTTCTTCACACTTAGCTGAAAATATTTAAATTAAGCAAGGATGAGCATTTGAGTGCCCAGCAAGTAATAACAATTATATATATAAGCTGAAAAAATTTAAATGTTTTCTTTATACTACCCTTCTACAACGATTTCAATAGTTGTGAAGTAATCTGTACCAATAATAATAACATAACAACCCTCTTTCAAATTTTTTAAACTACGTAATGACTATATATAGGGTTAAGGTGACATACTTTGAACATTGTTTTCAATTTTTAAATAGGTTAAACAGAACTTCATCTGTAAACCGTCATAACTTACGAGCACGGGGTGATCAGCCCGTTGTACCCTGCATTGATCAATATTACATGCAAGAACGAGGGTATCGTTCACTCTGTCCGCCTTGGGAGCATAAAAGTTTTCCCGTGTAGGGATGTTTATACTTGTCTGGGTTCCAAATCAGAGGTTTTATCTTGTTCAACAATAATCTATAATTCAACATATACATATACGGGTAATTGACAAAGATATATCAACATGTGATTAAATACAATGAGTATCCAAGTGGGGACACTTATATAACCATTTATAGAAATTAACGAACGGAATATAAATATGAATTATCATATACTAACATGTTGATAATCAATGAGCGTATATAATATAAAGTTAATAATATGTACAGTAATAATATAATTCATAAATATTCTTACTCATGTCCATTGCATAAAGAAAATGCAAAGGTAAGATACTTGCTTGATGCGCTGCTTACAGTTCACAATTTAGTTTTATCGTTTATAGCACGACCTATCATTAATCAAATCATTCGTTCGATTAGAACAATATACTATAACACATAACACTGCTTATTACAGTCAGCACATACCCTAATCACATTGGCACATATGTTTAATAACCATTGAATCACAAATAATCACTTATCTAATCACATTATCTAAGTTCAGATCAATTTCTGAAACATGTCGGTCTACCGACAGCTTTATCGGGTAATTATCGAGTCTAAGACTCCAATCTGTAACTCAATATCTGTAAGTATCGGTCATATTATTTTTAAATGACTTATAATAATTTTAAAATATTTATTATAATTTATCATGAATTTTTAAACCTCGGAATCATTATTAAATAAATTAAATACTAAATAATTTTATTATCATTAATATTTAATTAATATTAAACTATTAATGAAATTATTTCCAAAATATTAAAGTTATTTATAATAACTTAAAATATTTTTAAAGTATTAATATTACCCTTAAATAATTTTTAAAATATTTAAAATCATTCTTAAATAATTACCATTAATATTAAAGTATTAATGCTTTATTTATCCAAATATTAAAAGTCATTAAGTATAACTTAAAATATTTTTAATTCATTTATATCCCTTTTAAATAATTTTTAAATTAATAAAACTATTTTTAAACTATTTATTTAATATAATTATTAAATAAATTTAAAATCATTAATAATAACTTTAAAATCATTAATATTAAATTATTAATGAAATTATTTTTTAAATATTAAAAGTTATGTTTTATAACTTAAAATATCCTTAAACACTTTATTTTCATTTAAAATGATTATTATAATATTAAAATTATTTTTAAATTAAATTATTTAATAATAATTAAATAATTTTAATATCATTAATAATAATTAATTAATAAAATTTACCTTTAAATATTAAAAGTTATATTTTATAACTTAGAATATTTTTAAATACCTTGTTATTAATTAAAATGATTTTTTAATATAATAAAATCATTTTTAATTAATTTATTTAATTCATTTAGTAAATAACTTAATTATCATTAATATTAATTTATTAATAAAAATTATCACATAATATTAAAAGTCATTAAAAATAACTTAAAATATTTTCTTATATCATAATATAATTTTAAATGATTTTTTTCATGTATTAAAATCATTTTTAACTAATTTATTTAATAATAAATTAAATGCCTTTAATATTCCAAAAATATTAAATATTTATGAAATATATTTAAAATAATTGAATACTAATTTTTGAAATTTAAAATAATTTTTAATAATTTATTTTGTATTTTTCAGAATTAAAAACTAATTAATACTAATTATTTAATAAAAATAATTAATTTTTGTAAATAACTGTCGCTAAAGGGCCCTATAGCGACGAAACTGTCTCTATAGGTGTTCTTGATGTGTTCTTCATGAAACCCAGAACATCAAGCCCATTGCCGAGTGATTAGGTTTGACCAGGTCTAACTTCGTGTGTGTTGTGTTTCTAGAGATGTTGTTTGTCAGATCATGTAGTGCTAATACAAGACTACAAGATCCAACAACAATCAAGTTCATATCACACATAACCAAAGAGATCTAACCCAGCAAAGTAGCTGTCAGAGGCTGCTCTTCATTTCTGGGTTACCTAGAAATGAAGAACAGTTCATGTAGCCTACTTTGGGCTTCCACAACTTGTGATCTAGGTGATGTTTCAATGATTTAAGAGTACCAAATTGTACACAACATGTACTACTACATATCTATTACTTAACATTAACAAAACAACAACAGAGTAGCCAGATTCGACTCGGTCAAACTATGTCAGACGACATGTTCAAGCGTTTTCTGGGATACCCAGAAAACAACTTTTCATGCTCGTCCGGCTGGGTTTGACCATCGATTACCACTTTTATGTTTGATAAAAAGGAGATTTTAAGGCATAATATTGTAGTTCATATACAAGACTACAACATAGATGCAACAAAAACAACAAACAACTAACAACCAGAAAGATCAAGGGCCACGAACTTCTTGTCAGAACGATCTGGGCATGTTCTTGACTGCCTAGATTACTTCCGGTCAATGTCGGTCAACGGTATTTGACCGTTAATAACTTCCATTCTAAACATCAAATGACCCTGATTCTTTTTCTAGATCATAGACCACATAACATACTACAAGTATAAAGCTTCAAAACATAAAAATCATAAACAGGCTGAGATTTACAACCTCTGACATTTAATGTCAGACCATAAAATAAAATTTTTCCAGATTTTGTAAAATGCTAAATCCGAGCATCTAGATGCTATGGATCTAATATCTAGCTACCCAGATCACCGATAGACACTACTAACAACATATTCTAACACTCAAACATAACATCTAACAACAGAAAATTGGACAGATTTTTGAGTAGGGTTTATACCTTCTATGATAAATTTCTGATTTCTGGCTTCTGATTTGGTTATGGGATTTCGTGGGGCTTTGTTTGTGACTGAGATTCCTTGAAATTTTCGTGGGTTTTAGAGAGAGAAATTCTTGGTTGGGTGTGTGAGCAAAATAAGCTAGCAAATGACATTTTTTCTCTCTTAATCTATTTATACCACTTAGATTCAATGCATCTATCTTGCAAGGTGTCAAAGTGGATAAGCTTGGAGGATATTTTTTTAGGCATGTGCTATAATCTAGGGTGATGACTTGCAAGATATGGGAAGATTTGCAAGAAATCTTATTAAAATAAATCCAAAAAGGGTATTTTAGTAAACTAACAAAATAATTTAAGGGTATTCTTGTCCATGACACTTGAATCTAGGTTAAAATCAATAGATCTTAAACCTTAAGGTTTCCCAAATAATTTCTAGGGTTTGAAAAATTAAGATTAAAGTTTAACAAAATTTTAATTAGACTTACTAATTAAAATTTAGGGTTTCTAAATAATTAGGGTTTTCTAAAAATTTATTTAGGGTTTTCTTGATATTATTAGGGTTTCCCAAATTATGAATTAGGGTTTCCAAATTAACATAATTACTTACTAAAATAATAATTAGAGTTACTATTTTAGCAATTAGGGTTTAAAATTAGTAATTAGGTTTTTAAAATTTCTAATTAGGGTTACTAAAACTTTAATTAGGGTTTACCTAATTAATCACTTAATACACGACATAAAACATGTAACACAGTTATATCACAGTCTTAAGCTCACACTTGATCTTCAAATTAGGGTTTCCCTCAGTAAAACTAGTGTTTAATCAATTAATAAAAGGGTTTTGAAATTAAACACCATAATTGGCTAATCATCATCAACATGTACATACAGTACATATTTATAGCACTAAAAAATCAAAATATAATTAATATTATATTATTATTCTCATACCTTGACAATAATCCAAAAATTAGGGTTTGGATTCCATATCTGATTTATTCTTCCATAATTAACCTTAATAATTAAGGTAAAATTATTAACTTAATAATCTGTACTAAAATTCATATAATAAAATAATTGTTATAATTATTCTAAAAATCACTCCATATATTATTTAAATAATATATGAATATATTTTCATGGAAAATAGTTAAAAAAACATTTCCACTATAAAATTAATTATTATAAAAATATACTTTATAAAAATTAATAATTCTAAAATAACTTTATTTGTAAATATTTATGCAATAAATATATTTTTATTTACCACATATACACATTATCTTGTACAAATCCTCATCCTTAAAATAATAAAAAAAAATTATACACAAAATTTCTGATTTATTTATATAGAAATTATCGAGTTGGTACATGACATGTTTTTGAAGGACTGATATCTTCATGTGGTGATGTTGTTAGCCAAGAAATTGATTAGTGATTGTAGTATTACATTAGTGCTACAATCCTAACACCTTAACAAGCCCAGAATCCTTATGATCTAAGATCTATGCATGGTCAAACACGGTAACCTGTTAACTAGGTTTGAATGTCTGGGTTTTGTGAAGAACAGCTATAGCGACAGTTCTATCGCTATAGGGCCATTTAGTGACACTTAATTTCTGAAAATTAATTATTTTAATAAATAATTAAAGAAAAATAGTTTTTAATTATTAAAAATACAAAATAAATTCCTAAAAATTATTTTAAAACCTAAAAATGGGTTTTTAATAATTTTGAGTATATTCAATAAATATTTAATATTTTTGGAATATTAATAGTATTTAATTTATTTAATTATAATATTAAATAAATTACTTTAAAATGATTTTAATACTTAAAAAATCATAAAAAATTATATTATGGTGTTAAAAAATATTTTAAGTTATTTTTAATAACTTTTGATATTTTGTGATGAATTTTATTAATAAATTAATATTAATGATAATTAATTTATTTAATAATTATATTAAATAAATTGTGGAAAATTAGTTTTAATGATTTAAAAATCATATAAAAATTATTTAACGGTTAGAAAAATATTTTAAGTTATAAAATATAATTTTTGATATTTTGTCATGAAAAAATTAATATTTTAATATTAATGTCAGTTACTAGATAATGGATTTAAATGTTTAAAAAGCATTTAAATGAGAAATTAAGGTATTAAAAATACTTGGAAATATTATAAATATATTATAATATTATGTTATGATTTTCATTAATATTTAATATTAAATAAATATTAATGATAAGAGGATAATGTGGTATTTATATCATATAAATACGATATAAGTGATTGAAAAATTGTGATAAATGGTAATAATTACTTAAAAAATTCTTACGAGACTTTGAAAAATATTTTGATTGATAATAAAAATATTTAAGTTAATTGTTAAGTGTTTAGAATGAGTCTTAGTGAAATTAGGCTCGAGAATTATCCGACTAGACCGTCGGGATGTTAGAATTGTGTCGGGTTCAACTCAAACTGAAATAGTTTGACTTGATACCGAGTCTTAAGTAGTTTGTGGACTGATAGGGTTACGTGTTATGTGTTTAGGATTATTTTATAAATGTATTTATAATAGTATTATATTGTGATGATATTATTCTAATATTAGAGATCTATATTATCAATATTAGGTCTTCGAATAAAGCGATATAAATTATGTTGTAGTAGTCGGTTATACTGGCAAGTTCCTTGAACTATACTCTTTTATTGAGCAAGTTCCTAACCTTGAACTTCTAATTATTGTACAAGTTTTCTTAAACTCGACCTCGAGTTGATTCATTCGAATATGCTTATGGTTAATCATTGCTGATTGCCATGTATATGAATTATTGATTCGCACTCTGTGCATATTGCATGTATTCATCATGTATGAAAGGCTGATGACCTTCATTACCATTCGATCCAGATATTGTGTTCATGTTTATTATTTACATTTATTCATGTCGTTCTGTTCGTTCAGTTATGAAAAATTGTTCATGTTAGTTCACAAATATATTGTGGAATGTTAGCCAGCTATTATTCAAATTCTTTCAATCATGATATATCCTCAATTAAACTTAAACTTGTTGGGCAAACTTGTTGCTCACCCTTGCTATATCATGATTAAACATTGCAGATTAAGACAAATACATCGGATACAGGAAAAGACCAAGTCAAGTCCAGCTTTGGATTATATGTGCAGATAAAGTTTGTAAAAATATTGTATACTAATGACATTGTAAGTCAAATAGGTTATGAAATGTGTATAAGTTAAGGTTACTCGACCTTGGGGATTAATATGTAAAGTTAAATTTATATACAATTTATGTTTATATCTTCCACAATTTAGTTATAGAAATTGCATACCAGATCCGTGGTGATTAGGACCGGGATCTAGGGCTTTCACAGCTCTAGCTACCTGAGATTCTGTCACTAATGATAGTACTGCATTGAGTTCTCATATTGCTGACATTGTAGCAGAGATGAGTGCATTCGTTGATGAGCACGATAACACCATGCAGATGGTCGTAGATATTTTGGCTCGTGTGGATACCCTAGGGTAGGAGCTCATAGATTTACCTCCATCTATTGAGAAGGATGCCATATTAGACTAGATGGCTCGCGTATCCACTGGTTTGTAGATTAGCTTTACTTTTCCTGCACAGACTAGGTTAGCCATTTTTATCATGTACAAGATACATTGTATATATCAAATAGTATTATATAGTAAGGAAATATGTTTTGATTTATTTTCCTTTTAGATGTGCCATGTTACCTGCTTGATAGTTATCTGTTCTCCAAGGCTTGTGATCTTGATGTATTCTAAACTCCTCCTTGATGGATGGACATTGAGATGTCTCAAGATCTTTTAGAATGGATCGTCGATCTTTGTATTCCCATACCCTTTGGTGTCTTGGAACTAGTTTTCGAATGTGGTTATAGAGAGGATTTTAACTTTCCTCTCTAAGGTTGATCGCCTTACAGATGGTCGCCGGTACTCGCTTGTATGGAGGAGACCAGGTAGTTCCATCTCTTATGGATTGGTATTTCTCTTTGAGTATTCAACTGCAGCTTATATGGTCACCGATTTTTCTCCCATTTGTGTCGGGAGACCAGGTAGTTACATCCCTATGGTCTAAGCCGATAGGTGTGATTTAACCACCCCACAGATGATCGCCGTTGTATTCCCGTGTATTGGGGAGATCAGGTAGTTCTATCTCTTATGGTTTGGTTTAAAAGTTTGAATGATAATCCCAGTACCGTTGACAAGGCTTTGTGTTTTTATTGGGGTGAGACCGCACTGTGAATGGCTGCCTACGTACTCCCATTGATAAGGTTTAATCAGGTCTGCGTAGTTCCAACCTAGCGTAAAAAAGGTTGAAAGTTGTATGTGGTAAAGAGGGTTTTCGTTTTTTTTTTGTTTTTGTGAAGGTTAGACCGGACCATAAAATAGCTGCCTACGTACTCCCGTGTATTGGAGAGATCAGGTCTACGTAGTTCGTCCCTGATAGGATAAACTAATGTGATGAAAGGATTCTTTATTTTTAGTTTTTGTGAATGTTAGACTGGATCGTAAAATAGCTGCCTACGTACTCCCGTGTATTGGGGAGATCAGGTCTACGTAGTTCATCCCTGATGGGATAAACTTCAAAGTTGTATGTAGTGAGAGGTTTAGAAAACCTAAATTGACTAATGGATTTGATGATCTAGAACCAGGATGCTGGTTTGTAGGTAACTTCAAACATAATAACATTTGACGGTGTTTAAGTTGATGAGTTGGGGAAATTCCTTGCCATCCATTTCTTGCAATCTGATTGCTCCTCCTGTCATTACCTCCTTGACAACAAACGGGCCTTCCCAGTTCGGGGTGAAATTTCCTTTAGATTGATCTTGGTTGTCAAGGACCTTCTTCAATACAAAGTCATTTTCTTTAAACTGCCATAGTCGAACTTTCTTGTTGTAGGATCGAGCGATCCTCTGTTGGTATAATTGACCATGGAAGATTGTTATGGCCCGCCCTTCATCTATTAGAGATAATTGGTGGTACCGATCTTTTAACCATCGATCTTCATCCATCTAAGCATCTATTAACACTCTCAGGAATTCCATTTCCACCTCTATGGGGAGCACTGCTTCCATGCCATAGGTTAATGAGTAGGGGGTTGCCCCAATGAAAGTGTGCATTGACGTTCTGTAGGCTAATAGAGTTAGAGGTAAGAAGTCAGGCCATCCTTTGTGATTGGAGGGCATCTTTTGCATGATCTTTTTAATATTCTTATTAGTCGCTTCAACAATACCATTCATCTTTGAACGGTAGATGACGGAGTTGAGATGCTTGATGTGGAATTTACTGCATAATTCCTCGATTATTTGGTTGTTGAGGTTTTTGGCATTATTTGATACAATCACCTCTGGTTGTCCGTATCGACAAATGACATTATTTCTGATGAAACCAATGATCACCTCTTTAGTAACCCTGGGGGAAGAGGCTATTTCTACCCACTTGGTGAAGTAGTTGATCATGGTGAAGATAAATCGATGACCATTGATGGCTTTGGGCATGGCCCGATCACGTCCATTCCCCATATTGAGAAGGGCCATAGAGAACTCATATTGTGGAACTCCCTTGGAGGGGCATGGATAGCATTTCCATGAATTTGGCATTGATAACATCTCTTAACGTGATCATTACAATCATTTTTGAGAGAGAGAGCCAATAATGCCTTATTCTTAAGATCTTCTTGATAAGTAGAGGGCCACTTATGTGTGGGCCACATAGTCCACCATGGATTTTATCCATGAGCCTGTGAGCTTGGTCTTTGTCTAGGCATCTTAGCAGGCCTAGTCTTGCATCTCTTTTGTAGAGTGTGTCTCTACTTAGATAAAATTTTATGGTTATTCTATGGATCAGCTTTCTTTCGGCTTGACTTGCCCCAACGGCCATAGATCCATCTCACAGATATTCCTTAATAGAGTGATACCAAGGGTGTTGGATGAAAGGAAGTTCATCTGATACTTGTCCAATGTAATTCCCATAGGCTGGGGCCTTTTGGTGGGTAAATGTGATATTTTGAATGCTTCCCTTTTTAGGTATGTTGATCAAGGAGGCCAAAGTTTCTAGCGCGTCAGCAAAGTTATTCCTATTTTGAGGAATGTGGAGGAAGGATATTTCTTCAAACTCTAAAGCCATCAAGATAACTTATCGATGGTAAGGCAGCAAATGTAATTCCTTGGTATGATAGACCCCAGTGGTTTGTTTGATTACCAGTTCAGAATCTCCAAAGACAATCAACCGTTTGACACCCATGGATTGGGCTAGCTTCAACCCTATTATACAGCCTTCATACTCAGTTATGTTGTTGGTGTTAACAAACTATAATTTAATGGAAATGGGATATTGTTCTCCTGGTATAGATATCGAAACTGCTCCAGCTTCGACACCTTCCATGTTTACAGCTCCATCAAAATACATTCTCTATAATTGGGGAGCCTTGTCCTGATGGTGTTGCTGAATTGTCATTACCCCTTCATCGGGGAAATATATTTTCAAGGGTTTGAAATCCCTGGATGGTGCTGCGGCCAGTGGATTTGCAATTCCTTGACCTTTGATAGACTTTTGGGTCACGTAGATGATATCAAATTGCTGGAGGATCAACTGCCATTTGGACAGTCGACAATTCAACATAGGTTTGCTAAACACGTACTTGAGAGGATCCATGCAGGATATAGATGGGTTATGTGACCATGGAGATAATGATGTAATCTCATGGAAGCCCATGTTAAAGCGTAGCAAGTCTTCTCAATCAAGGTATACTTGTGCTTACTGATGCTAAATCTTTTTCTAAGGTAATAGATAGCACTTTCTTGGCCTCTATCATCTTTTTGTCCCAGCATTCAGCCCATGGCATTGTCATTGATTGACAGGTACATAAACAGGGGAATGCCATCCCTGGGAAGTACCAAGATAGGAGATTTGACTTATTTCTCTTTAATGGAAAGGAAGGCTTTTTGACACTCTTCGTTCCATTTTTTAGAGGAGTTCTTCCTTAACCACTTGAAGATGGGATCACAGGTTGCTGTGAGTTGGGACATGAATCAGCTGATGAAGTTGATTCTTCCTAGAAATCCCCGTATTTCCCTCTCTGTCTGAGGTATGGGCATTTCAGTAATGGCTTGAATTTTGGTCGGATCCTGCTTAATGCCTTTGTGGCTCACTAGAAATCCCAGTAACTTACCTGAATTGAAGCTAAAGGTGCACTTGACCAAATTTAGCTTCAAGTTGTACTTGCACAACCAGTTGAAGAGCTTTTTGAGATGGTCTATGTGGTCTTCCTCCCTTCAGGACTTGATAATGATGTCATCCACATAGACTTATATATCTTTGTGCATTAAATCATGGAAAAGAGCCATCATGGCTCACTGATGGTAGCTCCGGCATTAATAAGGTCGAATGACAACCTTCTGTAGCAAAAGGTTCCCCAAGGAGTGATGAATGTTGTCTTCTTCCGGTCCTCTTCAGCAACCATGGTTTGGTGGTACCTAGCAAAACAGTCAACAAAGGAGTACATGCCATACTGAGTTGTATTGTTAATGAGTATGTGGATAAATGGTACTAGGAAGTTGTCTTTGAGACAAGCTTTGTTCAAATTCCTGTAATCCATGCATACTCGTACCTTCCTTTCGGGTTTAGGTATGGGAACTATGTTTTATACCACTCAGGGTATGTTGATACCATGATGATGTCAGCTTGAAATTATTTCACAATTTCTTCCTTGACTTTCAAACTCCACTCAGGTTTTAATCACATGAGTTTCTGTTTGACTAGCTTGAATCCCTCTTTAATGGGAAGGCAATGAATGACGATGTCAGTGGAAAAATCGATCATGTCTTCATGAGACCATGCAAACACATTCTAGAATTGGGTTAATAAAGTAACCATTTCATTCCTTTTACTTGGGGTAAGGTCCATACCAACCTGGATCTGTTTGGGGTTTTCTGAGGTTCCAAGGTTGAAAGAGGCCATTTGATCAAGGCTTGGCTTGGGTTTATCTTTGACTCATTCTTTGATCTCCTCAGGCACCTCATAGTCCTCTTGTTCAATCTCCATTAAGTCAGAGTCCAACTTTACATCAAAGTTATAGTCCATGTGAAGAATTGACACTCCATCAGTAAGTTTAGACAAATCTAACTCTAAAGTCTAGAAATAAAATGCTTTCACTCAATAAATGAAACTGTTTGATCATACAGAGTGTTAGCATGGCATGACAAAAATAATTGCTAATACTATGCAACAAAAGTAAGCAGTTATTGATATCTACAGGGCATGGGGATTTTCTGCCCTTTTTACCCTTTTCGACAAATGCAAGGAGTGCTGCTCCAATTGTCGAGGGTCAAGTCCTGGTGGACAACTGTGATGAAGGGACGCTTATCATCCTCCTCCTCTTAAATAATGACCATGACTTCTGGACAATCATCATCTAGGATATCATTGTTCATACCCTCTGTATGTACTAGAACGTACATCTTTGATAACCGTCTCTTTATATCTTGTTTGCGCCTTTGATTCCTTTCCTTAATGTCTGGATCTGGAATTAAGACTTCCTTCCCTTTAGCCGGTCTCGGCTTGTGAAATAGCATACTCGCTATGGAGACGAGAATTTTCCTTAGAGGATGTACAAAATATATATATATCTGTAGGTTTAGGCAATATCATTATAAATGAAGGAACCGGTGTATTCTTGTGCGGGTTCCTGTGACTTGACCCAGAGGAGTAGTCTAGTTTGACCTTCCCTGTCTGGATGGGAACTTAAATTGGGAATTTAAGTTCTTATTGATTCTTTCCTAACCCTTGTCCTGGTTGGAAACCCAAGGATATTGAAATTTAAATAGGCACACTTAGGAGGGGGGTTGAATAAGTGTAGGCACAAACTATGTCCAATTTTTATTTCTTATCAAAATGTCCTTTGGATGTTTAATGTAGCAAGATGGATTACCAAATCAGGACATTATTGAGTTAACCAGTTTTACTAATATGTATAGAACGCAGGCTGCTGGATAAATAACAAGATATTCAAGCACAAAAAGCAATCACACAAACACCAGAATTTTTACGTGGTTCAACTACTACCCTCTAGAATAGTAGCCTAATCCACGTTCAATACCAACTAGTATTGGAGATTCACTTTTATTGAACTCTTTCAATTATAATACAAGTTCTAGCAATTTGAACACCTTTGTTCCCTGTGCACCTATGCACTCTTAAGCACCTATGCTTCCCTTAAACTTGATTGTAATAATTTACCAATTCAAAACAGAATTACATGTAATATTGATTGAGATAGAAAAAGTAAAATACATACTAGAGGTCTAATGATCAAGCAATATATTACTCACCAACTCAAGGTTTTAGTATGGAATGAAATGATATGAGAGAAGAATATTACCAGAATATATTCTATATGTTCTTCGTAGTTGCAACTCTGTTCTTAATGCAATCAATGTCTGTCTCAGTGAAAAATAATTTCGTAGCTTGTATGCTATATCGTGTTGTGTTTGTTTTCCATGTTTGAATATGTTAACGAGTTATGTTTATATAGACCTCTCGAGAATATTTCTGTTGCCCAGATTTGATGCTGTAATATGCATGTTTAAAACCACTTAGAACAAATCTTGCAGTCTGTGTCAATCATGATATACTCAGCTTGATTTCCATTTCCATTATCTGAGATAACACGCTGTTAATATTTTTAAGACTAATTGATTTAGGTCTGTCCCAATTTCTAAAAAGCCAGAAATCAACACTTTATATTACCATACACATTTACAAGCAAGTTTCCATATTTCTCAATATATATTAGACCGTTAGACCCAACCAATTAGATTTCCCAAATCATGGCTCATGATTCCTGTACCGCATATGGTAATCAATCAACTAGATTTCTTAATTACTTGCCTAGAATTAAGACCCCTGATTTATGACGCATAGTTTGTGTAGCATGATTTATGATGCAAGATCTATGATGTCATGATTTGTGCTCACCATAACTACCTTTTGGCCGGTGTCCATATGTATTGGACCGTTGGAGATAACCAATTAGATTCCTTGAATTGTAATGCAAGACTCCTATTATCCCATTGCTGTCTTAACCGTGATCTTAGATTGATGGAGAGATTAAATGCATAATTTATGAAAATTTATCTACCCCATTTCATGCTCTACTGTGTGGGTCTATTCAACATGATTTGATTCATTATGTTGAGAAAATTTGGTCATGCATATTATTAATCATGCAACATCAAATGTGAATGCAAGTATATGTATGTAATGTACATGTCCTAGAGCCTTATTTTAGAAAGTAATAAATGCTAAGATCTTACATATATTCCTAAGACTCAATTTAGCTTTTCTTTCTTCAAAGGCATCTTGACTTTGGACCTTCTTCCTTGATGTTCCTGAAATGTTATATAACAGAATTAGTGAACTAATATGGTCATCATCAAAACATAGAGTGTGACATAAGTCAACATTCTCCCCCTTTTGGATGATGACAACAAGATAATTATAGCTCCCCCTAAAACTATGTACTACAAGAGAGTTATTGCTCCCCCCCAATTCATGCATACCATTGAATGCATATGTGCAGTGTTTGAGCAACCCTGTATTTTGCAAGTTATGAAAAGTTTAACAGTAACCCTGCATTTTTTGGTTAGTCCATAACATGATAAGCAGAAGCAGAAAATATAGTAAACTATTTAAACCATCATCCATCAAAAAAAATTTAAACCATCATTTTACAGTAATGCATGAGAATTTAAAAGATAGTCAAATAGGAATAGGAAAAAAAATAGAAAATAGACATAATTCGTCTCCCCCTTTGGCATCTGTCAAAAAGGTGTACGCAGAAGGCCAAAAAGGGGGGCAAGGCAGCTAGTCATCCTCCTCCTCAAGATTAACGTGATTGGCTTCGCGAGCTATGAAATAGGGCCGGTGAAGTCGGCGATGTTTGATCTCTTCAAGGGACATTGTGTTGGCAAATCTGGGAGGACGAGCAATGAAGGTAGGAGGTAGGAGAGGCAGGTCCAGAAAGTCGCCTTGATATTCTGCCATCCAATTGCATTGGGGCCATTCAGGGATGCACGACTGGACTTGATCGGCTTGCAACTCCTCACTTAGGTCATTCATGCGTCGCTCGATAAACCGTCTAAGAGTCCCAACTTGATGGCTGATGAACTTAAGCTCAGTTCTTAATTGGCAGGCATTGCGATTCATCTTCCGTTGTAGGGCTTCAACCATCGCCCGAGTATGCAACTCGAATCCAGCTTGAAGATCTATGAACTCATCTTCCACATTACGAAACATAGCAGTAAGATCATCATGACGAATGAGAAGTTTACCTTTTTCAAGTACGGAGAGACGGAGTTGAATATCTTTGACATCAGAAGTGATTTAGGCTTGATTGGTTGCTATAGAGTGAAGAAGAGTGATAATTTCTGGTGAAAGAGGTAGTGAGGTGGTAGGCATGGGTTTGGAAATCTCAGGTACCACACGTATGAAATTTCCTTTAAGTAGTGTGATATGGGCTCCTTTGAGGTAATTGGAATCGATGGAGTCAGTTAATTTGATAGAGCTTTCATCGTCGAGTGGGATTTGGAAGTGAGTAAACAATTTGGTGAGGAAGCAGCTGTAGGGCAGACACTTTTTGGAATGTTTAACACAGTGAATCATGTGTTTTAGCATCATGAGCGAAAAATTAAAATGTTGGCCGGTCATTATTAAAGCTACTAAGACCAAATCCTGATACGTGAAATTAGCTCCACCACCGAGACGAGGGAGGAGATTGTATCGTAACAGTTTGTGAAGAATAACTGCAAGAGGAGACACTTCGATGGTTTTTGGAAGGGTGACAGAGGACACTGTTGGATCATCCAAGACAATGCGAAGCTGTACTAAAGGAGATAGAGGAGTAGAGATAGGCCCTTTGAGAGTGAAGGGGCAGTCCCCGGTGTATGGGATTGACAGTATACTCCCTAAATCCATAGCTGTGAAGAACAAAGATTTACCTTTAATAAAGGAACTGTAGCAGTCGCCATTATTCTCAAGATTGGTATAAAACTGCTGAACTAATTTTGGGTAAGCTACCGAGGGAGGAGTGCTCACGGAAGACAGACACCATGACTCAAAAAGACGATGAAGAGGGGAGTTTTGGTAGTAAAACATGTCTATTGATTTTTCATAGACAAAGATTTTGTGACATATAGATGACTTAAAGTGAAGTTCGAAGTTGTGACCTCTAAAGAAGTCATCAGGAACATCATGCTTTGAAATAGGGAGATGGTTTACCGTCAGAGCAGGGGAACTGAGTGATGATTCCTTGACTGCTCTCCGTTTAGTGATCGTGGTCGTCCCAATCGGTGGAGGAGAGGGTAAGCTAGCTTCCGATTCGACCGGAGAGGAGTCACCGGAGATGGTTTAGACCGAAGGCTGCTTCCATTTTAGGCGTCGAGCAGTAGTAGGATGAGGAGATGGTAGCGACATCTCGTCGTCCGATTCATCACGTATTTATCTGGATCGCTGTGTTTTCATCTTCACGGTTGGGGTTTGAGGGATGTGTAGGGGCACAGAGAGAGTTGAGATATGCAGAAGAAAAAGAGAGAGCTTGGATTAGTAAAGTAGAGTCTTCTTTTATGGGTTGTGTGTTATCGAGATTTCGAAAGATGTGTCATTGTGTTTGGGAATGAAGATCTTGAGCAGATACAATGAGCATTATTATGGCACCTAGATACGCTGTGACTGTCTGCTTTCCTTAATGCATGCAGATCGTGTTTAAATCAGACACATCCCGAGTTCTCTTCTTAAGGTAAAGAACTGATCTTCCCCTAAAGGTTTTATAAAGATATCTGCTAATTGATGCTCAGTGGGAATGAATATCAATCTTATTAAGCCTTTGGACACATTGTCTCTAAAAAAATGGTGGCGTACTTCTATGTGTTTTGTGCGATAATGTATTACTGGATTTTTAGAGATGTCTATGGTGCTTGTATTATCACATTATATAGGCATATTTTCACATATAATATCAAAGTCGCACAATGTTTGACGCATCCACAAAATTTGAGAGCAACAGCTTCCTGTTGCTAAATATTCACCCTCAGTAGTGGATAGGGTGACTGACGTTTGATTCTTGCTGTCCATGAAGCAAGACTTTGTCCCAAAAATGTACAGGCACCGCTTGTGCTTTTTCTATCTATTTGACAGCCTGCATAGTCAGCATCTGAATAACCCATTGGATCAAAATTGTCACATTTTGGGTAAAACAATTCGAAATTTGTCGTACGAGTCAAATATTTAAATATTCGTTTAACAGCCTGTAAGTTGGATTCTTTGGGTTTGGCCTGAAATAGAGCACATAGACACACACTGTACATTATATCAGGTCTAGAAGCAGTTAAATATAGTAGGGATCCAATCATACCTCTGTATTTTGTAACCTCTACATCCGTACCTTCTTCATCTGCTGTGAGTTTTATTGATGTACTCATTGGTGTGGTCTTTGAATTTGAATTGTCAAATCCGAATCTCTTAAGTAACTCTTTTGTGTACTTGGTTTGATGAATGAATATACCTTCGTGATTTAGTTTAATTTGAAGGCCCAGAAAGTAGTTAAATTCTCCCATCAAGCTCATGTCAAACTCCTTGTGCATGCATTTGGAAAACCACTTACCAAAAAAATTATTAGTAGCACCAAATATTATATCGTCTACATATATTTGTACAATAATAATATCTTTATTTTGGCGTTTAATGAACAGCGTGGAGTCGATTTTACCTCGTATGAACCCATTTGATAGGAGATACTTACTTAATCTTTCGTACCAAGCCCTTGGGGCTTGTTGGAGTCCATAGAGTACCTTCTTAAGTTTGTTACATAATGTGGGAACTTGTCATGCTCAAATCCAGGTGGCTATTTTACATACACTTCTTCATTTATGTACCCATTGAGGAAGGCGCTTTTGACGTCCATTTGGTGTAGCTTGAACTTTCTAAAATAAGCGAATGCTAGTAGTATACGAATGGATTCCAAGCGGGCTATTGGGGCAAATGTTTCTTCATAGTCTATTCCTTTTTGTTGGTTATATCCTTGAGCAACTAATCTCGTTTTGTTTCTTGTAATTGTTCCGTACTTTCAAGCTTGTTTTTGAAGACCCATTTAGTTCCAATGATGGACACATCTTTTGGGGGAGGGATTAACTCCCACACTTGACATCTTTCAAATTGTTGTAGCTCTTCCTGCATAGCTAGAAGCCAATTCTCATCAAGTATGGCTTCTTTGGCATTCTTCGGTTCAATTTGGGATAGAAATGCTGAGAAAGCATACATATTTTGTGTTTTTCATCTTGTTATAACTTTGTCATTTATGTTTCCAATGATGTTCTCAGGAGGATGGTTTTTGATGTATCTTGCTGATTTTGGAAGTTGAACATCATGTATTACTTCTTCAGTAGATTCAGATTTGTGGTCTTGTTGTTCATCCATTTCAGCCTGCTGGATATGTTACTGATTTTCGTATTCAGTTTGCTGGATAGAGTCTAGGTCATGCTGCTCTTCTAATTCATCTTGCTGGATTGGTTCCATGATCTTGTTGTTTTGCTTTATCTGGTAGGCTGGATTTGCAGCAGTCTCTAAGTTTCTTGCATCTTCTTCTCTTTCTTTTGTAATATCATGGTTAGATTTATTAAATTTGATATGTATAGATTCTTCGATACACATCTTTTATACATTATAAATGCGATATGCTCTACTATTTTGTGAATTGCCAATGAATATTCCTTCATATGATTTAGCATCAAACTTGCCCAGATTTCCATTAGTGTTAAGTATAAAACATTTAGATCCAAACACTTTGAAATAACTTATGTCAAGGAGCCGATTATTTAATAATTCGTATGGTGTTTTCAAAATGATTGGACGAATCAAAACTCTATTTAGTACATAACATGCTGTGTTTACAGCTTCGGCCCAAAATTTCTTAGGAAGCTTACTTTCTTGAATCAGAGTTCTAGCAGTTTCTTATAACGTTCGATTTTTCCTTTCTACCACTCCATTTTGTTGTGGAGTTCTAGGTGCTGAAAATTCATGAGAGATTCCTTTTTGATTACAGAATGTAATAAAATCCTTTTGAAATTCAATATCATGGTCACTTCTGATTCTTATAAGATTAAGACTATACTTGGTCTCCAAATTTTTAATCAGTTTTTCAAATTCTTTAAATGCCTCATCTTTTGTTCTAAGGAATAGAACCCATGTATATCTAGAGAAATCATCCACTATCACAAAAGCATAGAATTTACTGTTTAAACTAGCATGCCTTTCAGGTCCAAATAAATCGAGATGAAGCAATTGTAGGGGAGAAGAAGTTGATACCATGTTTTTGGCTGTGAATGATGTTCTTACTTGTTTTCCAAGTTGACAGGGTTCACATGTACCATTCTTCTCAAAAATCATTTTGGGTAATCCTCTTACTAAGTTCTTTGATGACAACTTCTTGATGAGGTCCATATGAACATGTCCCATCCTTCTATGCCATAGATTCGCTTCATCCTGAATGGTTGCAAGACATAATTCTTCCTCTTGTCGCTCAAAATCAAGAGTATATATATTCCCTTCTCTTTGGGCAACTAAAGCAACATTGTTAGTACCATGTGAAATTGTAAATCTATCTTTTTCAAACTTTACTTGATGTCCATTATCCAATAATTGACTAACACTGATAAGATTGAATTCTAAACCGTTAACAAGATGAACATTATTAATGTTAACCTTACCATTACTGATTTTACCTTTCCCAATTATTTCGAATGACCGATTATCACCGAATGTGACAATTCCATGTTTCTTTTTGACATTCAGTTCCACGAACTTAGATTTGTCTCCCGTCATATGACGTGAACATCCGCTGTCAAGGATCCATTTTTGAGAAGATACTTTGGCTTTGAAACATACCTGTATATGAGAGATATAATTTATATTTTTGGTACCCATATCTTTTTGGGTCCACTTGTGTTAGTTGAAATCAAGTCACTTTTCTTTATCCATATGGCTTTACTTAGATTTTTCTTTCTTGACCAGTTTATCTCTAGATGTCCTTTAATGCCATAATTTTTGCAGGAGGTAAAAGGCGTGCAATAATTCAATTTAAATGGTGATTTAAATTTTAGCATTTCAACTTCTTTCCTATATGTTGGGTTGTAACCTATGCCTTGTTTATCATAACTGGGTCTTTGTTTTCCTAGCATGACATTTAGGTTTTCTTCCCCATGAACAAATTTAGCAAGAGAGATTTTTAAAGACTCTATTTCCTTTTGTATGTCATTAGTTGGAGGTGTTTTATTACTTGATTCATCGCCAAATGCATCAATGCACACATCTCTCATCTCTATCTCCTTTTTTAATTTTTCTACTTCATTATTTAGCTGTTTTACCTTGTTGAACAATATTTTATTATAACTATCTAAATAATCATTCTTTGCTACTAAAACCTTTTCCTCACTTGTGTGTTGCTTTTTCTAAATCTTTCTTTTCATCTATCAGTGCTTCCACTTCGCTCATTAGAGTGTTTACTAGATCTTTTAAGTACATATTTTTTTTAATCTTTCATTTTCTGGGTTTCAAAGTAATACTATCAAAAAAAGGTTACTCACTGGATTCACCTTCAAGTCCCATGAAGCATATTTGAGCCAGTTCATCGTTTGCATCTATTTCCACTTCAGATTCTTCATCATCACTCCATGTTAGAAATGCTTTGTGCTTTTTGAACTCCTTATTGCCTTGCTTTCCTTTGTTCTTGAGTTGGAAACAATCCTTTTTAAAGTGACCTGGTCGTCCACACTCGAAACAAGTTTCTTCGGTTGGTTTGGCTTTGTATTTGTTTGCGTTGAATGTATTTTTCCTTTGATTCTTCCTTTGAAGTAGTCCCTTAAGTCTCCTTGATATTATGGCTATTTCATCATCCGAGTTATTTTCGAGTTCTTCTTCAATTCCTGCATTTAGAGCTAGTACTTTCTTTCGAGGAACTTCTTCCTCGTCATCATATATTTTCAATTGGTGTTCATATTCTTCTAGTTCACCAAAGAGAGTTAATGTATCCATAGAAGAAATATTGACGGAGCCTTGAAGAGTAGTAATTTTAGATGCAAACCTTTTGGGCATAGCCCGAAGTAGCTTACGATTGATTTCGCTTTGTGAAATTGTCTTGTCAAGTAGCTTCAAGGAGTTTATAAGTACCAAAAATCGTGCTTGAGCCATTTTGATCGTTTCGTCTCTTTCCAGTTTGAACATTTTGTAGTCATGTATGAGCATACTTAGCTTGACTTCTCATACTTTGGACGTTCCTTCGTGACTTACCACTAGGGTATCCCAAATCTCCTTTGATGTGTTGCATGAAGAAACTTTATCTATTTTAGATTGCACGATGCCGCTGAGGAGAGTGTTCATTGCTTTTGAATCGTATGACACCATGTATGTTTCGGTTGAGTCCATCTCGAGTAGAGTTTTTCGAGTACCATCATCTTTCCTTGGGATTACCGGTCCATTCTCTACCACCAACCATTCCCATGGGTCTCGCTTGAGATATATCCTTATCCGAAATTTTCAGTAGTTATAGTTCTCAGTTCCAAAGAGTAATGGAGGTCGGTTGGTTGATTGACCTTCGTGATGAGCGCTTCCAAGTTATGCAATGTCAGAATCATTCCCTACAAGTCACCTTTAAGACCAAGATAAGTAGAGCCAAGCTCTGATACCAAATGAAATTTAAATAGGCACACTTAGAAGGGGGGTTGAATAAGTGTAGACACAAACTATGTCTAATTTTTATTTCTTATCAAAATGTCCTTTGGATGTTTAATGCAGTAAGCTGGATTACCAAATCAGGACATTATTGAGTTAACCAGTTTTACTGATATGTACAGAATGCAGGCTGCTGGATAAATAACAAGATATTCAAGCACATAAAGCAATCACACAAACACCAGAATTTTTACGTGGTTCAACTACTACCCTCTAGAATAGTAGCCTAATTCGCGTCCAATACCAACTAGTATTGGAGACACACTTTTATTAAACTCTTTCAATTACAATACAAGTTCTAGCAATTTGAACACCTTTGTTCCCTGTGCACCTATGCTTCCCTTAAACTTGACTGTAATAATTTACCAATTCAATACAGAATTACATGTAATATTGATTGACATAGAAAAAGTAAAATACATACTAGAGGTCTAATGATCAAGCAATATATTACTCACCAACTCAAGGCTCTAGTATGGAATGAAATGATATGCAAGAAGAATATTACCAGAATATATTCTATATGTTCTTCGTAGTTGCAACTCTGTTCTTAATGCAATTAATGTCTGTCTTAGTGAAAAATAATTTCGTAGCTTGTATGTTATATAGTGCTGTGTATGTTTTCCGTGTTTGAATATGTTAACTAGTTCTGTTTATATAGACCTCTCGAGAATATTTCTGTTGCACATATTTGATGTTGTAGTATGCATGTTTAAAACCACATAGCACAAATCTTGCAGTCTATGTCAATCATGATATACTTAGCTTGATTTCCATTTCCATTATCTGAGATAACACGCTATCAATATTTTTAAGACTAATTGATTTAGGTCTGTCCCAATTTCTAAAAAGCCGGAAATCAACACTTTATATTACCATACACATTTACAAGCAAGTTTCCATATTTCTCAATATATATTGGACCGTTAGACCCAACCAATTAGATTTCCCAAATCATGGCTCATGATTCCTGTACCGCATATGGTAATCAATCAACTAGATTTCTTAATTACTTGCCTAGAATTAAGACCCCTGATTTATGACACATAGTTTGTGTAGCATGATTTATGATGCAAGATCTATGATGTCATGATTTGTACTTACCATAATTATCTGCTGGTCGGTGTCCATATGTATTGGACCGTTGGAGATAACCAATTAGATTCCTTGAATTGTAATGCAAGACTCCTGCTATCCCATTGTTGTCTTAACCGTGATCTTAGATTGATGGAGAGATTAAATGCATAATTTATGAAAATTTATCTACCCCATTTCATGCTCTACCGTGTGGGTCTATTCAACAAGATTTGATTCCTTATGTTGAGCAAATTTGGCCATGCATATTATTAATTATGCAGCATCAAATGTGAATGCAAGTATATGTATATAATGTACATGTCCTAGAGCCTTATTTTGGAAAGTAATAAATTCTAAGATCTTACATATATTCCTAAGACTCAATTTAGCTTTTCTTTCTTCAAAGGCATCTTGACGTTGGACCTTCTTCCTTGATGTTCTTGAAATGTTATATAACAGAATTAGTGAACTAATATGGTCATCATCAAAACCTAGAGTGTGACATAAGTCAACAGATATCATCTCCTGACTGGCTGACATTACCTCGGCGGAAACTATGGGTTTTAGAGCTGGAGCCCCAATGGGTTCATAGTGAGTTTTGCTCGCCTCAAGGGCTTGAAAGCTGACAGGCTCAACTTCTTCATTGAAATTGATGAGAGGTATATCACTTTGGATAGGATACTCTAGTTCAGCATTGACAGTGACCAGATTACTGTTGATGATATACTTGAGTTGTTGATGAAGAGTGGATGGGACGGCTCCCGCCATATGGATCCAAGGTCTTCCTAATAGTAAATTATATCATGTAGTGATTTTAAGCACTTGAAAGGATATGTAGAATGTATGTGGACCGATTCCCACTGGCAATTCAATCTCTCCGATAGCATTTCGCTGAGATCCATCAGAAGCTTTGATGATTGTGTGGCTGTTTCGTATCCGGTTGAGATTGATCTTCATTCTTTCCAATGTGGCATAGGGGCATATGTTTAGGGATGATCATCCATCTATTAGCACACCTTCAACCACATATTCGGAAGACATCACTACTATGTGCAGTGGCTTACAATGACTCGTCCCTTTGGGAGGTATGTCATCATAAGTGAAAGATATCACATTACTGTTGAAGATGTGATCTACTAGATGATGAAACTTTTCTACATCCATTATCTTTGGAAAATGGGCTTCTTCTAATATCTTAAGTAAGACCTTCCTATAATCTTCCAAAGAGAAAACCAAGTCCAGAATAGATATATGTTGAGGTGCTTCTTTCAAGCTTTGCACCACCTTAGCTTCATTATGTCCCATTTTGCAGAGGAATTCTTTGATTTTCTTCTTGGGCAGTTTCCCTTAGATCTGATGACTGGCTTCATCACTCGTTGAGGGAGATATAGCGAATTTTCCTTGGATACCACAAAAGTGGTGTTAGATGTTGATCCTTCAACCTCTCTATAGTTCCATGGGACTTTCTTAAGGCTAATGATAAGATATTGTTGTCTGAATGGTAGTACCAGTGGTTTTGGTACAGCCACCGTTAAAGGGTTTTCAACTCCTTTGAGCTTTATGGGTTGAATTGTAAGAGATGTTGCAGTCAGGTCTCCCTTAGAGGATATGACTACTATGATTTCCCTCCATCTTTGTGATCTTGGAGGAAATGTATGCCCACTCTCAAGTGATACGGCGTCATCGTCTGCCATTTACAGGTCATCACTGTCAATCATATTTTGGATGAGATGGCGAAGTACCCTGCATCCTTCAGTGCTATGACCACGAGAATGGGAGTGGTATTGATATACTCCGATAGCATCAAATCTTTTTGAGAATGGGTTGACTGGAGGTAGTAGTGCTGTGATTTTTCCCTCATTGATCAGTATCTGCAATATTTCTTCCACCGGTTGGCCTAAATAGGTGAATTCCCTTTTGTTGGTGAAGTCCCGATGGGCTTGGGCTCTTGTTTTTCTTGTAAGCTTTTCCTCCATGGTTTCAATTTCTTAGGTGAGTGATGGAGCTATTGTGATAAGGGGGAGGAGGCTAGCATGCTCTTGACTGAACAACTGTCGTGTGACTTGGTGTTGATGTATCCCTAGTTCTGCCTGTTGATTGACGTGTTCGTCAATAGACTTTAACTCATGTTCCATCATGAATTGGAACTCTAAATAATATCACTTATCAGAATTATCTTTACTGGTTTGGGGAGAACCATTCACGTATTTGAGGTACTAGGAACTCTCTCCACTGCCTCTATTGATCATGATAACATCCTCTTCCTTATGTTGAGGGAGAGGGCTATCTTGAACGTGTGGTTGCTCGGGCTTGGTCACCACGATCTCACCACTATCTATGAAGTCCTGGATCTTATGCTTGAGGGCCCAACAATCCTGGGTGTCGTGGCCTGGACCTCCAGAATGGTAAGCACACTTTTTGCTTGTATTGAAGCCCTTTCCACTTGGATTGGCTGGTGGAAGGAGATAAGTGATTTTCTTCTGAGCTGTCAGAAGTTTGAAGATGTTTTCGAGTGAATCCCCTAAGGGTGTGAACACTCTTGAGCGTCTGACTTCTCCCCTCTTTGGCAAGGGAGGATTTAAGTATTGTGCTTGAAAAGGGGAATAGTTTCTCCTTTGAATAGGAAAGTTTTGATTGCCTTTTTGAGTTTGTCCTTGTAGTATCAAGGAGACATCCTCTTCTTTCTTCTTATGGACCCTCTGGGGGTTGTTCCCATAACTTCCAAATTGGATATGCTCAGCTACGACTTTTAAAGAGGCGAGGTCTTGAATCTTCCCAGACTTCAATCCTATTTATGCTATTTCTCCGTGCTTAATAATTTCTGAGAATGGTTTTCCTATTCCAGCTAGGAGCCTCTCATAAAATAGAGCTTCTTGAATATCTATGAAGGTCATCACCATCTCAGTCTCTATCATAGATGGGATTACTTGAGTAGCCAGACACCTCCATCTTTGGGCATACTCTCTGAATAACTCATTGACTTACTTCTTGACTTTGGTAATTTGATATGTGTCTGGAGCCATCTGAGTTTGAAAGCTATATTGACTGAGGAAAGCATGGGGTAACTCCTCCCAGCTGTGAATTTTGGAGTTATCTAGTCTGGTGTACTATGATCTGGCTTCTCCAGTCAGACTTTTCTAAAATAGCTGCATTCTTAGCTTTTCATTCTCGGCGTAGGATCTGAGCTCTCCAATGAACACTTTTAAGTGCGTGTAAGGATCTCCTAATCCATTATACTTCTCGAAGTCGGGAGTTTTAAATTTCTCCGGATAGTTAACACCGGGGAAGATGCAAAGGTCTGAATATGAAACACTTCTATGTGTTCCAATCTTTTTGATGGACCGAATGGTCTCTTCCATTTGTAAAACCTTCTTCCGAATATCACCAGTGTCGTGAACTTCTTTAAGATGGGTGATTTCAGGGGTTTTGTTGGACTTCTCAGTCTGAGACTCAGGTGCTGGGACTTCTCTGTCCGGACCCTGGATTCCTCCCTGTACAGAGGCTTCAGTTTGGATGGGTATTTGTGGTCCCTGAGTTGATTTATTTTGTTCTTTCAGGAGAACAGCCAACTCCGTTATTTGATTCCTTAATCCTTCAAACTCCTCGCGAGAGACATGAGTAGGATCAGGTGGGGCATATGTAGCCATGTCTGACTGTGGGCTTAGTGCCTTTTTGGACTTTGAACGGGTAACGGGACCAATCGTTTCCCTACAAAAGACTATGTAGTTTAGTTTGGGAAAACGGGGAAATGATATGCAATATGTCCATTTTTTTAGAAGTGTTTTAATGTTTTCCTGCAAAATGGATGTCAGTCGTTTTGATGACAGGATAGCATAACAGGTCTTGATATGAAAAAAAGGAATGCATGTTCACATATTCCTTTATATTTTCCATTACATTGAGATTGACATGGAAATAAAATTATAAGTAATTGAAATTACAGGTAATTAAAAAAAGGAAGGTATGAAGAGACTTCCCTTCGCATTTGGTTTATCAGAGGCTGACCTATCTTAGGCTACTCTCGCGGCTTTTTGGCATGAAGGTCCCCAGATCATCGCAATTTACTAGATGGAAAGTTAATCCGATCTTTCAACTGGAGCGAATCTGGGTGGTGCCTTTCCTGAGCCTCACGGAATTAGTCTCCCTTGAGTCCAATAATCAAACACTGACGGGTTAGCCTCCTGGTGGAAGAATCACACAACATACATTCACATACATCGTGTCTCACTGTATGGAAATGATGACATGTGTGAAGAACTAATATCACAGGCAGATATGGTGCGAAGCACTAAAGTGCAGTAAATAAAGCATTAGTATACATCCATTCAATGTAAATGCAGTATTCACACATAAGCAAATAAAAGTTTTTGAAAAGCTTGAATAGCGGCTTAAGCCCTCTTACTAAAGTCCCCAGCAGAGTCGCCACCTGTCGACGTCGGGATTTTTATTTGTTCCTTTCTGTTCTTGTCTTTTGGTGTTCTCATTTTAGGTGAGATTTGTTTGAAAAGGTCGTATATATGTCAACGATTTGACAATTAGAGTCGCAAGTTGGAATTTTTAAATGGTTGCACCAACTCAACCGAGAAAAGGTTTGCACAAAGACCCAATGTTTTAACACTATTTAACTAGTCTAGGAAACCGAGATTTGTTAGGGTCCGTGGGCGTGATTAAGCTGAGGGAAGGTGTTAGGCACCCCCTGACTTTCGTGATAACATGGTTACCACCACTTTTCATTTAAACTTTTATCTGCGTGTGTGTATAGGGCATATATGCAATTATCTGGAAGTAGTGTTTTGCCTCGTTTGCACCTATATACAAAGGGTTTGACTTTTATATAAAAGTTCAATTTTAACAAAATATAGCAGTGAAGTTTTGTAAAAACAGGTTTTTCAAACCCTTATGCTCAATAGTAATTGACGCCTTTGATACTTCCATTTTATTATATATTCGGCTTGATTGCTTTTATTTTTCGAGATTTAAGCCATCTTCGAGAAAATAAGATACATAGCAGTGCCGAACTCCTTTTGGGCATGAGAGCCATGTAAGGATATCCAGACAGTGTAGATAATTTACATGCTGGCTGCAGCTGTAAAATGTCCATCACAGGAACCGAATCTAGATTCAGAAGCTGAATCTGTGATCACATGATTCTTAAGCTCACATGAAAAAGCAATATGTGCGAAAGCTAGAAAAAGAATTAGATTTGAATAAATCTAAACCATTCTAGCTTCAGCTGTTCCAGTTTAGTGACTTTGAACCGGTTAAAGTTAGAAGTAGCCAGATTTAGGCAAATCTAGCTCGCAGGTTGAAATATATATATATATATATATATATATATATATATATATATATATATATATATATAAGCGGTATTTGACCACGAACTGAACTCCAGGCCTGACTGAAATGTGTGTATGTGTGTGTGTATATATATATATATATATATATATATATATATATATATATATATATATATATAAGAAATAAAAAGTCACGGATCGACGATCCAGGCATACCTACTCAACGTGACTCTCAACATTAGTATATATAAATATATAAATATATAAAAGTAGTAGAAAACTTAAAAATCTGAAAAATCTTACAGTGGGCTGCCAAGAAGACTTCAGATAGCTTTTGACGCTTGAAAACTCGGTTTCCACCTATTAAACTTTAGCATGTTACAAAACACGAGCTTACAAGTGTTTAAAAAGAAGATTCACTCAGTTTAGAGCACTCTAGCAAGGGTTACAGGCATAAATGGACAGAGTTTTCTCTCCTTTTCTCTTTTTTTTTTCAAATGAGCTGCCAAGAGCTCATATTTAAAGACCAGATGGCCGCAGGTCTACCTGCGACTGCTCGGGTTACCCCAGGCCATGCAGGTCCTGTTGTCTCGAAGTATGTGCACTTTGGCTACGCGATATCCACTCGAACCTTCATAAATTTTAATTCGGGCTTCCGATAAAGGAATGATGTACCTTTTTGGAAAGCTGTTGTTGAGAGCTACACAATGACATAGGATTAGAGGTTGTACGAAGCCAGGAAGATGGGCCCATGACCAGATCTCTAAGTCTTTAAAATATATCCGTTGTACTGCCTTGTGCAGTTGTCACTCGAGATTTGAGCTATGGTTCTTGTGGGACACCTTGGTACACAGATTGAATTATGTTGAGACGACGTGAATGTGATGTTGAGGTGGCAAAATGGAAATTTTCCCCCACTGGGGTTATCTCCGGCTTTTGTAGCAAATGTAGCAGTCGTTGCTCAGGGTTATCTCTGAGATTGGGTTGTTGCGGATGTTGAATTTCCTCGGGGTTATCTCCGAGGTGTGTTTGACCTCCCGGGGTTATCTCTGGGATTGAACTGAGTATCCCGGGGTTGTCTCCGGGATTAAAACTGACTTTTCTGGGGTTATCTCCAGAACTGAAACAGTATCCTTCGGGGTTATCTCTGAGGTTGGAACTGAATCTCCGGGGTTATCTCTAGGATTGAAATTGAGTCTTTCGGGGTTATCTCCGAGATTGAGAATTGGATTACCCGGGGTTGAAACTGATTTGACTTCCAGGGTTATCTATGGAAGACGATTCTGCCCTCGTGTAGGATTAGTAACAGGAACGCAAAATTTTGAATATCTACAATATTCATTGAATAAAAAAAATCATTCACATTTTCAAATTCATATAATTAAATCTTTCTCCACTAGTTATACATATTCATCACCACAAAATTTACATACATTAAACATTTCTCAATAATAGACGTATACAAGTGAGTTGGCTTTGTTGATACATGAATTTACTCGGGTGGTCCTTCAATTATTACTGGTGAGCACTTAATTATGTTTGGAGATTACAAATCTTGGATAAAAGTTATACAATTAAAGATTATTTATGAATTTTAACAAAAAAATATTCAGACCCTTCATCGTATTTCTAAATTTTATGTTCAGTGCATAAATAATTAATTAACAATATATATTACATATGTTTTAAAATTTTCAATTATAATATTTAGATAACTTTTATATAGTACAAAAATTCAAACAGGCCCATGACTCGAAGGAATTCACAGTGTTTTATAAATTGTCCAAAGAAATTACCCACTTTAAATTGTATAGAATAAAGATTCGGGTTCTTTATTCAATCACTATTAGTTTGTCCATCTGTAATTTTTTAATATTTTCAATCTAAAAAATCTCTCACACCTGATGATTTTCCAAAATCCTCCGCCAATTAATTAAACACAACTTCGAGCATTCCTACTTCAAAATATAAAATTATTATAGACTTTTGAAGTTTACTTGAGATATTTTTAATTTAAAATTGACATAAATTTATTTAATTTTAATCAATATAGTGATAAATAATGTAAACTATACAAAAAGTACTTACTAATTAAAATATTTATTATTTTGAAAATTTTAATAAAATTTATTAATTTTGAGTTTGAAAATGCCTCAAATTAATTTTAAAAGGTCAACAATAATGTTCGGACATAATCTCCCGACCCCTATGTAGGCTGAAGGCCCGGATTGGGAAGGGTTTGTTGAGCACAATGGGCCGGAGCCAGTAAGGGGATTGGTGGTGTTCGGGGTCGGGCGGCCGAGTTCTTTGGGCCAGAGTCCAGACCAGTTTGGAGGGGTTCAGATGACTTAGGCCTATACAGATGGTTATTCCTCGTATGGAGTCTGGTGTGATAAGGAGTTTGAATGGTTAAGGATTCCAATCCTAACCATATTTAAATACCAACTCCAAAGGTAAGTGTTATGATTATATCCAACTTCCCCCTTTTAAGGAGATTGAGTTTAACCCAAATATAGGTAACTACCATGTTTAAGAGTCCTAATCCAGTTCAAAAATCAGTTTTAAGGTGGTGAGATCAGCTATAAATACAATGCTTAACTTTAATTAACAGGTAATACACTTTTAAGCACTAAACACTAAAGCCTGCATTGTTAAACCTTGTTTAGCCTGTACTTATTCTCACACCGGAGCTATCACCCGGCGGCCCAAGTCGTCAAGCTTTCTGTGTGATTTCATTACTGTGCAGGTTCAAGCGCATGGATTTGATGATTGGACGCGCAGGCGAAACTTGGCGTTAACATTGGCGCTAGAAGGAGGGCGATTTAGTGCTTTTACAATAACTCCAAGTTTTTCATGTAGACAATCATGGCGAGTAGAGATAGTGAATCTTCAAACCATGAAAAGTCAAAGACTCATCAAATGACCCAGGTGAGAAGGTCAGTTAAAGATAGGATGGGGTTAAAAAACCAGGAAGGTGGTTCTGAGCATGCCCCGTCAGCACGCTGGGGACTGTTTCCAGCTAGTCAGCATACTCCAGATCCCCTCAGTCGCGTTGAGGACAATCAGTCATGAGCGCATGAAAGGCGAGGAAAGGATCGGGTAGAGCACAGCCATGATAAGCGTCAGTTCATCTTGATGAAAAAGATGCAGCAATAAAGACGCCATGGAGGCCCTACGCCTTCAGCAAGAGGAATTGGAAGAATAGATGGCCAAAATAGCCGGAGAGCGGGAGGCTTCATCAAAGAAGCCTAGATATCGGAGTCATTTCAGGACACCTCATTTGAATAATTCTGGTAGGAACAGGAGCAGGCCTAGAAGTCGCTCTCGGGAAGGTAGGAGCAGACGAAGGAGTCGCTCCAGAGATCAAAAATCTGATTACCAGGGTAGATCGGGACAGAGGAGGAGAGTCGTATCTCCTGAATACGAGAGAGACAAGTCTAGGTCGTCCCCTCACAAAGAGGAATCTGACCCCCTAGCCAGAAGGGTTACAAAGTTGGAAAAGCTACTGGCAGCAAAAAATCAAATGGGAACACCATCGAGCTACCCCAGTTCACCGTTCACGCCAGAGATTAATCAGGTCACAGCCGTTTTAAAAAAAAAAGATGCCCCCAATGGTGACTTATGATGGATTGGGGGATCCCAATGACCATTTTAATGGGTATGATAGACTTATGACTTACTATGGGAATTCGAATGCCTCCAAGTGTCACATGTTCGCCACCACTTTGAAAAAGACTGCTGGAGAATGGATGAGAACCTAGGCATCTGGATCGATTGTCTCATGGAGCGATATTCAGGAAAAGTTCCATGCTAAATTTGGGAGCAATAAAAGAAGAGGAAAAATAATTGCCTCTCTCATCCAGGTGAGGCAACGTTGGGATAAAAGTCTCGGCCAGTACGTCAAGAGGTTTCGTGAGGCAGTGGGGTCGGTGGCAAAATTAAACCGACCACAAGCCCTAGGATTCTTTACAGTGGGTCTGGACATAGGGATCTCAAAAAAGTTAATGAAAGACCTAGTTATCAATCCCCCCAAAGACTTAATAGAAGCTTTTCATCAGGCAGAGGGGTTCATTGCCATAGAGAAAGCTATGGGAAATTTCAAGCCACACTCACAGTCTTTTGAGAAGTCTAAGGATTGAGACAAGAAGACCTATCAACGATCAGACAATAATTAGGGGAGATCGGATAATCAGGGGAAAAAGAATTACAACAGTGGGGGATCAGGCAGTGGCCGACCACCCTTTCTGAATAGGAACGTCGACAAAGTCTATACCCCTCTCAATACCGATTGGGCCAAGATATTGGAGGGGATCCAGAACAAGCCATTTTATGAGCCTTGCTCGATAACCCCGAAACCTGGGAAGAGGAATCAGGATAAATTCTGTGAATATCTTCAGAAGTCGGGACATACGATGGAGAAGTGCTATGACTTGAGGGATCTAATCGAGAAGAATATACAGAATGGCCAGTTGGTCCAGTATGTAGCAGGTCGGGAGAATGTTGATACACAGCAAAGGGAGGAAAATAGAGGGTAGGCATGGGACACATAGCTAAAACAAAACCATCATGTTCGAGGCGTAATTGATGTTATCTCGAGCGGTTCTGTAGGGCATGTGACCAAAAAGAAGAGGAGTGAGAATCTAAATGCAGTGTTGTCGGTAACAGGATCAACAGTCATAAGGGATTAGGCTTTCCCAAGGACAGTCATTTCCTTCTCTGATGCAGACTATCCCACAGATCTCATAAAACCACATGATGGGGCATTGGTGATAACTGCCCAGGTCAGATCAGTGGTTATGAGAAGAATAATGATCGACAACTGGTCCTTGATCGACATAGTATATACACATGTGTATCAGAGGCTGGATTTAGATGGAAGAAAGATGGAACTTGGGCAGGAAGACCCCTTATACGGGTTCAATGGAGATCTGATGCATGTGTCGGGCACAATCGAGTTGTATGTTAGATTTGGCACAGCACCTCAGCAAGTAGAAGTAATGGTCAGATTCTTTATGGTCTAGCTGGATTCGGCTTATAATGCAATCTTAGGGAGGCGAACCCTGACAGCATTGCAAGCAGTTACTTCTATCACCCCACTTCAAGATCAAGTTTCCTACATCGAACAGGATTAGGGAGATAAAAGGTGATCTTGATATTGCGCGAAGGTGTTATCGGAACACATTAATCTCATCGGGAGTTAGGGTAAGCAAGAACAAGTAGACAATGGCCATCAAGATAGAGCCGTTTACTGAGGGTAGTATGGAGCCACTTGTCTTCCCTGCTGAAGAGACAGAGGATGTAGAACTGATCCCATGGAATAAAGAGAAGTTGATAAAGATTGGTTTAGGATTGACAGAACCGTTTTGGATTGTACGGATTGATCTACTTCGGGTGTATGTCGACATCTTTCCTCGGGTACCCACTGACATGCCTGGGGTAGATGAATTGGTAGCATTGCACAGGTTCCATGTGGATCCCAAAAAGAAACCGATCATCCAAAAATGAAGGATTTTTGCCCCAGAAAGATAGAAAATCATAAACGAAGAGATTGTAAAGCTTCTAGAGACAGATTTCATCTTTGAGATTGACTACCTGGAATGGCTATCGAATGTGGTACTGGTAAAAATATAGAATGGAAAATGGAGGCTATGCATCGACTATACAGATTTAAATAAGGCCTACCCGAAAGATTTCTATCCTTTACCTTATATTGACCAGCTAATCGATGCCACCTCGGGGTATGGAATGTTGAGCTTCATGGATGCCTTTTCGGGGTACCATCAGATCTCTATGAGAAAATAGGATATCCCAAAGACCAGTTTCATTACTCATCGGGCCATATATACTTACAAAAAAATAACCTTCGAATTACTCAACGCCGGGGTGACATATCAGCCAATGATGAACTATGTGTTTATAAGGCAGCTAGGCCGAAGCATGAAGGTATATGTGGAAGACATGATTGTTCAAAGCATGTCAGTTCGGGACCATCTGGATGACCTGGAAAGCTACTTTCAAACCATCAAAGAACATAAGTTACGTCTGAACCCGACTTAATGCACTTTCGAATTAGGGTCAAGTAAATTTCTAGGATATCTGATAAGCAAGAGGGGCATTGAGGCAAATCCTGAGAAAATCAAAGCGATTTTAGACATGAAATCACCGAACTCATTTAAAGACGTGCAGAGGTTGACGGGTCAGATAGCTACCCTTTGGAGATTCGTGTCAAGATCAGCCAAAAGTTGTTTGCCATTTTTTGATACTCTGAAGGGGCCAAAAAATGAGAAAAGTTTTCAGTGGACTTTAGAGTGCAAAGATGCGTTCTAGGATAAAGGGACAAAGGGGAGTCTGAGGATGTTGAAAGCTCGTTGGCAGTTGGAGCAACATTAGTACGAGACAAAGGGGCAAAATAGTTCCCAGTTTATTATGTCAGCCACGTCCTCTGAGATGCAGAAACTAGGTATCTGAACTTGGAAAAGTTTGCCTATGCTCTAATCATTGCAAGCAAGAAGCTTCGGCACTATTTCCAAAGTCGGTTGGTGGTGGTATATACTAATCAGCCATTGAAAAAAGTGTTAGACAGGCCAAAAGTCTCGGGTCGGCTCGTTGCGTGGGCAATGGAACTGACTAAGTTCATCCTGGAATACCATCCCTGAATGGCAATCAAAGGACAAGCTTTGGCAGACTTTGTTGTAGAATATTCTTTCTCAAAATTGGATGTGGGTTCGGTTACAAAGATATAACCAGTGCAAAATTCATGGACTCTCTATGTGGATGGGTCATCAACTTCGAACGTCAGCGGAGCAGGGGTTATTCTAACAAGTCCCGAAGGGCTCAGGGTCCAACAAGCCATTCGATTTTGATTCAAAACCACAAATAATGAGGCGAAATATGAACCAATTTTGGTTGAACTTCGGTTGGCTTGAAGCTTGGAGGTTCAGAGGTTGATTATATATAGTGATTCTCAACTGGTTGTCAAGTAGATATCTGGAGAGTATGAGGCTCGGGGGGTAAGGATGACAAAATACTTGGTCGAGGTAAAAGATAAACTCACTTACTTTATTTCACACAATTTCCATGAAATAGATTGGTCAGACAACACAGTAGCAGATGCTTTGGTCCGATTGGCAACAACTAAAGCGAGTTCCTTTAATGGCTCAGTATATTTAGAATTTTTGGAAAGACCTTATGTTCAGAAGGTGGATGTTTTTACTTTGGATCGGTTGGATTGCTGGCTTACGCCGTACATCTCTTATTTGGCTGATGGGGTTCTACTTTCGGATCACATTTATGCAAAGAAGATCAAACACAAGAGTTCGAACTTCATCGTTATCGATGGAGATTTGTACTAAAGGGCTTTCAGTTCTCTATTGTTTAAGTGTTTGACACCGTCGAAAGCTGAATATACTCTTCAGGAAGTACATAAAGGAATTTGTAGAGATCATATGGTGGCCAAGTCGTTGACAAACAAAATTCTTAGGCAGGGATACTATTGGCTGACCATCTTCCAAGAAGCAAAGGATTTTGTGACGCCCCCAAATTCAGGTACTTGAAACCCGAACTCGGTACTTCACGATACCATTTCTTTGAGCGGAATAATACTAATAATAATAACAATAATATAAATATCAAACTTAATTTACATATATCAAAGTCTAAATCCCAGGTACGAGACCTTTGAACATTCATTACATTATAGATAATAAATAACATTGTCTTAATAAGCTTTAACTATTACATCAAATTTTATAAAACTCATTTGAACAGCTTTCCTTTCCCTTTGTTCTGGCCTTATCCTTCGGGTTGATCATACTTAGCTGAAAACATTTAAATTTAAAGCAAGAATGAGCATTTGATTTCCCAACAAGTAATAACAACAATATATATTAGGTAAAAGAATTAAATGTTTTCTTTGAATGATACTTCTACAGTGAATCAACAGTTGCGAAGTAAGCTGAACCAATAATAACAGCATACCAATTCTATATCAAATTTTTGAAACTACGTACTGACTATAACTAGAGATTAGTCGACAGACTATGAACATTATTTTCTATTTTTAAAAAGGTTAAATAGAACTTCATCTATAAACTGTCATAACTTACATGCACAGGGGGTGATCAGCCCATTATGTCGTGTATTGATCAATACTACATGTAAGAACGATATTATCGTTCATCTTATCCACCTTAGGTGCACAAAAGTTTTTCCATGTTCGGGATGTTCATACTTAGTCTAGAATCCGAACAAAAACAATCTGGTTGGATACAATAAAGTTCAATCTTGTTCAACAATATTTTTTAAGTTTGTGTCTAGCCAAATCAAATAACTTAGACAATATTTTTTAAGTTTGTGTCTAGCCAAATCAAATAACTTAGACGGCTTATAAGTCAACATATACATACTGGAAATCAATAAGTATGTATCAACATGTGATTAAATATAATGATTATCCAAGTGGGGACACTTGTATAACCATATTTAGAAACTAACGAACAGAATAAATATCTGGATTATGCACTAATACTGTGTTAATAAACAATGATCAGATAATTTAAGAACTGGTATGAATATGAATAATTGGATACATAATCAATAACAATAGAGTTAATAATCTGGCACAATAATATGATTATGAAACTTTCGTACTCATGTCCATTGCATAAAGTAAATACAAGGTTAGGATACTTGCACAATGTAAAGAATAGTTCAGATACTTGCACAATGTAAAGAATAGTTCAGATACTTGCCTGAGCTGCTGCTTACAATAACACAACTTAGATTAATCTTTTATTTCGAAACCTATCATTAATAAGATCATACGTTCGATTAGAATAATGTATCATAACACATAGTACTACTATTTGCAATCAGCACATAACCTAATCACATTGTCACATATTTTAACAATCATTGATTCACTAACAAACACATATCTAGACCAATTATCTAAGTTCGGATCAATTTCTGAAATATTTCGGTGTATCGACGGCTTTATCGGGTAATTATCGAGTCTAAGACTCTATCCTGAAATTCAATATCTACAAGTATCAGTCATATTATTTTTAATTGACTTATAATAATTTATAAATAATTATTATAATTTATCATGATTTTTCAAACATCGAAATCATTATTAAATGATTTAAATATTAACTAATTCTATTATCATTAATATTTAATTAATATTAAATTATTAATGAAACCATTGCCAAAATATTAAAGTTATTTATAATAATTCAAAATATTTTTAAAGTATTAATATTACCCTTAAATGATTTTTAAAATATTAAAAATTATTTTTAAATAATTATCATTAATATTTAAATATTAATGTACTATTCCTCAAAATATTAAAAGTCATTAAGTATAACTTAAAATATTTTTAATTCATTTATATCCTTTCTAAATAATTTTTAAATTGATAAAACCATTTTAAAACTATTTATTTAATATAATTATTAAATAAATTTAATATCATTAATATTAAATTAATATCATTAATGTAGACACTCGAAATTTTCTGTACACCTGTCACTAACATTGCAGGAGAGCAGATTCGTCTTTTAAGAGGGAACCCTGAAAGACAATCCATATCCAAGCCGGATACTACCGGAAGTTCAGCATCAACCCCGGATCACAATCTGAGAGTAGCAATTCCAATCTCGGAGATAACCCCGAGGCACGCAGATTAATACCAGAACACACACAGGAGAAGACCGATTAATCTTGGATATAACCCCGAGGTATCCAGTCTCAGGCCCAACCATGGGAATAGCCACCAACCTTGGTGATAACCCCAAGGAATGCAATTTTGGCAATAACCCCAAAAATACTTGTTACAAATGCAACCAGCTTTAATCTCGGCGCTCACAACGAGATACACTGTACCAGCCCGGCGATAACATCGGGAAGACAGGCACACCTCAAAGATGACAATGAGGACCTTCAACAAATTACAGCAGTCCAATCCCAGCGAAGCCGAGCAACGTCTGCTTTATCAGCCCAATCCGGCGATAACACCGGTGAGGGGCAACATCGTCATCTGACCAACACGATGCCACACCACATCGTCTCAACGTCTCTACGCAACAATGTCCCACAAAACTAACCAATCCCGAGTGACTATTGTGCGGGGTAACGGATGAAAGTTGAAGCTTGAAGACCGGAGGGCACCGTCCCATCTTTAATGACTTCGCACAAACTCTAATCCCATGCCATCGTACAACTGTCAACAACGGCGGTCCGAAATAGGTCATGTATACCTCAAACGGATGCCCGGATTGTACTTCTGAAAGTTCGAGTGGACATTACAGTGCCTGAGTGCACGTACTTCGAGACGACCTGACCCGAAAAACCCGGGCCAACCCGGGTTGCCTCTGGTCTACCTGCGGCCGAGCCGCAGGTCCACCCTCTATAAATAGAGGGCTTGGGGTGGCCATTTTGTAAGAGAAAACGGTGAGGAAGCCCTGCCCAATTTGCTCTGTACTCAACCCAGACTGAGTGCTTTCTTATTTTAAACACTTGTGAGCTCACATATAGCTTATTTTATACCTACAAAAGCCAGTGTTTACCCACTTTAAAGATATTGAAGTCTTCTTTGGCAGCCCACTGTAAGCCTTCTTTCACACTTTAAAGTTTTTCTCTTCATCTTTACACACACCCTTTTACACTTTGAGAATCGTGCTGCACACTTTTGCCCGAACTTCGGTCCGTGGTTTATTTTTAGTTTATATATATATATATATATATATATATATATATTGAGCCTAGACTTCAGTCTGGAGCGTTTAATTGCTTATATATATATATATATATATATATATATATATATATATATATATATATATATATACATTTATATATATGAATTGTGTGTCGAACTCTGTTCGATGAGCCTAGACTTATGTCTGGTGCGTTTAATGGCTTTCGTATATATATCATTATATATATGAACTGCTATCGAACTCTGTTCGGTGAGCCTGGATTTCACATCCGGTGCGTTTACTGCTTTAATATATATATACTTATATATGTTAAATGTTATTGGACTTTGTCCGATGAGCCTGGATTTTATATCTGGTGTGTTTACATGCTTATATATATATATATATATATATATATATATATATATATATATATATATACATATATATTTACATTTCGTCCCACCTGGAGTTTCCTCCGTGGCGGTTGATAGCTTTTACAGCTTTATTTATATTTCAGATCCCCCATGGATGTGCTCTGTGGCTGGTGATCATGTATGTATATATATATTTACGGCTTTTATATATACATGCTTAATGCTTTTATATCAATTGTGGCATCATGTGAGCCTAGGAATCATGTGATCACAGATTCAGTCCCCTGAATCTAGATTCGGTTCCCGTGTTGGACCTTTTCAGCTGTAAGCAGTTTGTAAATATATCTGTGATGTTTGGATTTCCTCAGACAGTTTTCATACCCATGAGGAATTCAACACCTTTTTGTACATTATTTTCGTACGGATGCTTCGCATATGTCAAATAAAATCAATCCAGCCGAATACGGAATAAAATGGGAGTGTAAAAGGTCTCAATTACTATTGAGCATTAGGGTTTGAAAAACCTCTTTTATAAAACATCACTGCCATATCTTGCTTAAAATTGAATTTTTACATAAAATTCAAACCATGTGCATATAGGTGCGAACGAGGCCTCGCACTACTTTCAAATAACAGCACATTGACCCACACGCACACATTCAAATAACAGTTTCTTGAAAGGAGGTGGTCACCGTGGTAACACGGATGTCGGGGGGTGCCTAACACCTTCCCTCAACATAACCAAGTCCCCGGACCCTAATAAATCTCGGTTTCACCGACCTGTTTAGCAGTGTCACATCACTGGGTCAATGTGCAAACCTTTTCTCGGTTGTGTTGGTACAACCAGTTAAAAAACCAATTGGCGACTCTTATAGTCCAATCGTCGACATTATACATGTCGAACCTTTTTCACTTGTTTTTTTAAACAAATCTCACCTAAAATGAGAACACCAAAGAACAAGTAACGGAAAGGGACAATTAAAAATTCTGACGTCGACAGGTGGCGACTCTGCTGGGGACTCCAGTAAGAGGACTTAAGCCTCTATTACAATTTTTTCAAAATTGTTATCTGCTTGTGTGTGGATGTTGCATTTACATTTTATGATAAATGTGTACGAATGCATTTCCTTACTTAGTGCTTCGCACTATAAACTGCTTGTGATATTAGTACTTCGCACTATAAACTGCTTGTGATATTAGTGCTTCGCACCATATCTGCTTGTGATATTAGTGTTACGCACATGTCATCATTTTTATGTGGTAAGACGCGATGTATGTGAATGTATGTTGTGTGGTCCCTCCACCAGGAGGCTGTCCCGTCGGTGTTTGATTATTGGACTAGTGAGAAGACTAATTCTCCGAGGCTCAGGAAAGGCACCGCCCAAATTCGCTCCAGTTGAAAGACCGGATTAACTTTCCATCAAGTAGATTGTGATGATTTAGGAACCTTCATGCCAAAAAGTCGCGAGAGTAACCTAAGATAGGTCAGCCTCTGATAAACCCAAAACGGAGGAAAGTCTCTTCGTGCTCTCCTTTCAATTACTTGTAATTATCTTCCATATCTATCTCCATGTAATGAGAAATATGAAGAAATGTGTGCACATACATGCTACAAATAGCTGACATCCGATTTGCAGGATAAAACTCCTAAACTGGACATATCACATAGCATGTTATTATCCACGTTCCCTAAAGACTAAACTATGCAAGTCTTTTACAGGGAATCAATCGGACCTACCACCCGTTCAAAGTTCAAAAAGGCAATAGGCCTACAGTCAATCATGTCATCATCCGACCAGACCGAACTTAATCCAGTTTCTCGCAAAGAATTCGACAGATTAAGCAAACAGATTACATATTTGGCTGTTCTATTAAAAGAATTACACCAGTCTACACAGGGTCAGAAAATACCCGTACATGCTGAATCCTCCACACAAGGAGGAACCCAGGTCATTACAATACCTGAACTGCAGTTGGATCCGACCAACAAAACTAATGATGCTGCCCATCCCACTGGAGATCCCGACACTGGTGACATCACAAAGAAAATCCTCCAAATGGAAGAGACTCTTCGCATTATCAAAGGAATTGGAACACACGGGAGTGTTTCATATGCCGATTTGTGTATTTTCCCTGGTATTCATTATCCAGAAAAATTTAAGACTCATGACTTTGAAAAATATGACGGGTTAGGAGATCCTTACACACATCTAAAGGTGTTTATTGGAGAACTGAGATCTTATGCAGAGGATGAAAAACTCAGAATGCAACTATTCCAAAAAATCTAACTGGAGAAGCATGTTCGTGGTACACAAGATTAGACAATTCAAAGATCTATAGTTGGGAAGAGCTAGCACACGCTTTCCTCACCCAATACAACTTTCAATCTCAAATGGCTCCTGATCGGTATCAAATTACCAAGATCAAGAAACAGTCTAATGAGTCTTTCAGAGAGTACACTCAGAGGTGGAGATGCCTGGCTGCCCAAGTTAGTCCTTCCATGACAGAATCAGAGATGGTCATGACTTTCATAGACATACAAGAAGCACCTTTCTATGAAAGAGTTTTAGTCGGCATCGACAAACCATTTTCTGAAATGGTCAAACATGGGGTGATGGTTGAAATGGGATTGAAATCCAGAAAGATTCAAGACCTAGCTGCACTCAAAGCTGTTGCTGATCACATCCAATCTGGAAATTATGGGAACAACCCCCGGAGGGTCTATAAAAAGAAAGAAGAGGATGTTTCCCTGATACTACAGGGTCAAAAAGGCAGTCAAAACATGTCTATCCAGAGGAGAAATTACAGTCCCTTTCAAGCACAGTCTTCAAACCCTCCAGTACCAAAAGGTGGAGAAGTGAAACGACCTCGAGTATTCACACCCTTAGGGGACACCCTCGAGAACATTCTCAATCTTCTAACAACACAGAAGAAAATCACGCTTCTGCTTCCACCAGCCAACCCTAATGGACGGGGTTTTAATGCTGCTCGAAAATGTGCTTATCATGTCGGGGCACCTGGACATGATACTCAGGATTGTTGGGCCTTGAAACACAAAATCCAAGACCTGATAGACAACGGTAAAATTGTGGTCTCCAAACCCGATCAGCCTCACGTTCAAGACAACCCTCTTCCTCAACACAAGGAAGAAGAGGTCAACATGATCAATGGGAACAGCGGACAGAGTTCCAATTTCAGCTGTGAATCCTCCCAGACCCCCAAAGATGGTGATGACAGATGGGATTAAGCTAAGTTCAAATTCACAATGGAACGAAAGATGAAAGCTCTTTGTAAACAAATTGAGCAATTGGCAGAACTGGTGACTTATCAGCATCAAGTGACTTGTCAGCTAATCAGCCAGGAGCATGCCATTATGCTACCTATTGTCATGAATATTCCCTCTTCACTTTCAAAAAATGAAATGCTAGAAGACAAAGTGACGAAGAGAGAGAATGCTAAGGCCCGTCGGGATTTTGCCAACAAAAGGGAATTCACATATTTGGGCCAACCTATAGAGGAAATCCTTTATCTGTTAATCAATGAAGGAAGGATTAGTTCCCTTCTACCTCCAATAAACCCCCGTTCAGGACGATACAACTCTGAGGGAGTATGTCAATATCATTATCAATCTCGCAGTCACAGCACAGAAGAATGCTGGGCACTCCACCACCTTATTCAAAATTTAATCGACAGTGGCGTACTGCGTCTGGCAGATAACGACATTGTGTTACGGGCAAGTGAGGATTCGTGTCCTACTAAGTGGAAGAGTGTAGTAGCAGTCATATCCGCTGAAAATGATGGAGTTAACAAATCACTTGTCATGCCAGTAATTCAACTCAAGGGAATCAACAATCCTTTGAAAGTGGCCGCTCCCGAGCAAATCAACTTGACGTGCAGAGCACAATATCCTATTGTTAGCTTGCACGCAGTTCCATGGAATTATAGAGAAGGTGAAGGATCCACCTCGCATATAACTGCTACAGTGTCGAAGGATAATCCACTGTATCTACCCCAACGGGTAATGAAGCCTTTCATCAAGTCTGAGGGGAAAGTACCCATTGAGAAGATTGAAAATTTCCTCCGCACTATGGGTCATAACGAAGCCAAGGTAGTTTTAAGCTTGAAAGAAGCTCCACAACAGATATCAATCTTGGACTTGGTCCTGACTTCCGAGAATTACCGGAAGGTCTTGTTAAAGGTTTTAGAAGAAGTCTATCTACCGACATCCGTTGATACAGAAAAGTTTCAACATCTGGTTGATCACATTTTCAACAACAATGTGATATCCTTCACTGATGATGACATACCACCCGAAGGGACCGGTCATTACAAACTGTTGCACATTGCGATCTTGTCCTCCGGATATATGGTGGCTGGAGTTTTAATAGATGGAGGTTCCTCTCTAAATATCTGCCCATACGCTACCTTGGTGAAGATGAATATCAATCCAAATCGAATTCGGAGTAGCCATACCATTATCAAAGCTTTTGATGGAGCCCGTCGTAACTCGGTCGGAGTAGTTGAACTGCCAATTAAGATTGTTCCTCATACATTGTGCGTATCCTTCCATGTGCTCAAGATAGATTCGGGATACAACCTGCTCTTGGGACGACCATGGATTCACATGGCAGGGGCAGTCCCCTCCACTCTTCACCAACAGTTGAAATACATCATCAACAATAGCCTGGTCACAGTCAACGCTGAACCAGAGATTCCTCAGCACGGGGACATGCCACTCATCAATGCCAATAAGGATGTTGAGCCAATTAGTTTTCATGCTTTGGAAATAAGCAATACCCAATACCATGCTATTGGAACGCCACTGCCCGAACCCCAAATTTCTATCGAGGTAATATCGGCCACGCAAGAAAAGATGTCGTTGGGTCATAAACCGGGACAAGGGTTGGGTAAAGATTGACAGAGTATCAAGTACCCTATTTGTTTAACCGAGCAAATTGGGACAGCTGGACTAGGCTATTCTGCCAGCTCTAGTCACAGGAATCGTCATAAGCATCATCAGATTCCTTCAACTTCAACCATACGGCGTTTATCTTCGCCTTCAAGCTCCGAGTCCGCACAACCTCCCGTAAAAGTGCCAGCCAATATAATGGCAATGTTATTTCATAAGCCGGTACCGGTGAAGGAGAGAGAAATCTTTGTTCCAGATCCCGCAGTGGAGGAAGAGGAACGAATAATCAAGCAAGACGTCATACGGATGATGTCCGGCATACGCATCATCGTTCATGATGAGCATACCAACAAATACACCCCAGACAATGATTGCCCAGACATAATGGCTATCATTCAGGATAGGGAAAATGATGATAATCCCTCTATCACTGCGATTCACCCGAAATTTGTTCTTGCCAATTGGAACAACATTCCTTGCATTGGTCGTCAAGGGTAAAGCTGACGGAAACTCTTTCTGCCCTGTAGATATAATAACTGCTTACTTTTTTGTACAGTATTAGCGGTTTATTTTGCCAGTATATGCTAACACTGTGTATGATCAACACATTTCATATATACTAAGTGAAAGCATATTTTATTTTAGGACTCTGAATTTAGATGTACCGGTACTTGCTGATACGGTGCCTCTTTTCCACAAGGATTGTACCTTGCATGTAAAGATGAATTCAGCCTTGGTGGATATACAGGATGACATTGAGGTGCCTCCAGAAATTCAAGAATGGGTCAAAGACAAACCCAAACCCAACCTTGATCAAACCACTCCTTTCAATCTCGAAACCTTAGAAAACCCTAAGTTAATCCAGATTGGTTCAGACTTTAACCCAAACCGACGGAATGACATGGTTACGCTACTAACCCAGTTCCAGGATGTTTTTGCATAGTCTCATGAGGATATGGTGGGTTTGTCCACTGACATTGTCCTTCATCGCCTTCCCATTAAAGAGGGATTTAAGTCAGTCAAGTAGAAGCTTAGGCGATTGAAACCTGAATGGAGTTTAAAGGTGAAAGAAGAAATTGTGAAACAATTTCAAGCTGGCATCATAATGGTGTCTACATATCCTGAGTGGATATCCAACATCGTGCCCATACCTAACCTAGAGGGAAGGTGCGAGTTTGCGTGGATTATCGGGACTTGAACAAAGCTTGCTTAAAAGATAGCTTTACCGTGCCATTTATCCACATTCTCATTGACAATAATGCGCAATACGACATGTACTCCTTTGCAGATTGCTTTGCGGGGTATCATCAGATCATGGTTGCCAAGGAAGATCGTGAAAAAACTGCTTTCATCACTCCTTGGGGAACTTTTTGCTATAGATGGTTGTCATTCGGCCTCATCAATGCTGGAGCTACCTATCAACGAGCTATGATGTCTCTTTTCCATGACTTAATGCATAAGGAGATCGAGATCTATGTGGATGACAGCATTGTCAAATCCCGAAAGGAGGATGACCATATAGACCATCTCAGGAAGTTGTTCAATAGGTTGCGTAAGTACAACTTGAAGTTGAATCCAGCTAAATGCGCCTTTAGCGTTAAATCAGGCAAGTTGCTAGGATTTCTAGTCAGACACAAAGGGATAGAGCTGGATCCTGCCAAAATCCAAGCCATCACGGAAATGCCCATTCCTCAGACAGAAAAGGAAATACGGGGATTTTTGGGAAGAATCAACTTCATTAGCAGATTTATCTCTCAACTCACAGCAACCTGTGAGCCTATCTTCAAGCTGTTAAGGAAGAACTCCTCCATGAAATGGAATGAGGAGTGCCAGAATGCCTTCCTTACAATCAAGAAATAGCTAATCAAAGCACCCATCTTGGTACCACCCAGGGATGATGTTCCCCTTTTTATGTATCTGTCCATAAGTGAAAATGCCATGGGCTGCCTGCTGGGACAGAAGGACGATAGAGGCCTAGAACGAGCTATCTATTACCTCAGCAAAAGATTCAGCAGCAGTGAACACAAGTACACTCTGATCGAAAAGACGTGTTTTGCTTTAGCATGGGCTGCCATGAGCTTACAACATTACCTCCATGGGCACACAACCCATCTCATATCCCGCGTGGATCCTCTCAAGTACGTGTTCAGTAAACCCATACTGAATTGTTGGTTGTCCAGATGGCAGTTGATCCTACAACAATTTGACATCGTATATGTAACTCAAAAGTCCATCAGAGGTCAAGGAATTGCAGATCAACTGGCAGTCGCACCATCAGGGGATTTCAAACCCTTGGAAACCTACTTCCATGATGAAGGAGTAATGACAATTCAGCAACACCATCAGTACGATACACGCCAAACGTGGAAGATGTATTTCGATGGAGCTGTTAATATGGAAGGTTCTGGAGCTGGAGCAGTTCTAGTATCTGATACAGGGGAGCAGTATCTCGTCGCCGTCAAATTACAGTTTGTCAGCACCAACAATACGGCTGAGTATGAAGGCTGTCTCATGGGGCTAAAACTTGCTCGTTCAATGGGCTTCAGGCAGTTAACTGTCCTTGGAGATGCGGAGTTGGTAATCAGACAATCCACCGGAATTTATCAAACCAAGGAACTACATTTGCTGCCTTACCATCGGCAGCTTTTAAAGATGGCTTTGGGATTCGAAGAAATATCCTTTCTACACATTCCTCGTAATAGGAATGATTTTGTAGACGCGTTAGCAACTTTGGCCTCCTTGATTCGCATATCAGACAAGGAACACTTGCCAAGCGTCACAATTTCCCTGCACAAGGCCCCAGCCTATGGGAATTACGTTAGAGAAGTGTCGGATGAGCTACCTCCCATCCAACATCCTTGGTATTAGCATATCAAGGAATATATGTGAGATGGATCTACACCCGCTGAGGCGAGCCCGACTGAGAAAAGGCGGATCCATCTATTTGCTATGAAATTCTACCTGAGTGGAGATGCGCTCTATAAAAGAGATGTAGGATTAGGTCTCCTTAGATGTTTATACAAAGATCAAGCCCAAAGGTTTATGGATGAAATCCATGGTAGAGTCTATGGCCCCCACATGAGTGGCCCCCTCCGTGTCAAGAAAGTCCTCAAGACAGGACATTATTAGCTATCTCTCAAAGCTGATTGCAATGACCATGTCAGGAGATGCTATCAGTGCCAGATTCATGGGAATGTTATACACGCCCCTCCACGGGAACTTCACAATATGAGTTCACCTTGGCCCTTCTCAATGTGGGGAATGGACGTTATCGGGCCCATTGAGCCTAAAGCCAGTAATGGTCATCGATTTATCTTCACCATGATTGACTACTTCACCAAGTGGGTAGAAGCAGCCTCCTTCCCTAGGGTTACTTAAGAAGTCGTCATTGCTTTCATCAGAAACAATGCCATTTGTCGATATAGACAACCAGAGGTGATTGTGTCCAACAATGCCAAGAACCTCAACAACAAAATGATGGAGGAATTATGCAGTAAATTCCACATCAAACATCTCAACTCAGTCATCTATCGTCTGAAGATGAATGGTGTTGTTGAAGCGACTAACAAGAACATCAAGAAGATTATACAAAAGATATCCACCAATCACAAAAATTGGTCTGACCTATTTCCTCTGACTCTGTTAGCCTACAGAACCTCAATGCGTACCTCCACTGGGGCAACGCATTAACCTATGAGATGGAAGCAGTGCTCCCCATAGAAGTTGAGATGGAATCCGTCAGAGTATTGATAGACGCTCAGTTGGATGAAGACCAATGGGTACAAGATAGGTATCACCAATTGTCTCTAATAGACGAAAGGTGAACCGCGGCTATCTTCCATGGTCAGTTATATCAGTAAAGGATCGCCCGATCCTACAACAAAAAAGTCCGGCTACGGCAATTCAGATAACATGACTTGGTTTTGAAGAAAATCCTGGACAACCAAGATCAGGCTAAGGGAAAATTTGCTCCTAACTGGGAATAGGAGTACGTAGGCTACGTCGACCTGATCTCCTCTTCAATAGGAGTACGTAGGCAACCATTTTATATGGCCCGGTCGCAATAAAACAAAAACAACAAAAACATTTCCACCCTTTTTCTTACAAAAACAAAAATAAAACAAACATTCCTACACCATTCCTGCCACATACAGCGTTGAACCTCTTACACCAGGTTCGAACTATTCAGACCTAATCTCCTCTTTAATAGGAGTACTTAGGCAGCCATTCATGGTGCGGTCTCACCCCCTACCAAAACACAAACCCTTGTCAGTTGGTACTGGGATCATCCTTCAATCCACTACATTTCATTCGGCTTCAGACCAAAGGGGTAGAATTACCTGAACTCCTCCCAACTAGGAGATTCGGCGACCATCTAAGCTGCGGTCATACCTTGAAGAGCAACACCAATCCATAAGAGATGGAATTAACTAGGCTTCTCCTAAATAGAAGTACTGGTGACCATCTGTGGTGCGGTCAATCTCAAAGAGAAAAGCCACACTCCTCTCCTCATTTCTATACAGAAACCAGTCCCAAGACACCGAGAGATGGTAGGGATACATACAGATCAATGATCCATTCTGAAATATCTAGAGACAACTCAATGTCCATCCACCCAGGAGAAATTCAGAATACATCAAGATCACAAGCCCTGAAGCAGCAAGCAAAATAGCAAGCAAGTAGCAAAGCATATCTAAAAGGGAAGTGATCCAAAAATATATTTCCCTGTCATATATATAATGTTGTTTGATATACACAATGTAAACTGTACATGATAAAATGGCTAAGTTAGTCTGTGCAGGAAAATACAAGATCATCTACAAGTTAGGGTATATACGAGCTAATAAGCCCAACATGGCGTCCCTCTCAGAAGATGGAGGTGAAGCTGTGGTCTCCTGTATGAGAATATCCACATGACCCAACAGATCTACAGCCATCTGTATGGTGACTATATGATCATCAATATATGCGCTCATCTTTGCGACCATGCCAGTGGTAAGTGACCTCACTGCACTACTATCTGTGACGGCTACATCCCGGGCAGATATGGCGATATCCCGCTCAACTATCACTGCATCTCTGGCTGATATAGCCTCATCCCGCTCAACGACGGCGGCATCTCTACGAGCCAATGCCTCGTCTCTCTCCAATAGAGTGGCCTCCCTCCCATCAAGAGCAGTCGACATCATAGATCGAATCTGATCTCTATCAAAGGCCATCAAATAAAGACTCTGCTCTAAGTACTGTGCCGAGTGCTGAATCACAACAGTACTGGTACTAGGAGAATCTGGAAGAAATGCTGACAACCCAGCAGTGGGCTCCTCCTTGATGTAGGTATCAATGTCCTCCATGGGCTCTACATCATCTAACTCGCGCTCCGGTACTGCAAATACTGCTGCAGCCGATAAAATCTCTGTCTCCATCTACGCGGAATAATCTGCAGAATAACCAGTATGACTGACAGAAAAAGTCGTTATCTCGCGCTGATCCCAGTAGGCGTATACCCGAGATCGGTCCTCTACTGAGAGGTACCGAGAAGCTGAACGCTGACCTGTCGCCCCCTTAAAAGGATGAAAATCCTGGAAATGGTTGAACTGCGACATCACGGCCAATGGGTGATAAGTGGTCACTCCCCTCAAACCAGCCAGAAGGAGATAGTCCATGCCCGGAGCATGAGTAATGAAGCTGTATGGTGAGATAAGCCCCGAACACGGCAATATGCTAAATGGATCTCTGATATCTACCAAGAATGTGAACCAGGACAGATCATCTATACACTCTAATGGCTGAAAAGAGTATGACATAGCTACATCATGGGTGAAGCAGTACCCTTGTTGTCTAAGAGTGCCAATTGATCTCAAGTGTGACATGAACCATACATATAGCATGACTGAACTCCCAGTGAACACTCCTATCAGATAAGTGCAGCAGTAGGATGCCGACCGTAGGGTCTCTGCTACAATCATAGGTACAATGGTATGACCCTCCCTGAGAGCGCTCACGGCCATGACAACGCCTATATCTATCTCATCCATATACCGCGGCATATACACATATGACAATACATATAGCATCAGTACGTCAACACTGGCCAAACGCTAATGATCGTCCGATGCGGTGAAATCCCCAGAATGTCGTGAATAGCTATCCTCTGAGCCAAATCTGTCGTACAAAAAAAGCTGGGATATCACGTGGCCAGATGTCAACTCATCATGTACCACTCTGCGCCTCAATTCTGTGAGAGTCATGAATCATCTGCTTATGTCTCCCAAAGCCAGATGCACGCAAGGTCTGTCTAAAGGCAGCATCGTTAAACGTGCATACTCCTCCAGAGTAGGAGTCAACTCATGGGTGCAGAATCAGAATACCTGCCTATCCGGTAGCCAATGCTCTATCATTCCGTCCACAAATCCTGCGGGAACCTGAAAAGTCAAAAAGGTCATGGTATGCTGTAATAAATGATCTACAGTCACCCTGTCTGGTGGTGACATGCTATCATACCACGATCTCATACCCGATGCCACCACTGACGGTGGGGTATGATCTATACGGCTAACTGTCGAAGAAGACATCTGTGCGGGCCGTGTCATAAGACCATCCAGGGTCAATGCCGAATATATCTGGACATACATACATATGCATAACATGATACATGCATAACAGATAATAGATGGCAATATGATATAGGGAATGGAAAAAAATAGTGCATACATTCCTAAGTATATCATCATCTAATACATCATCTCTGTACAACTACAAATACAGGGAAATGGGGCACAGACACCCTACTACTGACAGAGGCCTATCAAAAGATATAGCGAGAATGGCGCATAGCCACACAATATCTAATAGAGGCCTATCAAAAGATATAACGAGAATACACATCAGAAGAAGACAATGGTGTCGATGTCCACATCATCAATCATGTCCACCTGATGTAACTCCTCCTGAGTCACTAGATCTCTATCAATAGGGATGTCAGACCTATATAAAGGAGGATCCGTGCCGACAAAACCAAATGGGTTACCTGAGGGGTCAGCGCCTGAGCTGGAAGGATCAAATGAAGCTGCCTCTGCCGGATCTCTGCCCAAACATCGGATAAATATGTGTGCCCGGTCCAACTGCCGGGTCAAACTATCAATCTAGGTCATATAAGTCGGATCTCGGACACAAGCTATCCAATCCGTCATCATCAAGGGTCCTAGAACCATATCCCCCATAAACTGTGTGGAGCGGGACTGAGCTCCAATAGTTCGAGGGAACCACCACTGATGGAACGTCTCCTGAGTACATGGACCTATGACAATGCAAAACCGTCAACCCCTAACAATGGGATATCAGTGATGGGTGACTGCGATACAGGCCAATAACACCTGACAGGAGGCAAGATCGGTATACGAATCTCCCATGTGGTGCTCCTAATAGTACGCTCTCCTAAATAGATCTCCCAGCCTCTATCTGTGAAGAGAGGAACTCTCCTGGTGGAAATAACATACTCGACTCCAGTCGGGTATCCATCCTCAAAACCCACAGTCAGGTGTTCCCCGGAATAGGGAAGCCATGTGATGGTGTCGGCCGTCAGCAACTCCAGCTGCATACGGCAATGAGTGAATCCCTCAGCTACAGGGACCTCTGGCAGAATCTAATGATGTCATCGTTGTCCTCGTGGATAGGTGTCTAAACCTAGCACACTCACGGGACGTTAGCATGGAAGCCTCTCATAGGCCCAAAACTGTCAACATAAAGGCAAACATCTGCTATCAGTTAACACTCTTAACCTATACATGGTAAATGACAAGAGAAATACTCATCAGTAAAAATGGGTAAAATCCTAGCCAAGCCTCGGTCAAACCCTGTGAGCGCATACGCATGCCCCGGAGGAAATAGGCAAAGGTGTAGGAACCCCAATCATACTCTCCAATACAGTCCACATCACATGCAGCGCTGATCAAAGCGAAAGATACCGTGGAAGAGTTATCTGCTATGAAGCAGCCTCGAATGATCATCAGGAACAATCGCCGCAGAAAGCGATCCCTGATTCTGACATCATCAGGCATAGGCTCACTCAATAGCCCGCTCATAGCATCTACGCTCAAAGGACCTGAACGGACAGTCCTGCCTTTAAGCACCGCCGTCGGAACTCCTAATAAGGATCTAATGGTAGTAGGGATAATATTTGCCATGCAAGGCACTGGCTCCCCTCCGAACTCCATACCTATGATAAATCGCCAATCCATAGGCGTCATCATCACCTCACAATCTAGCAGATGGAGTGACTGAGTCTGATGAAACCATCGCTCAGACAATGCCATGAGATAACCCCATAGTCAACGACGGGGAAGGATGGAGAAGAATGCCCCAAATCCCCACTCATGCACTACCGCTCTATAGTCAGGATGAAGCGCCTGATACATGGAGTGAATGCTGAACCAGTTCCCTCGAGGTTGTGTAAAACCAGGAACCTGCATGAAATGCATATCAACATCAAAACCCTTTAATCCTCATCAATAGGAAAGAAGGAAGATCAAAGTCTAACGCCATACCTCGTTAGCATTCAAATACATCGATGGATGTCTACCCAAATCACCCATCAACTCTAGATTCACCACCTGAATGCTCGGAAGCTCCCTGCGAAGGACATGTGTAGCAGGAGCGGGATCCTCTATCGGAATATTCGTCTCCTCGTCCTCAACGTCTGGAACATCTACTTGGACAGGACGTATCACGGCATCCACCAACCGACGAGGCTGTCTGACAGAATGGGGACGAGGCACTTCAGAAGCCCTCCGCCGTACGCCAGAAGTGGTCCTATAGAAACTGCTCGGCTGATCCGGATCTATAGTATCTGGACAATAAGTCTCCAAATCACCTCAGAAAGGGTGTGGTATTTCCTTACCTGGAGCTTTCTAGAATGCATTTTATGACTATATGCATGCATGCATTTACTTTAACATATAATAGAGTTAAAATGCATGACTACCCAATGCCTACATTTGGAAAAATTTTGTTATAGTTCCCTTTGAAAATAGGACTATCCACGTGCATACAGGCATGTCTAGTTGGCCATTCAGTAGCACACATGCCCTAAAGTCTTATATATAATATATGCATTAAAAATTAAAATCATCATGCATAAGGCCAACCTCAATACTAGGAGTACTTTTCCTTACTACCTTATGCTCATTGGACCTCAAATAGGACAAAAAAATAGCAGAAAAAGGTGTCAATTTGACTGTCTCAAAAGTCAAATTTTTTCACATCATTATGTTCAGCATGGTTTAATACTAACATTTACTATGTTGAATATTTTTTATCTAGTCATTTGTGCATACATAATCATTACTATGTGTTTAGATGCATTTCATGCGATAACTCAAAATCCAATGGACAGAAATGAGAGAAAATACAGGCATATGTTACCAGGATAGTGTAGAACACTCATACGGTGGCAGAATTTGCAGAAAGCAGCCCGAACTCAGCAGATCTGAAGATCGCTTGCGGTTTTCTCTATGCGAAGCAAGTTAAAAGTGACTTGTGAGACCAACCTGCAGGATTATATCATCCACGGTTGGCCGCAGGCCCATCTGCGGCTGCAACAGGTTCACCTGCGGCACCCCCATTCGGGTCCCATCCCTCCGAATCGGTCCAATTCAAGTTGCAAAGGATTTTTACAAGCTGAAAATGCCAAACCAGTGATAAAAACGCTACGCGATTGAGCAGAATAGCCTAAAACCCTGGTTTTTTTGGATCCAACTGTGGCTTTCTTTTCATCCATTGGTATTCGCCCAAACACAGGGTTTACTATACCGATGATTTAAGTCTTTGCATACTACATTCGGCAATACCGTACAGAGGTCCGATGTCGTCATCGTAAGGTTGTCACCCCAATCTTTTCACAAAAGAGGTCCCCGGCGGGGGTTATAACGCATGCTCATCCGTTGACACACAAATCAACGAAGGTCAAGCAGCCTTGACTTTGTTTCAGCCGATGGCAAGTAAACCCATCGAAGCATGGAAAGTTGTTCAATCATTACGTACGTTTATATTCATCATTCCCCAGTGGATCCCCGACGGGGGTTACAATATGAAGTCACGGTAGGGGGTTACAATGCATGCTCATTCATTGACACACATATCAACGAAGGTCAAGCTGCCTTGATATTATTACAGCCGATAGCGATTTAAACCTATCAGAGCTTTCACACCCGACCGCTCGTATTCCCCAGCGGATCCCTAGTGGGGGTCAAATGCATTGTTCCGGTGATCTACACGACATCGAAGGTCAAGCAACCTTGACAGTATATCCCACAGGATTTTTCAGCCGTTGATTCACATGTCGGTGAAATACACGACAACGAAGGTCGGGCATCCTTGACAGCACTTGCTGTTGGCAGTAAATCTAACAGAATCGTGACATGTCCTGACAATACAAACCAGGATATTGTCATCAAGGAGGATTGATGATGGAATATGTTATACACATCCTCAAGCAGATCAAGCTTCATCCCCATAGATCACTCACACATAAGAGGTACATCTTCGGGATCAAGTCATAATCAAAGACACATGACTTTGGTGATAACTCCAACATCAACATCCTAACAAATTCGAATTACACATCAAATCTGGTCATCGTTGCCAATCCCCAGTTGAAGCAATAGGGAGCCAGCAATCATCCCTAGCGTGTTGGGCTACAACCCCGTATACATGCATCGTACATTTGCATCATGTTGCTATCCATAGTACCATGTTCGTCTTGTTACGTTTTAAGTGTCTAGGATTCTTTATCATACACATGCATCGCCATGAATGAGTAAGATAAAGGGGGGCATCTGTAGACACTCGAAATTTTTTGTACACCTGTCACTAACATTGTAGGAGAGCAGATTCATCTTTTAAGAGGAAACCCTGAAAGACGATCCGTATCCATGCCGGATACTACTGGAAGTTTAGCATCAACCCCGGATAGCAATCTGAGAGTAACAATTCCAATCTCAGAGATAACCACGAGGCATGCAGATCAATACCGGAACACACACCGTAGAAGACCGATTAATCTCAAAGATAACCCCGAGGTATCCAGTCTCAGTCCCAACCATGGGAATAGCCACCAACCTTGGTGATAATCCCAAGGAATGTAATTTCGATAATAATCCCAGAAATGCTTGTTACAAATGCAACCAGCTTCAATCTCGGCGCTCACAACGAGATACAATGTACCAGCCCGGCGATAACATCGGGAAGACAGGCACACCTCAAAGATGATAATGTGGACCTTCAACAAATTACAGTAGTCCAATCTCAGCGAAGCTGAGCAACGTCTGCTTTATCAGCCCAATCCGGCGATAACACCGGTGAGGGGCAACATCATCATCTGACCAACACGATGCCTGATAAGTAGGTTTTATACCTACTTATCCTGTATCTTTTGCTTGAATTAGTTGCTTATATTCATGTGTCTTAGTTACTTTTCATGCATTTTATGTTCATTTTGTAGGTTATACGTTTGGAAGCGGTTTGAGCGATTATTGGTAAAGAAAAGCAAGGAAAACGCAAAGAAAAGCAATATTTGGGCTTTCATGTTCATTTCATGTTCTTGGTTTGCAACTTGGACTACATTTTAGAGCTTCTTCTTAGCTTTTTGGAACATCTTGAATCATTCCAATCGGAGTTCGGATGCAAGAGTTATGACATGTGTACCAACGGACGTCGAACGTCACTATTTTGGATGATCATTTGCATAGCAGTCACTTCCAGCCCAATTTCGACCTTCATCCGTTTGTTATTTCTAAATTCTCAAAGAATTAAAGTTGTAGATCTCGTCGATATCTTCGATTTGATATATGGCAGGCCTCATAATTCTTCTTAGATCAAAAGTTATGACCATTTTCCCAAGGGATGTCAGAGCAGAAAATTTTCCGTCACAAAACCGCCGCTGACGTGGGCATCCAAGTCACAAGTCAGTACCATAGCCCGCCGGAGCGGGCCCAAAACAACTATAAACCCCCGTCGGGGCGGGGTAGCCCAGAAAATGCGCGAAAACGCGAATTTTGTCCAATATGAGTCCGGAAAGGATTGTTTCGATCCGATTTGCACTAGGACTTCTAAGAGAACTTCCAAGAGGACTTTAAGACATATAAAGAGACTTATATAAGGAGGAGAAACACAAGGATTAAAAAGAGAGAGAGATTAGATAAAGAATTCCATTAGATTAGAATAGAGTAAATTAGATCAAAATCATAGTTCTAAATAGTTTTGGAGATTGAAGCGACTTGGAGACCATTGAAGATCAAGAGCAGGAGCTTGAGGAAGATAGAGATCTACTGAAAACAGATTTATTCTTTACTCTACTCTTATTTTTATCTTTTAATGTGTATTCAATTGTGGATTCTTAGTTTTAATTCAATAATCATGAACTAATTCTTTGTTTGAGATTACAATGGATCTTATTGTGTAGTTTGTTTTAATATGCTTCGTTATCAATTATTATGTTCTATTGTGAGAATTGCCTATTGTGATTTGAACTTAATTGTTTAATTGATTGGCCATCAATTACCGTAATAATCTATATGAACTCAAGAGATGAAGTATTGATTTAGATCTTATCATAATAGCATGTGTCATAAATTATGTCGATAGCATATTTGTGATTATTGTTAAGGTAGAGATACACTTGGCATCATATGTAATCGGATAGAGAACTTATTCTTCAACCTTCTTCAATTGTAATTCACATAGAGATATAGTGGGTTAGTTGATTAAGGTGTTTAACGGATTTCTATCTTAATTGTGGATTGACGTTGATATGGGTATTATGCATCGAGAGGTGGTTTTATCTGCTTTAGTGTTCTTGATTAACAATTCAGTATAGAAAATAATTGATACGAAGTGTGTTAACTTAAATGAAGCGATAAGTGAAGTTGTGATCTTAAATCTCCGTTATCTTAATTTAACTAGTGGTAATTAGAATTAGTTTACTTATAAATTGAAATTAATTCGTTTAAATAAGATTGAGTTGGTTACGGGTTAGTACTTAGTGATTTTCTATTAAATAATTCTCTATGGGAACGATCCTCTACTCATCACTTTATTACTTGTTGACCACGTACACTTGCGTGTTTTGTGCATATTGATTTTACCCAACAAGTTTTTGGCGCCGTTGCCGGGGAATTAATTTAATAATTATTTACCAATATTTTTAATTTATCAAATTAGTCTTAATTTAAACATTTTTATTTTTATTTTTTTTTCTCTTCTTATATTTCTCTCATTTTAGGTACCATGGATGACTTTGAGTATCAATGGCCATACACGAACGTGACTCAACCAAAGGGAGCGGCGATTGACATACTCGCGACAATTTCTGCATTGTTAGCAAAGTTTGACGAACTTTCTAGGAATTTGGACGTTGTTGCAGCCCAAAGGAGTCAAAGGTTTGCAGTTAATTGTGACTATTGTGCTGGCAATCACCCGAGTAATCAATGCACCATCAATCTTGGGCCGGTACAGTATGGTGGTAACTACCTCAATCAGTATGCATATGATAATTATGATGAAGTTTGGGGTTATCACCCAGATTCTTCATGGAGCTACAACTATCAAGACCAATACTCTATTCCAGATCCATCATACACACCGGAATTTTCATGTCCACCTCCAGTGTCACATGAGACATATAATTCAAGGTTTGACGAATCGTTTTCCAAGTACGTAGCAGCAACTGAGGAGAAGATAAGTAATCAAGCGAGGTCAATTCAAAATCTTCAAAATATGGTAGATCAATTGACCAAAGCCGTAAGCAACCTTCCTCAAAACAATTGGTGTTATGACGAGGATTCCGAGATTGATGCAGTGCCCGAGCCAAATCTGCGACTGGATGAGCCACAAGATATCGAAAGTGTGGAGACAATTGGGTATAATGAAATAGAGATCGGCGAAGATTTAACTTTGAGTACCAATGAAGATGAACCGATTTCATTAGTGTCACATGTACCTTCTCCACCAAAGTTCAAGAATCCGGTTAGATTTGCAAAATCATGCCCACTTGGTAGTCATGTCGTCGGCGAATCTCTTGATGACATAAGAATGAGTACAATTTTCAATCCATGGTGGGACGAGAAAGAGAAGATAGATGAAGAGCCCATTGTGTTTGACACATTTCCATGCCCAAATATGATCACAAACACAATGGAGATAACACCTAGTTATTTGCCCTTCTTCATGGAGATCATACCAAATCAGAGCATGCTAGGTGACTTGGAAGCGATGGCTATCACAAATGGGAACCTACCAGAAGCTATATTATTTTCGATGGATAGAGGGTTCCTCAATTACCGAAGAGGAATTGGATAGCGTTAACCAGACAGAGTCAGGCTGAAAGACTATAATTCAAGCGCTAACTGGGAGGCAACCCAGGAATTTTTTATTTATTTATTTATATGTTTTCCTAGTTTATTTAGTAGATAGGAATCCAAGTATTATTCTAATCCTTGTTGTCTCTCTTCATTGCAGGTATTTGAGGTTCAATGGATAGGAAAATGATCGTCGCCGCCAACGCCACCATCACCACAAGCTTAAATGATTACAGGGAAGTCTTCGTCCACTTTATTGCTTTATTTTACAATGAGGACATTGTAATTGTTAAGTTTGGGGGAGTTAAATAAATTAGGGTTATTTATGTTTGCATTCATGTAGTGTAATTGCATAATAGATTGCATAGTAGACCAGTTGCATAATAGTTTTTATTGATAACCAATAATAATTAAAAAACAATAAAAATTGTTGTTAATAGTTAGTTTGCATATGTCCAATGGTGTCGCATTCTACAGGTTATTCTGGCAAATGATGAGATTGGGAACAAGTTAACCAATATAGTATGGATTATTAGAACTGTGATATAATTACTGTTATGAATCTATTCTTGGACTTGTTTGAAACTGTTATAAAAAGGGTAGCACTAATAACATCTTTGTTGACCGGTTAGTTCAAATTGATACATAAAGGGTTTCTAAAGGATAGTGCTAGCGTGAACCAGAAAATGACAAGGATTGGCAGTGAAGGCTTAAATTAGGCAAGAACCTAAGTTTGGGTGAATATATGTGGGATATATAAGCTTTGAAAAAAAAGAAAAAAAAAGGAAAAAAAAATGCAATATGTTGAGTCTTGTGGTGGGTTGAGGTGAAGCACTCCCCATAAACACAAGCGTGAGATGGAGCGTAAAACGCACTCACCAACCATCTATGAGAAAAAGAAAGAAGAAGAAAAAAAAAGAATAAAACGGGAAAAGTGCAAAAAGCCCCCGTATGAAAAAGAAAAAGAAAAAGAAAAAGAAAGTATAAGTATCCTGCATGTACCCTTGAATTTGGTTAAGTTTAATTTTAGTTGAATCGTGCCTATCTTTGAGATTTTTAAGTTTGTGCTGTATAATTCCTTCTAAGAAGTTGTTTATGTATTGAATTTGGGTCCGTATCAGTTATCTTTGATGTTGATCACACACGCACGCTATACCAGTGATAATCGTTCAAGAATTGAGAATTAATATGTAAGCGTGGATTGGTTTTGATAATTTGTATTGTAAAGTTGCTTGTTTTTTTTGAGGCCGATAGGATAAATCAGTTTATGCGATGTTGTTGGATTTTATTTTAGGCATTTAGATTGTTATTGCATTTCGTTGCATTGCATTGCATTATGTTGTGTTGCTTGAGGACAAATAAATGTTTAAGTTTGGGGGTATTTGATAAGTAGGTTTTATACCTACTTATCCGGTATCTTTTGCTTGAATTAGTTGCTTATATTCATGTGTCTTAGTTACATTTCATGCATTTTATGTTCATTTTGTAGGTTATACGTTTGGAAGCGGTTTGAGCGATTATTGGTAAAGAAAAGCAAGGAAAACGCAAAGAAAAGCAATGTTTGGGCTTTCATGTTCATTTCATGTTCTTGGTTTGTAACTTAGACTACATTGTAGAGCTTCTTCTTAGCTTTCCGGAACATCTTGAATCATTCCAATCGGAGTTCGGATGCAAGAGTTATGACATGTGTACCAACGGACGTCGAACGTCACTATTTTGGATGATCATTTGCACAGCAGTCACTTCCAGCCCAATTTCGACCTTCATCCGTTCGTTATTTCTCAATTCTCAAAGAATGAAAGTTGTAGATCTCGTCGATATCTTCGATTTGATATATGGCAGGCCTCGTAATTCTTCCTGCATCAAAAGTTATGGCCGTTTTTCCAAGGGACGTCAGAGCAAAATATTTTCCATCACAAAACCGCCGCCGGGGTGGGCATCCAAGTCACAAGTCAGTACCATAGCCCGCCGGGGCGGGCCCAAAACAACTATAGACCCCCGCCGGGGCGGTTAAATAAATTAGGGTTATTTATGTTTGCATTCACGTAGTGTAATTGCATAATAGTTTGCATAGTAGACCAGTTGCATAATAGTTTTTATTGATAACCAATAATAAAAAAAAAAAAAATTGTTGTTAATACTTAGTTTGCATATGTCCAATGGTGTCGCATTCTACAGGTTATTCTGGCAAATGATTAGATTGGGAACAAGTTAACCAATATAGTATGGATTATTAGAACTGTGATATAATTACTGTTATGAATCGATTCTTGGACTTGTTTGAAACTGTTATAAAAAGGGTAGCACTAATAACATCTTTGTTGACCGGTTAGTTCAAATTGATATATAAAGGGTTTCTAAAGGATAGTGCTAGCGTGGACCAGAAAATGACAAGGATTGGTAGTGAAGGCTTAAATTAGGTAAGAACCTAAGTTTGGGGGAATATATGTGGGATATATAAGCTTTGAAAAAAAAAGAAAAAAAAAGGAAAAAAATGCAATATGTTGAGTCTTGTGGTGGGTTGAGGTGAAGCACTCCCCATAAACACAAGCGTGAGATGGAGCGTAAAACGCACTCACCAACCATCTATGAGAAAAAGAAAGAAGAAGAAAAAAAAAGAATAAAACGGGAAAAGTACAAAAAGCCCCCGTATGAAAAAGAAAAAGAAAAAGAAAGTATAAGTATCCTGCATGTACCCTTGAATTTTGTTAAGTTTAATTTTAGTTGAATCGTGCCTATCTTTGAGATTTTTAAGTTTGTGCTGTATAATTCCTTCTAAGAAGTTGTTTATGTATTGAATTTGGGTCCGTATCAGTTATCTTTGATGTTGATCACACACGCACGCTATACCAGTGATAATCGTTCAAGAATTGAGAATTAATATGTAAGCGTGGATTGGTTTTGATAATTTGTATTGTAAAGTTGCTTAATTTTTCTGAGGCCGATAGGATAAATCAGTTTATGCGATGTTGTTGGATTTTATTTTAGGCATTTAGATTGTTATTGCATTTCGTTGCATTGCATTGCATTATGTTGTGTTGCTTGAGGACAAGCAAATGTTTAAGTTTGGGGGTATTTGATAAGTAGGTTTTATACCTACTTATCCAGTATCTTTTGCTTGAATTAGTTGCTTATATTCATGTGCCTTAGTTACTTTTCATGTATTTTATGTTCATTTTGTAGGTTATACGTTTGGAAGCGGTTTGAGCGATTATTGGTAAAGAAAAGCAAGGAAAACGCAAAGAAAAGCAATGGTTGGGCTTTCATGTTCATTTTATGTTCTTGATTTGCAATTTGGACTACATTGTAGAGCTTCTTCTTAGCTTTCTAAAATATCTTGAATCATTCCAATCGGAGTTCGGATGCAAGAGTTATGACATGTGTACCAACGGACGTCGAACATCACTATTTTGGATGATCATTTGCATAGCAGTCACTTCCAGCCCAATTTCGACCTTCGTCCGTTCGTTATTTCTCAATTCTTAAAGAATTAAAGTTGTAGATCTCGTCGATATCTTCGATTTGATATATGGCAGGCCTCGTAATTCTTCCTGGATCAAAAGTTATGGCCGTTTTCCCAAGGGACGTTAGAGCAAAAAAATTTCCGTCACAAAACCGCCGCCGGGGTGGGCATCCAAGTCACAAGTCAGTACCATAGCCCGCCGGGGCGGGCCCAAAACAACTATAGACCCCCGCCAGGGCGGGGGTAGCCCAGAAAATGCGCGAAAACGCGAATTTTGTCCAATTTGAGTCCGGAAAGGATTGTTTCGATCCGATTTGCACTAGGACTTCTAAGAGAACTTCCAAGAGGATTTTAAGACATATAAAGACACTTATATAAAGAGGAGAAACACAAGGATTAAAAAGAGAGAGAGATTAGATAAAGGATTCCATTAGATTAGAATAGAGTAAATTAGATCAAAATCATAGTTCTAAATAGTTTTGGAGATTGAAGCGACTTGGAGACCATTGAAGATCAAGAGCAGGAGCTTGAGGAAGATGGAGATCTACTGACAATAGATTTATTCTTTACTCTACTCTTATTTTTATCTTTTAATGTGTATTCAATTGTGGATTCTTAGTTTTAATTCAATAATCATGAACTAATTCTTTGTTTGAGATTACAATGGATCTTATTGTGTAGTTTGTTTTAATATGCTTAGTTATCAATTATTATGTTCTATTGTGAGAATTGTCTATTGTGATTTGAATTTAATTGTTTAATTGATTGGCCATCAATTACCGTGATAATCTATATGAACTCGAGAGATGAAGTATTGATTTAGATCTTATCATAATAGCATGTGTCATAAATTATGTCGATAGCATATTTGTGATTATTGTTAAGGTAGAGATACGCTTGGCATCATATGTAATCGGATAGAGAACTTATTCTTCAACCTTCTTCAATTGTAATTCACATAGAGATATAGTGGGTTAGTTGATTAAGGTGTTTAACGGATTTCTATCTTAATTGTGGATTGACGTTAATATGGGTATTATGCATCGAGAGGTGGTTTTATCTACTTTAGTGTTCTTGATTAACAATTCAGTATAGAAAATAATTGATACGAAGTGTGTTAACTTAAATGAAGCGATAAGTGAAGTTGTGATCTTAAATCTCCGTTATCTTAATTTAACTAGTGGTAATTAGAATTAGTTTACTTATAAATTGAAATTAATTCGTTTAAATAAGATTGAGTTGGTTACGGGTTAGTACTTGGTGATTTTCTATTAAATGATTCTCTGTGAGAACGATACTCTACTCATCACTTTATTACTTGTTGACCACGTACACTTGCGTGTTTTGTGCGTATTGATTTTACCCAACAATAGCCCAGAAAATGCGCGAAAACGCCAATTTTGTCCAATTTGAGTCCGGAAAGGATTGTTTCGATCCGATTTGCACTAGGACTTCTAAGAGAACTTCCAAGAGGACTTTAAGACATATAAAGAGACTTATATAAGGAGGAGAAACACAAGGATTAAAAAGAGAGAGAGATTAGATAAAGGATTCCATTAGATTAGAATAGAGTAAATTAGATCAAAATCATAGTTCTAAATAGTTTTGGAGATTGAAGCGACTTGGAGACCATTGAAGATCAAGAGCAGGAGCTTGAGGAAGATGGAGATCTACTGACAACAGATTTATTCTTTACGCTACTCTTATTTTTATCTTTTAATGTGTATTCAATTGTGGATTCTTAATTTTAATTCAATAATCATGAACTAATTCTTTGTTTGAGATTACAATGGATCTTATTGTGTAGTTTATTTTAATATGCTTCGTTATCAATTATTATGTTCTATTGTGAGAATTGTCTATTGTGATTTGAACTTAATTGTTTAATTGATTGGCCATCAATTACTGTGATAATCTATATGAACTCGAGAGATGAAGTATTGATTTAGATCTTATCATCATAGCATGTGTCATAAATTATGTCGATAGCATATTTGTGATTATTGTTACGGTAGAGATACGCTTGGCATCATATGTAATCGGATAGAGAACTTATTCTTCAACCTTCTTCAATTGTAATTCACATAGAGATATAGTGGGTTAGTTGATTAAGGTGTTTAACGGATTTCTATCTTAATTGTGGATTGACGTTAATATGGGTATTATGCATCGAGAGGTGGTTTTATCTGCTTTAGTGTTCTTGATTAACAATTCAGTATAGAAAATAATTGATACGAAGTGTGTTAACTTAAATAAAGCGATAAGTGAAGTTGTGATCTTAAATCTCCGTTATCTTAATTTAACTAGTGGTAATTAGAATTAGTTTACTTATAAATTGAAATTAATTCCTTTAAATAAGATTGAGTTGGTTACGGGTTAGTACTTGGTGATTTTCTATTAAATAATTCTCTGTGGGAACGATACTCTACTCATCACTTTATTACTTGTTGACCACGTGCACTTGCGTGTTTTGTGCGTATTGATTTTACCCAATAATGCCACGTCACGTCGTCTCAACATCTCTACGTAGCAGTGTCCCATAAGACTAACTGATCCCGAGTGACTATGGTGCGGGGTAACGGATGAAAGTTGAAGCTTGAAGACCGGAGGGCACCGTCCCATCTTTAATGACTTCGCACAAACTCTAATCACATGCCATCGTACAACTCTCGACAACGGCGATCCGAAATAGGTCCTGTATACCTTAAACGGATGCTCGGATTGCACTTCTGAAAGTCCGAGTGGACATTACAGTGCCTGAGTGCACGTACTTTGAGACGACCTGACCCAAAAAACCCGAGCCAACCCGGGTTGCCTCTGGTCTACCTACGGCCCACCACCCTCTATAAATAGAGGGCTTGGGGTGGCCATTTTGTAAGAGAAAACGACGAGGAAGCCCTGCCCAATTTGCTCTGTACTCACCCCAGACTGAGTACTTTCTCATTTTAAACACTTGTGAGCTCACATATAGCTTATTTTATACCTACAAAAGCAAGTGTTTACCCACTTTAAAGATATTGAAGTCTTCTTTGGCAGCCCACTGTAAGCCTTCATTCACACTTTAAAGATTTTCTCTTCATCTTTGCACACACCCTTCTACACGTTGAGAGTCGTGTTGCACACTTTTGCCCGGACTTCGGTCCGTGGTTTATTTTTAGTTTGTATATACATATATATTTATATATATATATATATATATGGACTAACATTATCGAGTTATGCCTCGATTGAGCCTAGACTTCGGTCTGGAGCGTTTAATTGCTTTTGTATATATATACATTTATATATATGAACTGCATGTCGAACTCTGTTCGATGAGCCTAGACTTATGTCTGGTGCATTTAATGGCTTTCTTATATATATAATTATATATATGAACTACTATTAAACTCTGTTCGGTGAGCCTGGATTTCACATCCGGTGCGTTTACTACTTTAATATATATATATATATATACTTATATATATTAACTGTTGTTGGACTTTGTCCGATGAGCCTGAATTTTATATCCGGTGCATTTACATGCTTATATATATATATATATATATATATATATATATATATATATATATATATATATATATATATATATATATATACATTTCTTCCCACCTGGAGTTTACTTCGTGGTGATTGACCGTTTTTACAACTTTCTGTACATTTTGTCCTGCCTGGAGTTTCCTCCGTGGCGGTTGATAGTTTTTATAGCTTTATTTATATTTATGGTCCCCCATGGATATGCTCCGTGGCTGGTGATCATGTATGTATATATATATATATATATATATATATATATATATATATATATATATATATATATATATATATATATACGGCTTTTATATATACATGCTTAATGCTTTTATATCAATTGCGGCATCATGTGAGCCTAAAAATCATGTGATCACAGATTCAGTCCCTTGAATCTAGATTCGGTTCCCGTGATGGACCTTTTCAGCTGTAAATAGCTTGTAAATATATCTGTGATGTTTGCATTTCCTCAGATAGTTTTCATACCCACGAGAAATTCAGCACCTTTTTATACATTATTTTCGTACGGATGCTTCGCATCTGTCAAATAAAATCAATCCAGCTGAATACAGAATAAAATGGGAGTGTAAAAGGTCTCAATTACTATTGAGCATCAGGGTTTAAAAAATCTCTTTTATAAAACATCACTGCCAGATCTTGCTTACAATTAAATTTTTACATAAAATTCAAACCCTGTGCATATAGATGCGAACGAGGCCTCAAACTACTTTCAAATAACAGCACATTGACCCACACACACACACATTCAGATAACAGTTTCTTAAAAAGAGGCGGTCACTGTGGTAACACGGATGTCGGGGGGTGCCTAACACCTTCCCTCCGCATAACCAAGTCCCCGGACCCTAATGAATCTCGGTTTCACCGACCCGTTTAGCATCACATCACTGGGTCAATGTGCAAACCTTTTCTCGGTTGTGTTTGTACAACTAGTTAAAAAACCAACTGGCGACTCTTATAGTCCAATCGTCGACATTATACATGTCGGACCTTTTTCACTTGTTTTTTTAAACAAATCTCACCTAAACTGAGAACACCAAAGAACAAGTAACGGAAAGGGACAATTAAAAATCCCGACGTCGACAATTAATATTAAATTATTAATAAAATTATACTTTAAATATTAAAAGTTATATTTTATAACTTAAAATATCTTTAAACACTTTATTTTCATTTAAAATAGTTTTTATAATATTAAAATCATTTTTAAACTAATTTATTTAATATAATTATTAAATAATTCTAATATCATTAATATCAAATTAATTTTTAAAAACTAATTTTCGGACTTTAAAATAATTTCTAATAATTTATTTTGTATTTTTAATAATTTAAAACCATTTAATACTAATTATTTAATAAAAATAATAATTTAGTAATTAATCTGTCGCTAAAAGTAGCTTTAGTGACAAAATTGTCGCTGATTGTGTTCTTCAGCAAACCTAGATCTTCATAACCGATTTGCAGGGTTATTAGTTTGACCATGCATAGATTCATGATCTAAAGGTTTCTAGGCTGGCTGAAGGGTTAAAATTGTAGTGTTTATGTAATACTACTATCCCAATCAATTTTCATGGCAATAAATGTGACACCCCCAAATTCAGGTTACCTGACCCCCGAGTTTGGTGTTCACGATCCACAACATAATATCATTTAACTACCCATTCATATATAAATAGGAATACATAAGCTTCATTAACTGATATAGTTAATACATTACCCCAGGTTCTCTAACCTTAACATTACAAACATACCCTTTAGTTATACAAAAAGGGTTCACAAATACAACATAATAATAATGTTATTCATAACTAATTAATCACTATGTCTTCGCCCTTGTTCTTCATAGCACCTTCTGTCACTTCTTCCCTAGCTGAAAAGTTTTATTTAGCAAGAGTGAGCAACAAATTTGCCCCGCAAGTTAAGATATACAATGAATGTATATGTATCAGAATAATAGACTATCTATTTTGATAGAATGACACCAAAGTTCGGGGAACTTTGAATTAGCTGAACAATGCGTTAATCAATAACAAGGCTTCTCCCTTTCTATGCAACACAATATTATAATAATGAAAGAGTACAACGCTTTCAAGTTTCTACGATATTCTATTGAATAAACAAGAATCAATTCTACGCAATAATAAAGTGGAATATTTTCCAGATTTATGCTGAGTGATCTCACCAGATCTTTGAACTTATTTTCTCGGGTATATATCAAATATTTACTTTGATACATACTCAGGCGTATCAGAGAACCATAAAGATTAAATCACACCCCTCTGCAAGTATAACAAGTGATCAGCTTTATTATACCCTATATTATGCATAATACTTAACAGCGCGCAATGATCGAATATACGACCCAAAATGTTCCCTTTATATAAAAGGTTGTTCTTCTCAGTCTCAGAATCAAGATTTTTTATTTAACAACGAAATACTGTGATTTCAAATTTTATCTACTTATTAATCTAGCCGAAACAATTGGCATCGATCTATCAATAACAATTGATTTCTCTTCTCATATTTATTAAGTTCTAACAAATGTTCGTCTAGCCAGAATAATTAGCTAAGATATTTCTCAATATAATTTGACAATAAACAGAAATTATCTGTACTGTCAATATTAGTTTCTACAGATATAAATATCCAACAACAGTAATTCTACGAATAGATATTTTTCGAATCAGTAATTCAAATAGAATTATTAATCATGCACTAAATGCGAATAATCAACAATAACTTCCCTGGATATGGTATAATTAGCAATAATTAACCATAAAATAATTGAATAAATATAACTCAAGGTTGAGTTAAGAAACTTGCCTTCCGCGTTGATTATAGCTACACAATATAATTAACTGCGTTCGTAAGACCTATAACCAATAATATCGGTCTCACAATTAGCACAATTATTTATAACACGTAACACTGTATTCTACAGTCAAACTTCTCCTAGGCACATTACCACATAGCCACATTAGTGTTTATAACATATAAAAACACTTATCCAATCTAACTATTTCGGTCTGGTTCGACCTCGGTCTATTTTCGGTATTCTGGTCACCCTATCCGACAATTAACACATTGATTTCTAAGCTTCAATATTATTTTAGATAAATCAAATATCGTTTATAATAATTTTCGAAAGCTTTTAATAATTTATAAACAATTATTATAATTTATAATAATTTTTCAAACACTTAAATCATTTTTAAATGATTTAATTATCAAATAATCTTATTATTATTAATATTTAATAATATAAAAATATTAATAACATACTTGTCAAAATATTAAAGTTATTGTTAATAACTTAAAATATTTTTAAATCATCAATATTCTACTTAAATGATTTTTAAAGTAATTAAAATCATTTTTAAATCATCACCATTAATATTTAAATATTAATGTAATTATTATCAAAATATTAAAAGTCATTAATTATAACTTAAAATATTTTTAAAACATTTTTCTCACTTTTAAATGATTTTTAAATCAATAAAATCATTTTTAATTCATTTATTTAATATCATAATTAAATAAATTTAATATCATTAATATTAATTTATTAATGAGAATTCTCCAAAAATATTGAAAATTATATTTTATAATTTAAAATATTTTCTAACACTTTATTCTTATTTAAAATGATTTTTAAATCATTAAAATCATTTTTAACTTATTTATCTAATTTAATAATTAAATAAATCTAATATCATTAATATTAAATTATTAATGAAAATTCTCCAAAAATATTAAAAGTTACATTTTATAACTCAAAATATTTTTAAATACATTATTCATATTTAAAATGATTTTTTATAATATTAAATCATTTTTTTCTAATTTATTTAATACACTAATTAAATAAATTAAATACCTCTAATATTTAAATAATTATAAATATTAAAGAAAAATATTCCAATTGGTCAAAAATTATTTTTCATAATTTAAAATAATTTTTAAAACAATTTTTGGTAATTTTTATAATTTATTTTCTATTTTTAATTAATTACCGAAAATTCAGAAAATAAAATAAATAAAACCGTCGCTAATAGCTTTTAGCGACACTTGCATGTTGCCTTTGGTGTTCTTGGCTCAAGAACACTGACAAAGTCCGTGTTCAAGGTGCATGGTTTGACCGAATGTAATTTTCAATCTGTACTAGTTCTAAGCAATGTTAAGCATCGATTATGTAGTTAAACTGTAACTCTACAATATCCAACCAACATAATGATCATACAACAAAACAACAAAACAACAAAACGATCTAGCGTCTCAAATTTTTTGTCAGACGGTTTATGGGTTTTCCCAGAAACCCAGAACCTCGACTGATCACTTTCTAATACCAATTAGTCTAGGTTCTGATCATTGTTTTGGTGGTTTTAGTATTTATACATGTAGTATACTTGACAAGGAACACCTAGATGTCAAGATAGCAGTCTAAAAACAACAGATCTACCATGAATCACACGGTCAAAGTCTGTCAGAAAAAGTGTTCATATGCTTTTCTGGAATTTCCAAAAATTCAAGTCATGGCCTTATGGCCTAGTTTGACCACTTACCCCGATCAATCTACTAATTATATACACGATATGAAGCCATACATGTATAGTACAAATATCAGGCTACACGCTCGATACAAAACCACCCTAAAAAAATCAACAATGTCAGATCTGAGCTGTTCAAAAAAATGTCAGATGCTGATCTTACACTTTCTGGGTTACCCAGAAAGTTCATGGTCATGCCTGGTCAACGGGTTTTGACCTTGAATAAAATGATATCTAGACCTCTAATGACTATACAGTCACTTTCAGATGAAAGACAACATACCAAACTATAGATCCAAACAATAAAACATCAAAAATCATAAACACACAAAGATCTAGAACGTCTGACATTGGCTTGTCAGGCGACTTTTTAACTCAAGAACAGATTTTGAAATACATTATTTTTATCCATTTTGATGCTATGGATCCATCATGGATCAACATATAACAACTAAAAACATATTATAACATAAGATTAAACACTAAAACACAAAAAATTTCTAAGCAACAAAGATCAAAATTTAAAATTTGATTTATACATTTTCTTGACAAATCTTAGATCTTGGCTCTCAAATCTGTTATTGGGTGACTTAGGGACTGTATTTAGAACTGAAATACTTAAGGATTTCGTAGCTTTAAGTGAGAGAGAGAGTTGGTGAGAGCTTGGAGAGAAACTAAGGAAAATGATTACACTTTCTCTCTCTAATTCTTTTATATAACTTAGATACATTGTATACAAGCATGCTAGGTGTCAATTGGATCAGATTTGCTGAGATTTGAAGTTACAAAGTCAAGAGAGTTGATCAACAACTAAAGGTTTTGGCCATTTTTACAAGTTTCCTAATAAAAATCCCATAAAGGGCATTTTTGTAATTTGATAAATATATTAAATGGCATTCTTGACATTTATTCAAATCCTTAGGGTGTAAGGGTTTAGGGTTTGGAACACTTAAGGTTTAGGGTTTAAACCATTTAGGTTTACACTTTAATTTCCAAGATTTCCGAATTTCGGTTTTCAAAATAGAAAAGTAATAATTCCAAATTATAATTAGGATTCAATAATTATATTAATCTTTCATAATCATAAAATTTAATCTTGCTAATTAAGTTTAATATTCGTAATTAAAATTACTTAATTTAGCAATTAAGGTCAGAATGATCATTAGGGTTTATAACCCACGAATTAGGCTTTTAATTAGAAAAATAAATTTTCTAAATTACAATTAGGTTTTGTAAAATAGAAATTAATATAACAAAAACATAATTATGGTTTTCTAATCATATTTAAGTTTAATACACACATTAGGCTTATCAATTAGGATTAGGGTTTCCTAATTTAGGGTTTAGGATTCTCGAATATGAAATTAGGGTTTCTCGACTTACGATTGGGATTTCTAACGGTACATTAGGGTTTCTCATCCTGAGATTAGATTTTCTAATCTCTTCTTAGGGTTTATAAATATTAAACCTTACCCGATCAATCATTGATCAATACTACCACACAGTACAAACACGTAATCAATAATATAATTATTTTAATTATATTTTATATCGAATCCCTATCCGGACTTAGGGTTAGGGTTTCTATTCTCCGTTAAGCACAACTCTACTCTATTTTTATTAGTCAATACACAAATTGACCTTCTCGAAACATGTATCACCGATACTTGTCACATAAATGATAATTAATATTAATATTAATTAAAAAAAATTTATTCGCAAATTTTGGATTATTCGAAATCCCGAGTTATCACATTCACCCCTCCTTAAAAGGATTCCGTCCTCGGAATCGCCGCTTTCTTATTCTCTACAATCTTTTAAAGTTGTATCATCAATTCATTTTTATCAATACACTATTAAATTGTGTCTCAAATTTTTAACCTGTGACTTGAATCTATAAAAGAAAACAGTCCACAGAAATATCTAACTCGTATTTCTTGCATAATTTAATTTCTATCCGAACTCGTTACCTGTCTCCTCTTCATGGGCAGCTGCTGCATTTGGAACTGTCATGCTAAAAGTGAATATTGTTGGTCTTCTTGGCTGTGCAGGTCCTCGAATCGCCAAGGTTCCACTACCGGGTCCCTTGTTGGCACTTTTCCTCTCTACATTTCTCTTCGAACAATTCCAGACCAGATGATCGGTCGATCCACACGCAAAAAAACCTTGTGTCTTCTTTGGAATGGGACACTGGGGTGACATGTGTCCTTCTTGACCACAGTTGTAACAGACTCCTTTGTTCTTTAAACAAACTCCTTGATGATGCTTCCCGCAAACTACGCACGACACGCCTTTCTTCCTAATCTCTACTGATTATTAATATCACCATCTCTCTTACGTTTATTAAGATTACTACCTCCACTATCACCTATCATAATATTTCCTTCAGTCTCCCTTCTTTGTTCTTGACTATTCTTCAATACAGCTTCAATTTCTCCTTCAGCGATAATGGCTTTTTCTAATAACGTTGAAAATGAACTAATTTGCAGCACATCCAACCTCTCGAGTACCAACGAATTTAATCCGTTCCTAAAACATCGTGCTTTAAGCTCCTCAGTGTCCACTCGATGTGGAACAAATTTTGCTAACTCGTTGAACTTGACAAAATATTTTGTCACCGTCATATCTTCCTGCTTCAGATTCAAAAATTGTTCTTCCATATTTCTCTTTAGACTTCCCTTCCTTGGCGGCATTATCTGATAAAAATCTTACATTAATTCTCCTTCTTTACACAGATTCTTATTAATAGTACAATAAGAATTAAAAATTCCACATATAATCGCATATAGCACATAGTACATTTAGCTCTTAACACATAGCACTATCCCTTTTTAAATAATATCTGGATTAACAACACAACTTTAAACAAAAGTTGTAATTCTCCAACTTTATACAAAAAGTTTTAATTCTCCATTCACACATAACTATTTCCAGTTCATCAAACTTACCACACCTAGGGGTTCAGGAACTTACCACAATTATATGAGTGTATGAACTTATCCTAGACAGACCTTTGGCGTCCATTCGCTGAGGGGTTCAAAATATTTCATATAATTATGAGTCATGAACTTACCATAAGTATGAGTTTTAAGAACTCAAAAATTATCTTAAATCTTATATTCATATAGAATATAAAGATTTCATTCATACATAAATATTTACAAATGTTCACACATCTTTCTCGATACACTATCAAAAAATACTATCGCTTAAACATAAGCTATCTACCGTCAATTCCCTTCACCCGTCTTCTTCTTACTGGAACACTTGATGAATCCGTGACCCGTTCTCCCAAATGAGTCTTTCCACACTTGCTGCATTGCTTCTTCTTCGGGTTTGAATTTTTAGAATCATCGATGTCGTTGACCCTCTTTCTCTTTTTCTTGCCTTTCTGCTGCTTGATTGGTCCTTCAGATGATCCACTATCTTTGGTCTTCATACTTTCCACATGCGCCTTCATCTCGTTTCGTTCTTCGGTCATTTCGTGTAACGCTTGCTCCGTCTTCCACAACTCCTCCAAGAGAAATACTTTTCTCCGGAGTTCTTGAACTTCTGCAGATACTTGATCTTGTTCTCCAACTTTGATCTTATACTCTTTCTCCACCTTAGCTTCTTCGGACTCTGCCTTCTCATCATCACTCCGATACATCTCGGGATAATCATCATGATCACTCCCCAGATTTACCATAGGTTCATCTTTTCCCACCTCTTCAACTAACTCGCTTTGCGCTGGCACCTCAGCTACTGGCACTAATGCAACAGCTGCTAGCATCTTTGCACTCTTTTCATCTTCTCCAGACATCCTACCATCAGTCTAATTGACTCGATTAATACTTCTCCAGTAAAAACTTTTCACACTATGGGTCCACATATCTCTTTATCGATATATTTCGGCAATCCCTCACTTAGAACTCTAAATGAGTTTTCTCTATTTCACTTATGGTTATAATCCTAGGGTTTTCCCCACCCCACTTAAGGTTTATAACCTACAGCTCTACTACCAACTTGTGACGCCTTGGTCACTACAGCTCTGATACCAACCTGTGACACCCCCAAATCCGGGTTACCTAACCCCCGAGTTTGGTGTTCACGATCCACAATATAATACCATTTAACTACCCATTCATATATAAATAGGAATATATAAGCTTCATTAACTGATATAGTTAATACATTACCCCAGGTTCTCTAACCTTAACATTACAAACATACCCTTTAGTTATAAAAAAAGGGTTCACAAATACAACATAATAATAATGTTATTCATAACTAATTAATCACTATGTCTTCGCCCTTGTTCTTCACAGCACCTTCTGCCACTTCTTTCCTAGCTGAAAAGTTTTATTTAGCAAGGGTGAGCAACAAATTTGCCCCGCAAGTTAAGATATACAATGAAAGTATAAGTATCAGAATAATAGACTATCTATTTTGATAGAATGACACCAAAGTTCGGAGAACTTTGAATTAGCTGAACAATGCGTTAATCAATAACAAGGCTTCTCCCTTTCTATGCAACACAATATTATAATAATGAAAGAGTAAACGCTTTCAAGTTTCTACGATATTCTATTGAATAAACAAGAATCAATTCTACGCAATAACAAAGTGGAATATTTTCTAGATTTATGCTGAGTGATCTCACCAGATCTTTGAACTTATTTTCTCGGGTATATATCAAAGATTTACTTTGATACATACTCAGGCGTATCAGATAACCATAAAGATTATATCATACCCCTCTGCAAATATAATAAGTGATCAGCTTTATTATACCCTATATTATGCATAATACTTAACAGCGCGCAATGATCGAATATACAACCCAAAATATTCCCTTTATATAAAAGGTTGTTCTTCTCAGTCTCAGAATCAAGATTTTTTATTTAACAACGAAATACTATGATTTCAAATTCTATCTACTTATTAATCTAGCCGAAACAATTGTCATCGATCTATCAATAACAATTGATTTCTGTTCTCGTATTTATTAAGTTCTAACAAATGTTCGTCTAGCCAGAATAATTAGCTAAGACATTTCTCAATATAATTTGACAATAAATAGGAATTATCTGTACTGTCAATATTAGTTTCTACAGATATAAATATCTAACAACAGTAATTCTACGAATATATATTTTTCAAATCAGTAATTTAACTTGAATTATTAAGCATGCACTAACTGCGAATAATCAACAATAACTTCCCTGGACATGGTATAATTAGCAATAATTAACCATAAAATAATTGAATGAATATAACTCAAGGTTGAGTCATGAAACTCGTCTTCCGCGTTGATTACAACTACATAATATAATTAACTACGTTCGTAAGACCTATAACCAATAATATTGGTCTTACATTTAGCACAATCATTTATAACGTGTAACACTGTATTCTACAGCCAAACTTCTCCTAGGCACATTATCACATAGCCACATTAGTGTTTATAACCTATATAAACACGTATCCAATCTAACTATTTCGGTCTGGTTGGACCTCGGTCCATTTTCGGTGTTCTGGTCACCCTCTCCGATAATTAACACATTAATTGTCAATTAAACTTGGTCTCTAAGCTTCAATATTATTTTAGATAAATCAAATATCGTTTATAATATTTTTCGGAAGCTTTTAATAATTTATAAACAATTATTATAATTTAAAATAATTTTTCAAACACTTAAATCATTTTTAAATGATTTAATTATCAAATAATCTTATTATTATTAATATTTAATAATATAAAAATATTAATAACATACTTGTCAAAATATCAAAGTTATTGTTAATAACTTAAAATATTTTTAAATCATCAATATTCTACTTAAATCATTTTTAAAGTAATTAAAATCATTTTTAAATCATCACCATTAATATTTAAATATTAATGTAATTATTATCAAAATATTAAAAGTCATTAATTATAACTTAAAATATTTTTAAAACATTTTTCTCACTTTTAAATGATTTTTAAATCAATAAAATCATTATTAATTCATTTATTTAATATCATAATTAAATAAATTTAATATCATTAATATTAATTTATTAATGAGAATTCTCCAAAAATATTGAAAATTATATTTTATAATTTAAAATATTTTCTAACACTTTATTCTTATTTAAAATGATTTTTAAATCATTAAAATATTTTCTAACACTTTATTAATGGCATTCTTACCATTTATTCAAATCCTTAGGGTTTAGGGTTTGGGTTTGGGTTAGGGTTTAGGGTTTGGAACCCTTAGGGTTTAGGGTTTAAACCCTTTAGGTTTACACTTTAATTTCCAAGATTTTCGAATTTCGGTTTTCAAAATAGAAAAGTAATAATTCCAAATTATAATTAGGATTCAATAATTATATTAATATTTCCTAATCATAAAATTTAATCTTGCTAATTAAGATTAATATTCCTAATTAAAATTACTTAATTTAGCAATTAAGGTCAGAATGATCATTAGGGTTTATAACCCACGAATTAGGCTTTTAATTAGAAAAATAAATTTTCTAAATTACAATTAGGTTTTGTAAAATAGAAATTAATATAACAAAAACATAATTAGAGTTTTCTAATCATATTTAAGTTTAATACACACATTAGGCTTACCAATTAGGATTAGGGTTTCCTAATTTAGGGTTTAGGATTCTCGAATATGAAATTAGGGTTTTCCGGCTTTCGATTGGGATTTCTAACGGTACATTAGGGTTTCTCATCCTGAGATTAGATTTTCTAATCTCTTCTTAGGGTTTATAAATATTAAACCTTACCCGATCAATCATTGATCAATACTACCACACAGTACAAACACGTAATCAATAATATAATTATTTTAATTATATTTTATATCGAATCCCTATCCGGACTTAGGGTTAGGGTTTCTATTCTCCGTTAATCACAACTCTACTCTATTTTTATTAGTCAATACACAAATTGACCTTCTCGAAACACGTATCACCGATACTTGTCACATAAATGATAATTAATATTAATATTAATTAAAAAAAAATTATTCGCAAATTTTGGATTATTCGAAATCCCGGGTTATCACAATAAAATCAAATATCAGCAAGATCTAGCCCTCCTAAAATCATGTCAGAACTGTTCTTCAATTTCTGGGCTTTCCAGAAATGAAGAACAGTCGAGGTACCTACTTTTCAAGCTTCGATTCAACCGTTCTGGGTTTAGGGTTTACCTTTTTATGAACAAATTCTGATTTCTTGGCTTGTGATCTTGTTGCCTAATTTTTTAATAGTACTTTAACACGCAAGTATACGCGTTCAATTGTAATATTCAGCAAGCAAGGATATCGTTCTCACGAGAAAATAGACTAATATTTATCAATTACTAATTTTAATGCAATTAATCCTATTTTAAACTACGAAATATTGTTTGTGATTTGAAAATTAAACTTAACAAAACTAATAATTAAAATCAGAATTTCACAAGAATAACTGCAGATTTAACAGGTTAAGATTACAACTTCCCTTAGTATTTCATTTAAACCAATTTACTTCCCATTTAAATTAATTAATTAATATGAATCATTATCCAAGAATACTTTATAAAATTCACGCACTTTTTCCAAAACACGTGAACAAATCCTCCTAACTCCGATCCTTAAGACACAGAATTACAAGGAACACCCTATTTAATTAATTCACTATATTCCTATGTGAATCAAGTTAATTAGGGTCTTCAACACAAATTCTTTTAACGGATACAAAAGACACATATGTATATTCCTATCCTACAAGCTAATCATATTAACCTTATTCAGATTATATGAACAAATGTTATCATATCCAGATCTCAATCCATACTCCATCTTCTAATTTTATATAGATTATCACAGTAATTGTTGGCCAAATAATTAATCAATAAGCAAAAGATATAATAAACAATTCATTAAAAACCAACTTTCATTCAATGAGGAGATTTAATTTAAACTACATACCAAGTTCCGTTGCAATCTTAATGAAAATTTAGTTCATAATAATAATAAAGAAAAACATCAACCAGATTAATAATCCAAACATCTCAGATAATTACAAGAGATAAAACTATAGAAGAGAAGAAGAAACTCTGAATTTTCTCCAATACGCTCCCTTTGATCTTCAGCCCTTGCAATTCTCCTTCGTGTTTTTCTTCGTTGTCCTCTCTGCAAATCTCTTGAAGAATTAAGTGATACCTCTTTTCTAAAGTCTTCTCCTAATTGTATTAGTCTCCTACCTCATTCAGATTCCTTTTCGGCTTCAAAAACCCACTTGGCAGTAGAAAATCCTCCTTTTGCCACACATGAGCGCCTAGGCGCTCAACACAAGCCATTTCCAAGCGCCTGGGCGCTTGACCAGGATTGCGTAATTACAAAAATACCACTCAGCTCTAATTTTAATGATTTTTGAAATTTTTCTTTTTCCAAATGACCAGTTTGTCCCTCCAGCTCCAACCTACAAGAAATAAACACAAAACACATAAAAAGATACTAAAAAAAATAATTAAAGATAGCAATAATTAAGTTTAATAATATCGGATTCATAGGTATAAAACCTACTCATCAAATACCCCCAAACTTAACCAATTGTTTGTCCCCAAGCAACAAACACAATGCAATAACTAAATATGCAATGCAAATACAAATGCAACTATCTACATGCCTAAAATTCCAGCAGCCAAATAGAACAAAATCTATTTATCAAGCCTCAAAGAAATCATAATAAATATGCTAGTACATCATACCAAGACAGATCAATAATTTCCTAGTCAATCATCAAATCTTACCATGTCATTACTGATATAGTGCGTGTGTGCTCAACAACAATGCAAACTAATATAATGCTAAATACAACACATAATAGATCTCCTTAAAGGCATCATCTAGTGTCAACTCACAAAAATCACGAACAAGCTAGATCCAACTAAAGTCAAACATCCACCAAATTCAAGAGTTCCAATCTGGGATACTTATGCTTTACTTATCATTACGGGGGCTTTTTGCTCTTTTCCCATTTTATTGCTCTTTTTTTTCAATTTAAATGATGGATAGTGAGTGCATTTTACACTCCATCTCACGCATGTGTTTATTGAGAGTGTATTTCACGCTTCTTCTCGACCCACTACAGGACTCAATTTATTCAACTCAATATCTTTTTTTTTCTTTTCTTTTTTTTTTTAGCTTATATACCCCAAATATTCCCCCAAACTTATGTTTTTGTCTAAATTCAGTCATCTCCGCCTATTCATGTCTTTTAATCATTCAAACTAGTATTATCCTCAAGAAGTCCATTACGTGTCAATTTAGACTCAATCAGTCAACATAGTTATTTTTATTGTGCTATCCTTATTATAATATTTTCAAACAGGTAAAGATTCAAATCATGACAAGAAATCACATCAAAGTCTTAACAGTCAATACTATACTTGTCTACTCAATTCCAATCTCATCATTGGCCAAAATAGACTTAAACTATCCAATAGTTGGAAATATGCAAATACTTTTGTTTCTTTTTTTTTAAAAAAATTCGAATGAAAACTACTTGAAAAACTACAAAATGAATAAGTTATACTAAATGAATGCAACTGGAACTGGAAGAATGCACCCCCAAACTTAACATATGCAATGTCCTCATTGTATATAACAACAAAAAAAATTTAAGAAATTAGGCACTGAGGACTTCCCTGAAAGATCGAAGCCTTATTCCTCATCAGTATCATCCTCTTCTTCTTCATCAACCTCATCCTCAGGGGGTAAATCAGCCGGGGGGTATGTAGACAAAGGTGGAAATTGGTAGGGAGCGCCTGTTGGATTCATGCGGTCGAACGTCTCTAGGAATGATGCGCTACAGTGCTGATACATCTTTGTTTGTCGCTGAGCCAAACTATCCTGATTTCTTTCCACCCAGTTCAATCCATACTGAACTTGATTAGCCACCATGTCAATCCTTCTAGTTTGATTTCTTAATTCTCGACGAATATCCTCAAAAAAATGCGGTGGTGGCCCATAACTTCCAGCAGCAGCAGTGGGATTATCGTGTGATTATTGATTAGGCTTGGCTGCAGGCTCAGGAGGCATAATAATGAAACCTAACCCTCTCGGGTGTGATGTGCCCCCACCCCATACCTTGTACTTTTTTATCACTGAGTGGTCAATTGCGGCTAAAGGAGGTTGTGTAGCTTCTTCAGCATCCCATTTTACCCCAGCTTGTCGACATAGACCAGTAATCAAAGATGGATGAGGTAGTCCATCTGAGGTCCCTCCTTGAATTGCTCTATCAATTGAATCATGTATAACCTGACCCACATCTATAAATTTTCCTTGTGCAATACAGAAAAGCAATGCTGCCCGTCGATTTATAACATCACTTGTATTTCTGCACGGCATCAACTTGGCACAAATAAAGGCATGCCATGCTTTCCCGTAATTACTTAGTGCGGATGTAGGGAACAAAATAGCTTCTTGTTGATCTGTTAGTTTCCATTGTGTTCTAGGTACACACAAAGCTTGAATGACCTCACTGTAGTCTAGCTCGTGCTCTAAATATTGCGTGAAGCCATTATTGGGTATTGTGTTCAAGCCGTAGTAAGCATTTATTGACCTGAAACTGACTTTCACTGATTTTTCGCTAACCCAAATCATGTTACCAATATGATCTTTTGCATTGGAGTATAATTCCTTAACAATTTTAACGACCGATGAATCCGGTTGGGCTGTAAAGTTCGCCCATCTTCTACTCCCAATCATTTGTAGTAATTCCCCATCTTCTGCCTCTGGCAATAATCCACGCTCAGGAATTAGCGTTTTACTAGAAAGCACATTGTAATATCTTTCGGACGCACTAGCACTTGTAAATCTCTTTTTGTCAAACTTTGTCGAAGTGCCCGAAGTCTCTCCTCTATGCCTTTTAGGAGCCATTAGTCTTGCGTGTTAATTTCTTTCCCAACAAATGATGTTCAGTGGCTTAGTATGGGCAAATCCTCTTGGTGACAAATTATCAAACACTTGGTGTGCAAAAATTTTGAACACTATTGTTAAGCACTCCCCCAAACTTAATTTTCACCAAATTTGTCAATTACTAAGCACACTAGCCTTCCAATGCAATTCAAGCAACAATTAAAAGTACCCAAACCTACTTGAGCCAACACAATGAAAGAACTAACTTCAACTTACTGCCTTAGCTACTATCCAAGCAAATCCAAATAATTTGTAATAAAATCTTGTGCACTTACTTGGTTATAGCCAGATATGATGTTCCGATCAAAGTTGTAGGAGCAATTTTTTTGAGGTTTGAACACTTACTTCAGATAGATGTGATTTGAATGTGAGTTGGTGCCCGAATTGGTAATGAAGGATGACCATATGGAGATTAATTTCCTTTGAGTTTGGGTAGGAGATTGAGTATTTGGTTATCCTTATACAAGAAGAAGTTGATTATTATGGGCTAGATTAGAGGAGGGATGTGATTTGAGTGAGTTTGAGTTGGTGTAGGAGAGCAAGAATGTGTTTGATTTGGGTTTGGAGAAGTCTTGCCCAATTAGGGCTTTTATTATTTTTTTTTCTAAGTTACAGCAAGAGCGCCTAGGCGCTTGGGATTGTATTGGTTGGACCGCCTAGGCGGTTAGCAGTAGAGCCTGTTAGGCAGGTATAGCACCTAGGCGCTTGATTTGGCCTAGGTGGGAGCACTTAGGTGCTTGGGGCACAAATTTGCTTCTGCTGTTGGGCGCCTAGGCGCTTCGGCCTGTCTTGGTGACTTGTGAGCTCCTTCTTGCTTTAAACCTGTATACCACAACTTAAATTCTTAGTCTTTGTTTGCTAGGAGATTAAGACTTATTGTAAAACCATATACTAAGATAAACATACATAATTAACTAAACTAACATACTAAGAAAGAAAAAACAAAAACAAGATACCCTACACCACTAAGCAATTCAATAACACTAAAAATTAAGGACATGATAAGAAATATGAGAATTTAACAAATGGACATTCATTTATTAGGCTTATAAGTGCTTGGCTTTTAGGGGGCGCTGCCCCCTTACAACACCCGCCAGCTCACCGGCGAGCTGGGCAGTCGCTCGCTCATCGGGGAGCGAGACCCCCTACTGGGTAGTCAAACCCGCCAAATATGAAATCTTGTTCCCTATCCTGAAATCAATTAAATATCGTGTTAGAGAACATAAGGGGTGTAACAAATCCTAAACTATAAAAGTTTAACCACTAAATAAACTAACAATAAAGCAAATAAAACAAAATAAAAGTAAAAATAAAAAATAACAAACAAAAATCATGGGTTGCCTCCCAGTTAGCGCTTGGTTTATAGTCTTCAGCCTGACTTTCTTCTCTGTTCTAATCAGCAAGGTTGGTCGATGTCTTTTCACGATCAACACAACCCCCATAGTAGTGCTTCAATCTCTGACCGTTGACTTTAAAATTACGTTTAGAATCCGGGTCTTCCACCTCCACAGCTCTGTGAGGATAAACTTTTGTAATGATAAATGGCCCTGACCAACGGGATTTCAACTTTCCTGAAAACAATTTAAGCCTTGAATTGTATAATAGCACTGTTTGCCCTACTTCAAACTTTCTTTCCAGAATTTTCTCATCATGCCACCTCTTAACCTTTTCTTTATATAACTTCACGTTCTCGTATGATTGGAGTCTGAATTCATCCATTTGGTTCAATTGTAAGAGGCGCTTCTCTCCCGCAGTAGACATATCAAAGTTTAACTTTCGAATTACCCAATAAGCACTGTGTTCTAGTTCAACTGGAAGATGGTAAGCCTTCCCATATACTAACCTATATGGAGACATCCCTATCGGAGTTTTGTAAGCTGTATGATATGCCCATAAAGCATCATCCAACTTACTAGCCCAATCTTTCCGACTAGGGTTCACTATCTTCTCGAGGATTCGTTTCACTTCTCGGTTAGATACCTCGTCTTGACCACTTATTTGTGGATGGTAAGCAGTAGCTATCTTATGAGTGACTCCGTACTTAGTGAGAATAGCTGAGAACCGCTTATTACAGAAGTGCATGCCTTCATCACTAACAATTGCATCAGGAGTGCTGAATCTAGAGAAAATATTCTTCCTAATGAACTTAATCACAACCTTAGCATCATTGGTGGGTGATGCTATAGCTTTTGCCCACTTCTAAACGTAGTCCACTGCTAGAAGTATATAGGAGTTGCTAAAAGATGATGGAAATGGTCCCATGAAGTCGATGCCCCAAACATCAAACAATTCGACTTCTAAGATCATGTTTAGTGGCATCTCTTGTCGCTTTGATATATTACCCACTCTTTGGCATCTGTCACATTTTAATGAAAACACATGGGCATCCTTAAAGAGTGTTGGCCAGAAGAATCCACATTAAATCACCTTAGTTGCCGTTCTTTCTCCCGCAAAATGTCCACCATAGTCAGATGCATGACATTGGTGTAGAATATTCTCCATTTCAACTTTCGGAACGCACCTTCTTATTACTTGATCTCCACACTGTTTAAATAAAAATGGCTCATCCCATAAATACTGTTTCACATCATGGAGAAATTTCTTCTTCTGTTGACTTGTCAAATCTGGCGGAAACACCTTACTCACAATGAAATTTACATAATCTGCATACCATGGTGTATCCATCCTTACCGCAAACAGTTGTTCATCCGGGAAAAATTCATTGATCACTGTTGTGTCATCTTTTTTTAGCTCTGCATTCTCTAATCGTGATAAATGATCAGCAACCTGATTGTCTGTTCCTTTTCGGTCCCGAATCTCCAAGTCAAACTCTTGTAGCAATAATACCCATCTAATTAATCTCGGTTTTGCATCCTTCTTTGCAATTAAGTACTTAATTGCCAAATGATCTGTAAACACGATCACTTTTGTCCCAATTAAATATGAGCAAAATTTATCAAATGCATAAACAACTACTAATAGCTCCTTCTCGGTAGTGGTATAATTCAGTTAGGAATCCGTTAACGTCTTACTAGCATAGTATATAGCATGAAAAATTTAATCCTTTTGTTGGCCAAGAACTGCGCCAATCGCAAAGTCGCTAGCATCACACATTAATTCGAACGGGATACTCCAATCTGGCGCTATGATTACAGGTGTGGTAACAAGTTTCTTCTTAAACACATCAAAAGCTTCCAGGCATGCTTGATCAAAGTTGAATAGGACATCCTTCTCCAAAAGATTGCAAAGTGGTTTCGTGATTTTGGAGAAGTCTTTTATAAATCTTCTATAGAAACCAGCGTGTCCTAAAAAACTTCGAATACCCTTTACTGAAACTGGTGGCGAGAGGTTCTCAATGGTTTCGATCTTAGCTCTATCAACCTAAATTCCTTTTGATGACCCAAGATTATCCCCTCTCGCACCATAAAATGACATTTCTCCCAATTTAAAACCAAATTCGTTTCCATACACCATTTGAGCACGAAAGTGAGATTTTCCAAACAATAATCAAATGAATCCCCAAAAACTGAGAAATCATCCATAAATACCTCGAGATTTTGTTCGACCATATCGGAGAAAATAGCCATCATACACCGTTGAAATGTCGCCGGCGCATTACATAATCCAAAAGACATTCTGCGAAAAGCAAAGGTACCATATGGGCATGTGAATGTCGTCTTCTCCTGATCCTCGGGTGCAATGGCAATCTGGTTATAACCTGAGTATCCATCCAAAAGACAATAATACTCATGCCCTGCAAGCCTGTCCAACATCTGATCTATACACCGTTGAAATGTCGCCGGCGCATTACATAATTCATTATGCTCATTTGTAACTACTGTCATTCCCCTTTTCTTTGGCACACATTGGACCGGACTTACCCATGAGCTATCTGAGATAGGGTAGATAATTCCCAGATCCAACCATTTAATGATTTACTTTTTGACAACTTCCTTCATGATGGGATTGAGTCTTCGTTGTTGTTCAATAGTCAGTTTCGCTTCATCTTCCAATAAAACCTTATGCATGCAAATTGATGCGCTTATTCCCTTGATATCCGCAAGAGTCCACCCAAGAACAGTCTTGTATTGCCAAAGTACCCTTAGTAGCTTTTCTTCTTGAACCTTATCAAGTGATGCAGAAATAATAACTGGAAAGGTAGAAGAAGAACCAAGGTAGGCATACCGTAGATGGTTAGGCAATGGCTTAAGTTCCAAGGTGGGCGGTTCTTCTAAGGATGATTTCACCTTTTCATCCGGTTTTCCCCAATAATCCAGAGGTTCAAATTTTTGCAAACATCGTGTGAACTTCGAAGCTGAATCTAGCATTTGAACCCATTCTAGCACAGTTGAATCATCAGATAAATTTTCACTTACCAATGCAGTTTCAAGAGGGTCTTCATTCACAGACTTACTAAATACCTCCCTCGTCACTCCTTCAATCAGATCAACTCTAAAGCACTCTTCCTCTCCCTTCGAAAATTTCATAGCCTTAAAAACATTAAAAGTTACTTCTTCATCTTGGACTCTCATCGTTAACTCTCCCTTTTGTACATCAATTAATGTCCTTCCAGTGGCTAAAAATGGTCTTTCAAGGATAATGGGTATGTCTTTATCCTCTTCATAGTCCAACACAATGAAGTCGGCTGGAAATATAAATTTGTCCACCTTCACTAATATGTCTTCCACAATACCCCTAGGGTATGTCACTGATCTATCTGCGAGCTGTAAAGAGATATTTGTTGGCTTTGGTGTTGGTAATCCCAACTGAGTGTAGATCAAAAGCGGCATCAAGTTAATACTCGTACCCAAATCACACAAACATCTGTTAAAAAACTGGGGTCCAATCGTGCACGATACGGTGAAGCTACCCGGATCCTTCAACTTTGGTGGTAACTTTCTTTGCAGAATTGCGCTACATTCTTCTGTCAACGCTACAGTTTCAAACTCCCCTAGCTTCCTCTTTCTTGCTAAAATATATTTCATGAATTTTGCATAGCTAGGTATTTGTTCTAAAGCATCTGCAAATGGAATATTAATTTACAGCTTTTTGAACACTTCAAAAAATTTCAAAAACTGTCTATCTAATTTTTACTTTTGCAATCTTTGAGGAAATGGCACAGGTGGTACAATTGTTGTTTGCTTATCTTCTTGTTGTTTTTTCACAACTTTTTCCCCAGATTTACTTTCTGAATTTCCACTCTCTTTTTCACCATCCTCAGCAGAAATTATTTTCTTTTGTCCATCTAAATTTGTAGTCAACTCCTTCCCACTTCTGAGTGTAACTGCCTTACATTGTTCATTTCCATCATTCCTTGGATTTTTCTCCGTATCACTAGGTAAAGAACCTGGAGTTCTAGTATTCAAAGCACTAGCTATCTGCCCAATTTGGTTCTCAAGATTCTTTATTGCAGCCGATTGGTTTTTCGTTGTGGCTTCAAACTGAGTTGCCAATCTTGCCAATAATTCTTCTATTTGTGATAGCTTATCATGTTGATGAGGTTGTGGGTGTTGTTGAGATTGTTGATGTGGCTGAAATCCAGGTGGATATGATTGCCTTGGAGCTTGTGCTTGAGCATGTGACTGATTACTACTCCAAGAAAAATTTGAGTTGTTTCTCACTCTTGGATTGTAACTGTTTAGAAAACTACCTTGCTGCCTGTTATAACTGGAAACAAACTGGACTGACTCAGGATTTATTGCACATTGATCGCTTGAGTGGCTACCCATACATATTTCATAAATCGTTTCCATTTTCTGAACTGGTTGTACCCCAAGTGCATCTATCTTCTTTGTAAGAGCAGAAATCTGAGCTGTCACTTGAGCTGATAATGCTGTCATCGCATCCACTTCATTAACCCCTACTGTCCTTGGCTGAGTCGTTCTTGCTGTTGGCCACTGATAATTATTAGCTGCCATGGTTTCAAGCAACTGATACCCCTCATCATAATTCTTGGCCATAATAGCTCCTCCCGCTGCAGCATCTATACTCGATCTCACTGTGCTGAATAAACCATTATAAAAAGTTTGCACCTGAAGCCATTTAGGAATCCCATGGTGTCGACATTTTCGCAACGAGTCTTTAAATCTCTCCCATGCTTCATATAGTGATTCTGAATAGTGCTGAACGAAAGAGAAGATATCATTCCATAACTTTGCTATTTTTGCAGGCGGGAAAAACTTTGCAATAAATTTCTGGGCTAGGTCGTTCCATGTAGTAATCGAGCCTGGTGGTAGTGAATGGAGCCAACTCTTAGCCTTATCTCTGAGAGTAAATGGAAACAGCCTTAGCCTTATTGCATCCTCTGACACATTATTGTACTTGAAAGTATCGCAGATTTCTATAAAGTTGACTATGTGATCGTTCGGATCATCATTCGGTAACCCTCCAAACTGACATGAATTTTGAATCTTCTGTATTGTCCCCGGTTTTATCTCAAAACTTGTAGCAGTAATGGCAGGCCTCGTAATACTCGACTGAATTTTAGTAACCCGGGGCGTAGCATAATCCCGCAGTGCTTTTTGCTCTTCTTCAGCCATAGTATCTTTCTTATCAAGTGCCTCTTTGGTTTCTTTAACCCACTTACGCAAACGCTGAAAAAAATTTCCGATGTCATCCTCGTAAGGCAATAAATCGGGCTTCTTCGATCGCGTTTGCAAACACTAGTCAAGAACACCTAAATAGAATAGAAAAGAGAAAGTTTAAATTAAGATTAACTCTATCAAAATCAATAATGACAAAATATTAAACTAATCTCCCCGGCAATGGCGCCAAAAACTTGTTGCCTAATTTTTTAATAGCACTTTAACACGCAAGTATACGCATTCAATTGTAATATTTAACAAGCAAGGATATCGTTCCCACGAGAAAATAGACTAATATTTATCAATTACTAATTTCAATGCAATTAATCCTATTTTAAACTACGAAATATTGTTTGTGATTTGAAAATTAAATTTAACAAAACTAATAATTAAAATCAGAATTTCAGAAGAATAACTGCAGATTTAACAGGTTAAGATTACAACTTCCCTTAGTATTTCATTTAAACCAATTCACTTCCAATTTAAATCAATTAATTAATATGAATCATTATCCAAGAATACTTTATAAAATTCACGCACTTTTTCCAAAACACGTGAACAAATTCTCCTAACTCCGATCCTTAAGACACAGAATTACAAGGAACACCCTATTTAATTAATTCACTATATTCCTATATGAATCAAGTTAATTAGGGTTTTCAACACAAATTCTTTCAATGGATACAAAAGACACATAAGTATATTCCTATCCTACAAGCTAATCATATTAACCTTATTCAGATTATATGAACAAATGTTATCATATCCAGATCTCAATCCATACTCCATCTTCTAATTTTATATATATTATCACAGTAATTGTTGGCCAAACAATTAATCAATAAGCAAAAGATATAATAAATAATTCATTAAAAACCAACTTTCATTCAATGAGATGATTTAATTTAAACTACATACCAAGTTCCGTTGCAATCTTAATGAAAATTTAGTTCATAATAATAATAAAGAAAAACATCATCCAGATTAATAATCCAAACATCCCAGATAATTACAAAAGATAAAACTATAGAAGAGAAAAAGAAACTCTGAATTTTCTCCAATACTCTCTCTTTGATCCTCAGCCCTTGCAATTCTCCTTCGTGTTTTTCTTCATTGTCCTCTCTGCAAATCTCTTGAAGAATTAAGTGATACCTCTTTTCTAAAGTCTTCTCCTATTTGTATTAGTCTCCCACCTCATTCAGATTCCTTTTCGGCTTCAAAACCCCACTTGGCAGTAGAAAATCCTCCTTTTTGCCGCACATGAGCGCCTATGCACTCAACACAAGCCATTTCCAAGCGCCTAGGTGCTTGACCAGGACCGCGTAATTACAAAAATGCCACTCAGCTCTAATTTTAATAATTTTTGACATTTTCCTTTTTCCAAATGACTAGTTTGTCCCTCCAGCTCCAACCTACAAGAAATAAACACAAAACAAATAAAAATATACTAAAAAAATAATTAAAGATAGCAATAATTAAGTTTAATAATATTAATTCATAGGTATAAAACATACTCATCAGATCTATTATTAGAAGTCGTGGGGCTTGATTTAGAGACTAGTACACCTTTGGATTTCGTGGGTTTGAGCTTGAGAGAGTATGGCTAAGTCTGGGTTGCACAAATGAGGTAATAATGCACTTTCTCTCTCTTAATCTATGCAAAGCAATTGATGCAATGAATGTGGCTGTTAATAATGGCTGTGAGCTATAGTTTTGTAGGCTTATAGCTTAGACTAGGGTGGCTTGCCAAGATATGGTAGGATTTTGTTATCAATAATTCAACAAATGGGACAAAAAGGGTATAATGATAATTTAGCTTATAATTTTAGGGGTATTCTTGTCTAAGGTACTTAAATCTAAGGTTTAATCACTAGATTTTAAATCTTAAAGTTTCCCAAATAATTTCTAGGGTTTGAAAAATTAAAATTCAAGTGTAATAAAATTTTAATTAAAACACACTAATTAAAATTAGGGGTTTTAATAGAATTTAGGGTTTAAATAATTAGGGTTCCTTAATATCATTAGGGTTCCCAAATTAATATTTCAATTTACTAAAATAATAATTAGGGTTTCTAATTTTAGCAATTAGGTTCCTAATTAGCAAATTAGGGTTTCTAATTTTAATTAGGGTTTTTAAATATTAATTAGGGTTTTCCTAATGTAGACACTCGAAATTTTCTGTACTACTGACACTAACATTGCAGGAAGGCAGATTCGTCTTTTATGAGAGAACCCTGAAAGACAATCCACAACCATACCAGATACTATCGGAGGTTCAGCATCAACCCCAGATCGCAATCTGGGAGTAATCGTTCCAATCTTGGAGAACCCCGAGGCGTACAGATCAATACCGGAACACACACCGGAGAAGACCGATTAATCTCGGAGATAACCCTGAGGTATCCAGTGTCAGCCCTAAATATAGGAATAGCCTCCAACCTTGGTGATAGCCCCAAGGAAAGCAATTTCGGCATTAACCCCAAAAATGCTTGTTACAAGTGCAACCAGCTTCAATCTCGGCGCTCACAACGAGATACACTGTATCAGCCCAGCGATGACATCGGGAAGACAGACACACCTCAAAGATGACAATGAGGACTTTCAACCAATTGCAGCAGTCCAATCCCAGCGAAGCTGAGCAACGTCTGCTGTATCGACCCAACCCGACAATAACACCGGTAAGGGGCAACATCGTCATCTGACCAACACGATGCCATGCCAAGTCATCTCAACACATCTACGCAACAACGGCCCACAAGGCTAACCAATCCCGAGTTGCTATTGTGCGGGGTAACGGATGAAAGTTGAAGCTTGAAGACCGGAGGGCACCGTCCCATCTTCAAAGACTTCGTACAAACTCTAATCCCATGCCATCGTACAAACTCTCAACAACGGCGGTCCGAAATAGGTCTTGTATACCTCAAACAGATGCCCGGATTGCACTTCAGAAAAACTGAGTGGATATTACAGTGCCCGCGGGCACGTACTTCGAGACTACCCGACCCGCCTCTGCTACACCTGCGACTGAGCCGCAGGTACACCTGCGGCACCTTTTGCCTATAAATAAGAGGCTTGGGGCGCTGATTTTTAGGAGAAAAAAGACGGGGAAGCCCTGCAGAATTCGCTCTACACTTCCCATACAGTGTATTTTCTCATTTTAAACACCTGTGAGCTCATATACAACCCTCTTTTGTACCTACAAAAGTCAGTGTTTACCCACTTTAAAGATATAGAAGCCTTTTCTAGCAGTCAGCTATAAGCCTTCTCACACACTTTAGAGTCTTTCTCTTCATCTTTGCACACACCCTTCTACACGTTGAGAGTTGTGTTGCTTGCTTTTGCCCAGACTTCGGTCCGTGGTTTCATTTTAGTCTATATATATATATATATATTTACATATATATTGACTAACATTACTGAGTTATGCCTCGGTTGAGCCTAGACTTTGGTCTGGAGCGTTTATTGCTTTAATATATATATACTTATATATATTAACTGTGTGTCGGACTTTGTCCGATGATCCTAAACTTCGGTTTGGTGCGTTTAATTGCTTTCTTATATATATACACTTATATATATAAACTGTGGTCGAACTCCGTTCGATGAGCCTGGATTTTACATCCGGTACGTTTACTCGCTTTTATATATATACTTATATATATGAACTGCTATCGAACTCTGTTCGGTGAGCCTGGATTTTATATCCGGTGCGTTTACATGCTTATATATATATATATATATATATATATATATATATATACATTTCGTCCCACCTGGAGTTTACTTCATGGTGGTTGACCGTTTTTACAGTTTTATCTACGTTTTGTCCCGCCTGGAGTTTCCTCCGTGACGGTTGATGGCTTTTAACAGCTTTCTTTACATTTCTGATCCCCCATGGAGGTTCTTCGTGGTTGGTGATCATGTATGTATATATATATTTACGGCTTTTATATATATACCTGCTTACTACTTTCATACAAATTGCGGTATCATGTGAGCCTAGAAATCATGTGATCACAGATTCATCCCATTGGATCTAGATTCGGTTCCCGTGATGGACATTTTCAGCTGTAAGCAGCTTGTAAATTATTCTGCGGTGTCTGAATTTCCTCAGATGGTTTCCATACCCACGAGCAAGTCGGCATTATTTTGTACATTATTTTCGTACGGATGCTTCGCAACCGTCAAATAAAATCAACCAAGTCGCGCATTTAATAAAATGGGAGTGCAAAAGGCCTCAATTACTATTGAGCGATAGGGTTTGAAAAAACCTCTTTTATAAAACATCATTGCCATATCTTGCTAAAATTGAATTTTTACATAAATTCAAACCCTGCGTATATAGGTGCGAACGAAGCCTCGTACCACTTTCAAATAACAGCACATTGACTCACATACACACACACACACATTCAGATAATAGTTTCTTGAAAAGAGGCGGTCACCGTGGTAACACGGATGTCAGGGGGTGCGTAACACCTTCCCCCCGCATAACCAAGTCCCCGGACCCTAAATGAATCTCGGTTTCACCGACCCGTATAGCAGTGTCACATCACTGGGTCAATGTGCAAACCTTTTCTCAGTTGTGTTGGTACAACCATTTAAAAAACCAACTGGCGACTCTTAACAGTCCATCGTCGACATTATACATGTCGGACTTTTTTCACTTGTTTTTTCAAATAAATCTCACATAAAATGAGAACACCAAAGAACAAGTAACGGAAAGGGACATCTAAAAATCCCGACGTCGACAGGTGGTGACTCTGCTGGGGACTCCAGTAAGAGGACTTAAGCCGCTATTTCAATCTTTTCAAAATTGTTATCTGCTTGTGTGTGGATATTGCATTTACATTGGATGAATGTGTACGAATGCATGTCTTGTTTATTTAGTGCCTCGCACTATAAACTGCCTGTGATGTTAGTGCCTCGCACTATAAACTGCCTGTGATGTTAGTGCCTCGCACTATAAACTGCTCATGATATTAGTGCTTCGCACATGTCATCATTTCATACGGTGAGATGCGATGTATATGAATGTATGTTGTGTGGTCCCTCCACCAGGAGGCTATCCCGTCGGTGTTTGATTACTGGACTCGTGAGAAGCCTTATTCTCTGAGGCTCAGGAAAGGCACCACCCAAATTCGCTCCAGTGGAAAAACCGGATTAACTTCCCGTCAAGTAGATTGCGATGATTTGGGAACCTTCATGCCAAATAGCCGCGAGAGTAACCTAAGATAGTTCAGCTTCTGATAAACCCAAAACGGAGGAAAGTCTCTTCATGCTCTCATTTTAAATTACACAATTTCATGACATATCTATCTCCATGTAATGAGAAATATGAAGGAATGTGTACACATATACATACATGCTACAAACAGCTGACATCCGTTTTTACAGGATAAAATTCCTAAAATGGACTCATCACATTGCATATTAATATTCACCTTCCCTAAGAACTAAACTATGCAAGTCTTTCGCAGGGAGTCAATTGGGCCTATTACCCGTTCAAAGTCCAAAAAGGCAACAGGCCTACAGTCAATTATGTCATCATCCGACCAGACTGAACTTAATCTAGTTTCTCGCAAAGAATTCGAAGATTAAGCAAATAAATTGCAGATTTGGCTGTTCTGCTCAAAGAATTACACCAGTCTACACAGGGTCAGAAAATACTCGTACATGCTGAATCATCCATCCAAGGAGGGAGTCCGGTCATTACCATACCTGAACTACAGTTGGATATTACCAACAAAACTCATGATGCTCCCCATCCCATTGGAGACCCAGACACTGGTGACATCAAAAAGAAAGTCCTCCAAATGGAAGAGACCCTTCGCACTATCAAAGGAATTGGAACACACGGGAGTGTTTCATATGCTGATATATGTATTTTTCCTGGTGTTCATTATCCAGAAAAGTTTAAAACTCCTGACTTTGAAAAATATGACGGGTTAGGAGATCCTTATACACACTTAAAGGTATTTATTGGAGAACTTGGATCTTATGCAGAGGATGAAAAGCTCAGAATGCAATTATTCCAAAAGAGTCTAACTGGAGAAGCCCGTTCATGGTACACAAGATTAGACAACTCCAAAATCCACAGCTGGGAAAAGCTAGCACATGCCTTCTTCACTCAATACAGCTTTCAAACTCAAATGGCTCCTGATCGGTACCAAAGTACGAAGATCAAAAAATAGTCTAACGAGTCTTTCAGAGAGTATGCCCAGAGGTGGAGACGCCTGGCTGCCCAAGTGAATCCTTCCATGACCGAATCAGAAATGGTCATAACGTTCATAAACATACAAGAAGCTCCCTTCTATGAGAGAGTTTTAGCCGGCATCGGCAAACCGTTTTCTGAAATGGTCAAACATGGGGAGATGGCTGAGATGGGATTAAAATCCGAAAAGATTCAAGACCTAGCCGCACTCAAAGCTGTTGCTGATCACATCCAGTCTGGAAATTATGGGAACAACCTCAGGAGGGTCCATAAAAAGAAAGAGGAAGATGTTTCCCTGATACTACAGGGTCGAAAAGGCAGTCAAAATATGCATGTTCAGAGGAGAAACTATACTCCCTTTCCAGCACAGTTTGTAAACCCTCCAATACCAAAAGGTGGAGAAGCCAAATGCCCTCGAGTGTTCACACCCTTAGGGGATACCCTCGAGAATATCCTTAATCTTCTGATAACACAAAAGAAGATTACACATCTACTTCCATCAGCCAGCCCAAATGGAAGGGGTTTTAATGCTGTTCGGAAATGTGCTTATCATGCCGGGGCACCTGGACATGATACTCAGGATTGTTGGGCCTTGAAACACAAGATCCAAGACCTGATAGACAACGGTGAGATCGTGGTCACTAAACCAGATTAACCTAACGTTCAAGACAGCCCTCTTCCTCAACACAAAGAAGGAGAGGTCAATATGATTAATTGGAGCAGTGGACAGAGTTCCAACTGTAGCTGTGATTCTTCCCAAACCATCAAAGACGGTAATAACAGATGGGATTATGCCAAGTTCCAGTTCACAATGGAACGAAAAATGAAAGCTCTCTGCAAACAAATTGAGCAATTGGCGGAACTGGTGACTTATCAGCATCAAGTGACTCGTCAGCTAATCAGCCAGGAGCATGCCAGTCTCCTGCCCATTGTTATGAATATTCCCTCTTCACTTTCAGAAAATAAAATGCTGGAAGACAAAGTGACAAAGAAAGCAAATGCCAAGGCCCGTCGGGATTTCGCCAACAAAAGGGAATTCACCAATTTGGGTCAACCTATGGAGGAGATACTTCACATGTTAATCACTAAAGGAAGAATCAGTTCCCTTCTACCTCCAATCAACCCCCGTTCGGGATGGTACAATTCTGAGGGAGTATGTCAATATCATTCCCAATCTCGTGGTCACAGCACAGAAGAATGTTGGGCACTCCGCCACCTTATTCAGAACTTAATCGACAGTGGCGTACAATATCCTATTGTTAGCTTGCATAAAGTTTCGTGGAATTATGGTCCCACACTGTGCTATGCGCCAGTGAGAATACAGGTCCCACTAAATGGAAGAGTGTGGTAGCCGTCATATCTACTATAGTTGATCAATCACTCGTCATGCCAATAATTCAACTCAAAGGAAGCAACAATCCTTTGAAAGTGGCCGCTCCCGAGCTAATCAACTTGCCGTACAGAGCACAATATCCTATTGTTAGCTTGCATAAAGTTCCGTAGAATTATGGAGAAGGTGAAGGATCCACCTCACATACCATTACTGTAGTGTCGAAAGAAAATCCACTGTACCTTCCCCAACGGGTGATGAAATCTGCCGTCAAATCAAAGGGAAAAATACCCACGGAGAAGATTGAAAAATTCCTCCACACTATGGGTCATAACGAAGCTACGGTGGTTTTAAGCTTGAAATAAGCTCCACAACAGATATCAATTTTGGACTTGGTCCTCACTTCCGAGAATCACCGAAAGATCTTGTTAAAGGTTTTAGAAGAAGCCTATCTCCCGACATCCGTGGATGAGGAAAAATTTCAACATCTGGTTGATCACATTTTCAACGACAATGTGATATCCTTCACTGATGATGACATTCTGCTTGAAGGGACCGGTCATTGCAAACTGTTGCACATCGCAGTCTTGTCCTTCGGATATATGGTGGCTGGAGTCCTGATAGATGGAGGCTCATCCCTAAATATCTGCCCATATGCTACCTTAGTGAAGATGAATATCAATCCTAATCGAATCCGGAGTAGCCATACTATCATCAAAGCTTTTGATGGAGCCCGCCGGAATTCGGTTGGAGTAATTGAGGTGCTAATTGAGATTGGTCCTCATACATTCTGCGTATCCTTCCATGTGCTCAAGATAGAGTCGGGATACAACCTGCTCTTGGGACGACCATGGATCCACATGGCTGGGGCAGTCCCCTCCACCCTGCATCAATAATTAAAATATATTGTCAACAACAGCCTGGTCACGGTCAACGCTGAACCAGAGTGTCCTCAACACGGGGATTTATCGGTCATCAATGCTAATGCGAACGTTGAACCAGTCAGTTTTCATGCTTTAGAAATAAGCAATACCCAATACCATGCTATTGGAGCACCACTGCCCGAACCCCAGATTTCTATCGAAGTGATGTCAGCCACTCAAGAAATGATGTCGTTGGGTCATAAACCAGGACAAGGGTTGGGTAAAGATTGTCAGGGTATCAAGTACCCTATTCGCTTAACCAAGCACAATGGAACAGCTGGACTAGGCTATTCGGCCAGCTCTAGTCACAGGAACCCTCATAAACATCCACAGGTTCCTTCAGCTTCAACTATGTGGCGTTTATCTTCGCCTTCAAGTGCTGAGTCCGCACAACCTCCTGTAAAGGTGCTAGCCAATGTCATGGCTATGTTATTTCCTAAGCTGAAACTAGTGGAGGAAAACAAAATCGTTATTCCAGATCCCGTAATCGAAGAAGAGGAGCGGAGAATCAAGGAGAACGTTATCCGAATAATGTCGGGCATGCGTATCATCGTCCATGATGAACATACCAACCGATACACCTCAGACGATGATTTCCCAGACATAATGGTCATCATTCGGGACAGGGGGGATGATGACAGTTCCTCCATCACTGCGGTTCACCCGAACTTTGCTCTTGCCAATTGGAACAGCATTCCTTGCATTGGTCGTCAAGGGTAAAGCAGGCAGAAGTTCTTTCTGCCCTGTAGATATAATATCTGCTTACTTTTCTGTATAGTATTAGCAGTTTATTTTGCCAGTATATGCTAACAATGTGTATGATCAAACACGTTTCATATATACTAAGTGAAATCATATTTTGTTTCAGGACTATGAATTTAGATGTGCATGTACTTGCTAATACGATGCCTCTCCTACACAGGGATTGTGCCTTTGATGTAGAGATGAATTCATCCTTGATGGATACACAGGATGACATTGAGGTGCCTCCAAAAATTCTAGAATGGGTCAAAGATACACCTAAACCCAGCTTTGATCAAACCACTTCTTTCAATCTCGGAACCTTAGAAAGCCCTGAGTTAATCCAGATTAGTTCAGACCTTACCCCAAACCAACGGAATGACATGGTTACACTATTAATCCAATTCCAAGATGTGTTTGCATGGTCTCATGAAGACATGGTGGGTTTGTCCACTGACATTGTCCTTCATCGCCTTCCCATTAAAGAGGGATTTAAGCCAGTCAAACAGAAACTCAGGCGATTGAAACCTGAGTGGAGTTTAAAGGTGAAAGAGGAAATTATGAAACAATTTCAGGCTGGCATCATCATGGTGTCTACATATCCTGAGTGGATATCCAATATCGTGCCCGTGCCTTAACCTGGAGGGAAGGTGTGAGTTTGCATGGATTACCGGGACTTAAATAAAGCTTGCCTAAAAGACAGCTTTCCTGTGCCATTTATCCACATTCTCATTGACAATATTGCGCAATACGACATGTACTCCTTTGCTGATTACTTTGCGGGGTATCATCAAATCATGGTGACCGAGGAAGATCGTGAGAAGACTGCCTTCATCTCTCCTTGGGGAACTTTTTGTTATAGACGGTTGTCATTCGGCCTCATCAATGCCGGAGCTACCTATCAACAAGCTGTGATGGCTCTTTTCCACAACTTAATGCGTAAAGAGATTGAGATCTGCGTGGATGACATCATTGTCAAGTCCCGGAAGGAGGATCACCATATAGACCATCTCAGAAAACTATTCAACAGGTTGCATAAGTACAACTTGAAGTTGAATCCAGCCAAATGCGCTTTTGGCGTTAAATCAGGTAAGTTACTAGGATTTCTAGTCAGCCACAAAGGGATTGAGCTAGATCTTGCCAAAATCCAAGCCATCACGGAAATGTCCATTCCTCAGACAGAAAAGGAAATCCGGGGATTTTTGGGAAGAATCAACTTCATTAGCAGGTTCATCTCCCAACTCACAGCAACCTGTGTACCAATCTTTAAACTATTAAGGAAGAACTCCTCCATGAAATGGAATGATGAGTGTCAGAATGCCATCCTTACAATCAAGAAACAGCTAGTCAAAGCTCCTGTGTTGGTACCACCCAGGGATGATGTTCCCCTGTTTATGTACCTATCCGTAAGTGACAATGCTATGGGCTGCATACTGGGGCAGAAGGACGATAGAGGCCAAGAACGAGCTATCTATTACCTCAGTAAAAGGTTCAGCAGCAGTGAACACAAGTACACTCTGATCGAAAAGACTTGTTGTGCTTTAGCATGGGCTTCCATGAGGTTACAGCATTACCTCCATGGTCACACAACCCATCTTATATCCCGCGTAGATCCTCTCAAGTACGTGTTCAACAAACCCATGTTAAATTGTTGGTTATCCAAATGGCAGTTGATCCTACAACAATTTGACATCGTATATGTGACTCAAAAGTCCATCAAAGGTCAAGGAATCGCGGATCAACTGGCCGCCGCACCTTCAGGGGATTTTAAACCCTTAGAAACATATTTTCCTGATGAAGGAGTAATGACAGTACAGCAACACCATCAGTACGATACGCGCCAATCATGGAAGATGTATTTTGATGGAGCTGTTAATATGGAAGGTTCTGGAGCTGGAACAGTTCTAGTATCTGATACGGGGGAGCAGTATCCCGTCGCCGTCAAATTACAATTTGACAGCACCAATAATACAGCTGAGTATGTAGGCTGTCTCATGGGGCAAAAACTTGCCCGTTCAATGGGCATCAGACGGTTAACTGTCCTTGGAGATTCAGAGTTGGTAATCCGATAATCCACCGGAATCTATCAAACCAAGGAACTACATTTGCTGCCTTACCATCGGCAGGTTTTAAAGATGGCTTTGGAGTTTGAAGAAATCTCCTTTCTACATGTTCCTCATAATAGGAATGACTTTGCGGACGCATTAGCAACTTTGGCCTCCTTGGTTCATATATCAGACAAGGAGCAATTGCCAAGCGTCACAATTTCTTTGAACAAGGCCCCAGCCTACGGGAATTATGTTGGAGAAGTATCGGATGAGCTACCTCCCATCCCACAGCCTTGGTATCAGCATATCAAGGAATATCTGCGAGATGAATCTACACCCACTGAGGCGAGCCCAACCGAGAAAAGGCGGATCCATCGACTTGCAATGAAATTCTACCTGAGTGGAGATGCACTCTATAAAAGAGATGCAGGATTAGGCCTCCTCCGGTGTTTAGACAAAGATCAAGCCCAAAGGCTCATAGATGAAATCCATGGCGGAGTCTGTGGTCCCCACATGAGTGGCCCCCTCCTTGTCAAGAAAATCCTCAGAACGGGACATTATTGGCTATCTCTCAAAGATGATTGCCATGACCATGTCAAAAGATGCTATCAGTGCCAGATTCATGGGAATGCTATACACGCCCCTCCACGGGAACTCCACAATATGAGTTCACCTTGGCCCTTCTCAATGTGGGGAATAGACGTTATCGGGCCCATTGAACCTAAAGCCAGTAATGGACATCGGTTTATATTCACCATGATCGACTACTTCACCAAGTGGGTAGAGGCAGCCTCCTTCCCCAGGGTCACTAAAGAAGTCATCATTGCTTTCATCAGAAACAATGTTGTTTGTCGTTATAGGCAACCAGATGTGATTGTGTCAGACAATGCCAAAAACCTCAACAATAAGATGATGGAGGAATTGTGCAGTAAATTCCACATCAAACATCCCAACTCAGTCATCTATCGTCCAAAGATGAACGGTGTTGTTAAAGCGACTAACAAAAATATCAAGAAGATTATGCAAAAGATGTCCGCCAACCACAAAGATTGGCCTGATGTATTGCCTCTGACTCTATTAGCCTACAGAACATCCATGCGTACTTCAACTGGGGCAACCCCCTACGCACTAACCTATGGGATGGAAGCAGTGCTCCCCATAGAAGTTGAGATGGAATCTCTCAGAGTGTTGATAGATTCTCAGCTGGACGAAGATCAATGGGTACAAGACAGGTATCACCAATTGTCTCTAATAGACAAAAGGCGAACCGCGGCTATCTTCCATGGTCAGTTATATCAGCAAAGGATCGTCCGATCCTACAACAAAAAAGTTCGGCTACGGCAATTTAAACAATATGACTTGGTTTTGAAGAAAATCCTGGACAACCAAGATCAATATAAGGGAAAATTAGCTCCTAACTGGGAAGGCCCGTTTATTGTCAAAGAAGTATTGACGGGAGGCGCTCTCGGATTGTAAGAAATGGACGATGATGAATTTCCATAACTTATCAACTCAGACGCCGTGAAACGGTACTATGTCTGAAGTAACTCGCAAACACCCTGGTGTCAAACCATCAGATCACCAGTCATTCCGGTTTTTAACCCTTTACCACATACAACTTTTCTGCACTTTGCCCCTCAGGGAAACATACTTTTCAAGCCAGCAGCCTGGCTTTCCTTTGCGCTCATACAACTTAGGTCATCCCACCGTGGATCGAACCTCTTACGTTTACAGTTTGGCTACCCATACTTGGGATCAAACTTTTCCTCTGCAGTTTATCCTCAACTTAGGATTAAACTTTCTCATCCCCGCACTCTAACCTACACATGGGATTACGCTTTCTCTTCTCGCCCTGAGGGGCGAACTACGTCGACCTGATCTCATCTTCAATAGGAGTACGTAGGCAACCATTTCATATGGCCCGATCGCAATAAAACAAAAACAACAAAAACATTTCTACCCTTCTCTCCTCACAAAAAACAACAAAAATATTCCTACACCATTTCTGTCGCATACAACGTTGAACCTCTTACACCAGGTTCGAACTACGCAGACCTGATCTCCTCTTCAATAGGAATACGTAGGCAGCCATTCATGGTGCGGTCTCACCCCCTACCAAAACACAAACCCTTTTCAGTTGGTACTGGAATCAAACATCAATCCACTACATTTCATTCGGCTTCAGACCAAAGGGATGGAATTACCCTACCTCTCCCCCCAAATAGGAGATTCGGCGACCATCTAAGCTGCGGTCATACCTTGAAGAGTAACGCCAATCCATAAAAGATGGAATTAATTAGGCTTCTCCTGAATAGAAGTATTGGCGATCATCTGTGGTGCGGTCAATCTCAGAGAGGAAAGTCACACTCCTCTCCACATTTCTATATAGAAACCAATCCCAAGACACCAAAAGATGGTACGGATACACAGATCGATGATCCATTATGAACTATCCAGAGACAACTCAATGTCCATCCACCCAGGAGGAATTCAGAATACATCAAGATCACAAGCCCTGAAGCAGCAGGAAAAATATCAAACAAATAGCAAGGTGTATCTAAAAGGGAAGTGATCCAAAAATATATTTCCCTGTCATATATAATGATGTTTGATATACATGATGTAAACTATACATGACAAAATGGCTAAGCTAGTCTGTGCAGGTAAGTACAAGCTAATCTATGAGTCAAGATACACGCGAGCTAGCAAGCCCAACATAGCATCCCTCTCAGAAGAAGGAGGTAAAGATGTGGTCTTCTGTATGAGAGTATCTACACGACCCAATAGATCAGAAGCCGTCTGCATGATGACCATATGCTCATCAATATATGCGCTCATCTCTGCGATTATGTCAGTGGCAAGGGACCTCGCTGCAGTACTGTCTGTGACGGCTACATCCCGGGCAGATATGGCACTATCCCGCTCAACTATCACTGCATCTCTGGCTAATCTGGCCTCATCTCGCTCAACAATAGTGGCATCTTTGTGAGCTAAGGCCTCATCTCTCTCCAACAGAGCGGCCTCCCTCACATCCAGAGCAGTCGACATCATAGATCGAACCTGATCTCTCTCAAAGGTCATCAGCTGAAGACTCTGCTCTAAGTACTGTGCCGAGTGCTGAATCGCAACAGTATTGGTACTAGGAGAATCCAAAAGAAATGCTGGCAACCCAGCAGCAGGCTCCTCCTCGAAGTGGGTATCAATGTCCTCCAAAGGCTCCACACCCTCTGCATCGCTATCCGGTACTGCAGATACTGCTGCAGCCGATAAAACCTCCATCTCCATTCAGGAGGAATACTCTGCGGAATAACCTGGACTGTTCACTGAAAAAGCAGCTCCCTCACGATGGTCCCAACAAGCGTATACACGAGATCGGTCCTCGACTGAGAGGTATCAGGCAGCTGAACGCTGACCTGTCGCCCCTGTGAAAGGATGAAAATCCTGAAACTGGTCGAACTGCGACATCACGGCCAATGGGTGATAAGTAGTCACATCCCTCAAGCCAGCCAGAGGGAGGAAATCCATGCCCGGAGCATGAGTAATAAAGCTGTATGGTGAGCTAAGCCCCGAGCACAGCAATATGCTAAATGGGTCTTTGATGTCTGCCAAAAATGCGGACCAGGACTGAGCATTTATACACTCTGATGGCTGAAAGGAGTATGACATGGCCACATCGTGGGTAAACCAATATCCATGCCGTCTAAGGGTACCAATCGGTCTCAAGTGTGACATGAACCACACATACAGAAGGACTGAGCTCCCAGTAAACACCCCTGATGGATAAGTACTGCAGTAGGATGCTGACCGCAGAGTCTCTGCCAAGATCATAGGCACAATGGTATGACCCTCTCTGAGAGCTCTCACGGCCATGATAACGCCTATATCTATCTCATTCATATACCGCGGCATGTACACATATGATAGTACACATAACATCTGTACGTCAACTCTGGCTAGATGCCAATGATCCTCTGGTGCGGTGAAATCCCCAGAATATCGTGAGTAACTGTCCTCTGAGCCAAATCTATCATACAGAAAACGCTGAGAGATCACATAGCCAGATGTCAGCTCATCCTGCACTACTCTGCGCCTGAATCCTGTGAGAGTCATGAATCGTCTACTCATGTCTCCCAGAGCCATATGCACGCAAGGTCTGTCCAAGGGCAGCATCATCAAACGTGCATACTCCTCCAGAGTAGAAGTTAACTCATGGGTGCCAAAGTGAAATACCTGCCTGTCAGGTCACCAATGCTCTAGCATCCCATCTACGAATCTTGCAGGAACCTGAAATGCCAAAAGAGTCATGGTATGCTGCAGTAATATATCTACGGTTACCCTGGCTGGTGGTGACATACTATGATACCACGATCGCATACCCGATGCCACCACTGACGGTGGGGTATGATCTATACGGCTAACTGTCAAAGAAGACATCTGTGAGGGCCGTGTCATAAGACCATCCAGGGGTCAATGCCGAATATCTCTGGACATATATACATATGCATAACATGATACATGCATAACAGATAATGGATGACAATATGATATAGGGAATGGAAAAGACTGTGCATACATTCCTAAGTATATCATCATCTAATACATCAACTCTGTACAGCTACAAATACAGGGAAATGGGGCACAGACGCCCTACTACTAACAGAGGCCTATCAAAAGATATAGCGAGAATGGGGAACAACCACCCAATATCTAACAGAGGCCTATCAAAAGATATAACGAGAATACATCAGAAGAAGACAATGGTGTCGATATCCACATCATCAGTCATGTCCACCTGATGTAACTCCTCTTGAGTCACTGGATCTCTATCAACAGGGATGTTAGGCCTATAAAGAGGAGGATCTGCGCCGACAAAACCAAATAGGTCGTCCGAGGGGCTAGCGCCTGAGCTGGAAGGAACAAATGACTCCTCCTCTGCTGGATCTCTGCCCAAGTGTCGAATAAATATATGTGCCTGGTCCAACTTACGGGTCAAGCTATCAATCTGGGTCACATGAGTCAGATCTCGGAGACAAGCTATCCAATCTGTCATCGTCACGGATCCAGGAACCATGTCCCCCATAAACTGTGTGACGCGAGACTGGGCTCCAATAGTACGAGGAAGCCACCAACGCTGGAATATCTCCTGAGTACATGGACCCTCTGATAATGCAAATCTGTTAACACCCAACAACGAGATATCAATGGCGGGTGACTGCGATATAGGCCAGTGACGCCTGACAGGAGGTAAGATAGGTATACGAATCTCCTCTATAGTGCTCCTGATAGCACGTTCTCCTAGATAGAGCTCCCAACCGCCATATGTGAAGAGTGGAACTCTCCTGGTGGAAATCAAATACTCGACCCCAGTCGGGTATCCATCCTCAAAATCCACTGTCAAGTGTTCCCCAGAATAGGGAAGCCAGGTGATGGTGTCGACCGTTAGCAACTCCAGCTGCATACGACAATGAGTGAATCCCTCTACTACACGGACCTCGGGCAGAATCGAATGATGCCATCTTCGTCCTCGTGGATAGGTATCTAAACCTAACACACTCACGGGACGCAAACAAGGAAGCCTCTCATAGGCCCAAAACTGCCAACACAATGGCAAGACATCTGCTATCAGTAAACACTCTTAACCTATAAATGGGAAAAGACAAGAGAAATACTCATTAGCAAAAATGGGTAAAATCCTAGTCAAGCCTCGGTCAAACCCTGTGAGCGCATACGCATGCCCCGGAGGAAATAAGCAAAGGTATAGGAGCCCCAATCGTACTCTCCAATACGGTCCACGTCACGCGTAGCGCTGACCAAAGCAAAAGATACCGTGGAAGAGTTATCTGCTATGAAGCAGCCTCGAATGATCATCAGGAACAATCACTGCAAAACGCGATCCCTGATCCTGACATCATCAGGCATGGGCTCACTCAATAGGCCGCTCACAACATCCACGCTCAAAGGACCTGAACGGACAGTCCTTCCTTTGAGCGCCGCCGCTGGAACTCCTAACAAGGATTTGACGGCAGTAGGGGTAAGATTTGCCATGCAAGGCACTGGCTCCCCTCCAAACTCCACGCCGGTGATAAATCGCTAATCCATCGGTGTCATCATCACCTCGTAATCCAGCAGATGGAGTGACTGAGTCAGATGAAACCATCGCTCAAACAATGCCCTGAGGTAACCCCAGGGACAACGACGGGGAAGGATGGAGAAGAATGCCCCAAATCCCCACTCATGCACTACTGCTCTATAATCAGGATAAAGCGCCTGGTATATTGAGTGGATGTTAAACCAGTTCCCTCGAGGCTGTGTAAAACCTGGAACCTGCATAAAATGCAAATCTACGTTAGAACCCTTTAATCCTCATCAATAGGAAAGAATGAAAAGCAAAGTCTAACGCCATACCTCGTTAGCATGTAAGTACATCGATGGATGTCTGCCCAAATCACCCAGCAACTCTGGGTTCGCCACCTAAATACTCGGAAGCACCCTACGAGGGACAGATGCAGTAGGAGCGGGGTCCTCAATATCCACCTCCTCGTCCTCAATGTTCGGAACATCTGCCTGGACAGGACGGATCACAGCCTCCACCAACCAACGAGGCTGTCTGACAGAACTGGGACAAGGCACTTCAAAAGCCCTCCGCCGTACGCCAGAAGCGGTCCTATTGGAACTGCTCAGCTGATCCGGATCCATAATATCTGGACAACAAGTCTCCAAAACACCTCAGAAAGGGTGTGGTATTTCCTTACCTGGAGCTTTCTCTAATGCATTTATGATTATATGCATGCATGTATTTACTTTAACAAATAATAGAGTTAAAATGCATGACTACCCAATGCCTACCTTTTGAAAATTTTTGCCATAGTCCCCTTTGAAAATAGGACTATCCACATGCACTCAGGCATGTTTAGGTGGCCATTCAGTAGCACACCTGTCCCAAAGTTATATACATAATATATGCATTAAAAATCAAAAGCATAATGCATAAGGCCAACCTCAATGCTAGGAGTACTTTGCCTTTCTACCTTTTGCTCATTGGACCTCAAATAGGACAAAAAATAGCAGAAAAAGGTGCCTATTTGACTGTGTCAAAAGTCAAATTTTTTCACATCATTATGTTCAGCATGGTTTAATACTAACATTTACTATGTTGAATATTTTTTATCAAGTCATTTGTGCATACATAACCACTACTATGTGTTTAGATGCATTTCGTGCGATAACTCACAATTTAACGGACAGAAACTAGAGAAAATACAGGCATACGTTACCAGGATAGTGTGGAACACTTGCACGGTGATAGAATTTGCAGAAAGTAGACCGAACTCAGCAGATCTGAAGATGGCTCGCGGTTTTCTCTAAGCAAAATAAGTTGAAAGTCACTTGTGAATGCTGCTGGCTGATGGATATATGACCTGGCCGCAGGCCTATCTGTGGCTACAGCAGGTACACCTGCGGCACCTCCATATGGGTCCCATCCCTCTGGCTCGATCCAGTTCGAGTTGCAAAGGAGGTCTTACGAATTAAAAAGGTCAAATCGAGAATAAAAACGCCACGCGATTGAGCAAAACTGCATACAATCCTGGTCTTCTCTGATGAGACTTTGAATCGGTACATCACGCATTGGTATTCGCCCACACACAGGGTACACTATACCAGTGATCTCAAATGATCTCAGTCAAGCTCGACAATACCGTACGCAGGTCCAATGCCGCTTTCTCAGGATCATCATCCTTGTCAACCTAGATCCCCGACGGGGGTTACAACGTGAGTCCCCGACGGGGGTTACAACGTGAGTCCCCGACAGAGGTTACAACATGAGTCCCCGACGGGGGTTACAACGTGAGTCCCCGACGGGGGTTACAACGTAGATCCCCGGCGGGGGTTACAACGCGTGTTCATCCGTTGACACACAAATCAACAAAGGTCAAGCAGCCTTGACATTATCTCAGCCGATGGCAAGTAAACCCATCAGAGCATACACAGTTGTTCGATCAATGCATACGTCCCCAGTAGATCTCCCGAGGGGTTTGCAACGTGAATTCACAGTAGGGGATTACCACGTACATTCAAGCCGCCTTGACATTATTCCAGCCGATAGAGGGTTAAACCTATCAGAGCTCTGGAGCCATTCGGGGTTTCTTACCACCCGATTATCCATATTCCCCGGCGGGGGGGTCACAACGCAATGTTCCGTTAATCTACACGACAGCGAAAGTCAAGCAACCTTGACAGTATATCCCACAAGATTTTTCAGCCGTTGATTCACATATCGGTGAAATACATGTCAACGAAGGTCAGGCATCCCTGACAGGATTTGTTGTTGGCAGTAACTCCAACAGAACCCTGACATGTTCTGACGATACAAACCAGGAGATTGTCATCAAGGAGGATGGATGATGGAATATGTTATACACATCCTCAAACAGATCAAGCTTTATCCCCACAGATCTCTTACACATAAGAGGTACCTCTGTAGGATCCAGTCCTTATCCAGGAATTTGATGATAACTCCAACATCAACATCCTGACAGACTCAGATTATACATCAAATCTGGTCATCATTACCAATCCCCGGTTGAAGCAACAGGGAGCCATCAATTATCCTAAGCGTGTTGGACTACAACCCCATACACATGCATCATACATCTACATCATGTTGCTATCCATAGTACCCTGTTCGTCTTATTACGCTTCAAGTGTCTAGGATTCTTTATCCTACCCATGCATCGCCATGCATGAATATGATAAAGAGGGGCATCTGTAGACACTCCAAATTTTTGTACTGCTGACACTAACATTGCAGGATGGCAGATTCATATTTTATGAGAGAACCCTGAAAGACAATCCACAACTATACCGGATACTACCGGAGGTTCAGCATCAACCCTAGATCGCAATCTGCGAGTAATCGTTCCAATCTTGGAGAACCCTGAGGCATACAGATCAATACCGGAACACACACCGGAGAAGACCGATTAATCTCAGAGATAACCTCGAGGTATCCAGTCTCAGCCCTAAACATGGGAATAGCCTCCAACCTTGGTGATAGCCCCAAGGAAAGCAATTTCGGTATTAACCCCGGAAATGCTTGTTATAAGTGCAACCAGCTTCAATCTCGATGCTCACAATGAGATACACTGTATCAGACCGGCGATGACATTGGAAAGACAGACACACCTCAAAGATGACAATGAGGACTTTTAACCAATTATAGCAGTCCAATCCCAGCGAAGCTGAGCAACGTCTGTTGTATCGACCCAACCTGACAATAACACCGGTAAGGGGCAACATCGTCATCTGACCAACACGATGCCACGCCAAGTCGTCTCAACACATCTACGCAACAACGGCCCACAAGGCTAACCAATCCTAAGTTACTATTGTGCGGGGTAACGGATGAAAGTTGAAGCTTGAAGACCGGAGGGCACCGTCCCATCTTCAAAGACTTCGTACAAACTCTAATCCCATGCCATCGTACAAACTCTCAACAACGGCGGTCCGAAATAGGTCATGTATACCTCAAACGGATGCCCGGATTGCACTTCAGAAAAATCGAGTGGACATTACAGTGCCTGCGTGCATGTACTTCGAGACGACCCGACTCGACTAAACCGGGCCGACCCGACCCGCCTCTGGTACACCTGCGGCTGAGCTGCAGGTACACCTGCGGCACCTTTTGCCTATAAATAAGAGGCTTGGGGTGCTGATTTTTAAGAGAAAAAAGACGGGGAAGCCCTATAGAATTCGCTCTACACTTGCCATAAAGTGTATTTTCCCATTTTAAACACATGTGACCTCATATACAGCCCTCTTTTGTACCTAAAAAAGCTAGTGTTTACCCATTTTAAAGATATAGAAGCCTTTTCTAGCAGTCAGCTGTAAGCCTTCTCACACACTTTAGAGTCTTTCTCTTTATCTTTGCACACACCCTTCTACACATTGAGAGTCGTGTTGCTTGCTTTTGCCCGGACTTCGGTCCGTGGTTTCATTTCAGTCTATATATATATATATATATATATATATATATATATATATATATATATATACATATATATTGACTAACATTACCGAGTTATGCCTCGGTTGAGCCTAGACTTCGGTCTGGAGCGTTTATTGCTTTAATATATATATATATATATATATATATATATATATATATATATATATATATATATATACTTATATATATTAACTGTGTGTCGAACTTTGTCCGATGAGCCTAAACTTCGGTTTGGTGCATTTAATTGCTTTCTTATATATATATACTTATATATATAAACTGTGGTCGAACTCCGTTCGATGAGCCTGGATTTTACATCCGGTGCATTTACTTGCTTTTATATATACACTTATATATATGAACTGCTATCGAACTCTGTTCGGTGAGCCTGGATTTTATATCTGGTGCGTTTACATGCTTTTATATATATATATATATATATATATATATATATATATATATATATATATATATATATTTACATTTCGTCCCACCTGGAGTTTACTTCGTGGTGGTTGACCGTTTTTACAGTTTTATCTACGTTTTGTCCCGACTGGAGTTTCATCCGTGGCGGTTGATGGCTTTTAATAGCTTTCTTTATATTTTTGATCCCCCATGGAGGTTCTTCGTGGTTGGTGATCATGTCTGTATATATATATTTACGGCTTTTATATATATACCTGCTTACTACTTTCATACAAATTGTGGTATCATGTGAGCCTAGGAATCATGTGATCACAAATTCATCCCATTGGATCTAGATTCGGTTCCCGTGATCGACATTTTCAGCTGTAAGCAGCTTGTAAATTATTCTGCGGTGTCTGAATTTCCTCAGATGGTTTCCATACCCACGAGGAAGTCGGCATTATTTCGTACATTATTTTCGTACGGATGCTTCGCAGCCGTCAAATAAAATCAACCAAGCCGCGCATTTAATAAAATGGGAGTGCAAAAGGCCTCAATTACTATTGAGCGACAGGGTTTGAAAAAACCTCTTTTATAAAACATCATTGCCATATCTTGCTAAAATTGAATTTTTACATAAATTCAAACCCTGCGTATATAGGTGTGAACGAGGCCTCGTACCACTTTCAAATAACAACACATTAACTCACATACACACACACATTAAGATAATAGTTTCTTGAAAAGAGGCGGTCACCGTGGTAACACGGATGTCGGGGGGTGCCTAACACCTTCCCCCCGCATAACCAAGTCCCCGGACCCTAAATGAATCTCGGTTTCATCGACCCATATAGCAATGTCACATCACTGGGTCAATGTGCAAACCTTTTCTCAGTTGTGTTGGTACAACCATTTAAAAAATCAACTGGCGACTCTTAACAGTCCATCGTCGACATTATACATGTCGGACCTTTTTCACTTGTTTTTTCAAACAAATCTCACCTAAAATGAGAACACCAAAGAACAAGTAACGGAAAGGGACATCTAAAAATCCCGACGTCGATACCTAATTACAAGAAATTCTATAATATGCAACATAATTCGTATAACACAATTTCTGACCGATTTTAAACTCCAGTTTTGAGTTTCCAATTACGCTTTATGACAGTAATATTAGGGTTTGTCGTGCTACACCATAATTAACTAACCAATATCAGCCTACACATATACATTATATATTCATAACACTGAAAAATAATATTATAATTAATATAATATTATTATTCTCATTCATTGCTCAAAATCCAAAATTAGGGTTTGGATTCCATATCTGATTTTTCTATCATATATAACACTATTTATTAAGTTAAAAATAATTAACTTAAATAATCTGAAATAAAATTCATATAATAAAATATAATAATCATTATAATAATTCTATAATCATTAAATAATATATAATCATATTTTCATGAAAAATAAATAATAAAAATATTTCTACTACAAAATTAATTATTATAAGAATATACTTTATAATAATCAATAATTCTAAAATAAAATTATTTGCAATTATTCATGTAATAAATAAATTTTATTTATCACCAAAAATACATACACGTTACTTGGCACATATTCTCATCTTTAAAATAATAAAAAAACATATATGCAAAATTTTTCATTTATTTATATAGAAAATATCGGGTTATTACATTCACCCTCCCTTATAAGGATTCCGTCCACAGAATCACCGTTTTAAAACTTATATATATACAAGGATACATAGCCTACACAATCATTGCAAATAGATCTCGATCATAATTGATCGAACAAATCTTTAACTATTCATATAAAGTTTTCTATCTGGTTAAACGAAAATTTTGATTTCCAAAAGAACTTAAATTCCTCCTTCAAAATTTCTTTATAAAATAATTTGCTATATATAGGAAAATTATATATATGAACATCCACGAAAATAAAAGTTATTCGAATAATACCTGGAGTTCCATTTCCAGCTGCCACAGTATCCTGGACCGTCATGTTGAAGACTCTCGCGGTTGCTTTTGTTGGTTTGTTGGTTGAAGTCGGTCCTATGATTGCCAGAGTCCCTCTGCCTTTTCCTGTGATTACACTCCCTGCCTCCATTTTCCTCTTTGGATAATCCTTCACCTTATGCTCCATAGATCCACACAGAAAACACCCAATGTTCATCCTTGAGTTGGGGCAGTTGGGAGAAATATGGCCCTCCTGCCCGCACTCGTAACATACAAACTTATCCTTCAGACACTCCCCAGAGTGATTCTTCCCACAGTTCCCACATTGAACTACCTGCTTCTTCACACCTTCCTGTTTTACCTGGACATTCCCAAATTAATTTTCTTTTCTCTTTTCACCCCTATTACCACTATTAGCTTCCACCTTCACAGCACCTTCTGCCTTGCCTTTGTTCTTCTTCTCCTTGTTGTAGAGGCTCATGGCCTCCCTCCCCTCCTCGGCTATAATAGCCTTTTCCATGAGTGCTGCAAAAGTATTGATTTGCAACACCGCCACCTTGTTGTAGAGCCAGGGTTTTAAGCCCAGCTCAAACCTTCTTGCCTTCCTATCCTCCGTATCAACTTGATGCGGAGCGAACCTAGCCAACTCATTAAACTTTGTGGCATACTCCGCAACAGTCATGTTCTCCTACTTTAACTCCAGAAATTTCACATCTATCCTAGCCTACATACTAGCTGAGAGATAGTTTTAGAAAAATAGAGTTTTAAACCTAGCCCAAGTAACTACTCCTTCTCCTGCTCTAGTTTGATTTGCTTCCCACCAAAAGTTAGCCTCCCACTTCATCATATAAGTGGCAAAAGTGATCTTTTGCCCCTCATATATCCTAGCAATTATGAATGTCTTTTCTATCTCGGTAATCCATGTCTGGGCTTCTATAGGGTCAGCTGATCCCCTAAATTCCGGTGGTCCTACTGCCTTGAAGTCTTTAAATTTTGCCAAACGATTGTCTGGCTGGTATTCCCTACTGTATAGCCTAAGCTACCATGTTCGTAAAGTTTTGCATCGGGTCTTGCTGTTGTCCCCCAGCGTTGTTGACAGATTATTTTGCCCTTTAATTTCGTATTCGACGTCTTGGCGGCATTATCTGATTACATAAAATCATAAATTTAACTTACATTCTTAATCTTATTGTATAAGTTTAACATGTAACATAAAGTTTTATACAAAACTTATTCCATTAATTAAATATAAATTCAAATTTATTCAACCAGTCATAGAACTTTACATAACATAACTCATATTGTTATCCCTTTGTGACCACAAAAGTCAGGAATTACTGCAATGACTTACACAAAAGTTAGGATTATTACCTTACACACGTACATTATCATACATACATAATTAACTACTAATCCTATTTATTTCCTAAGTCGCGGTCTTTCATCCTTCTTTTCCCCTTCTTGCTCGACGTTGTGCACGATTTGTTGCTTTCGGCTCTCATTTGATTAATTTGGATTTTAAGCTTATCTTGTTCCTCCATAGTTTCCATTAATGCTTTTTGTAACTGACTGTTTAATAGCCTTTCTATTTCCCACAACCTTTCTAGAGAATAAACCTTGTTCTTCAGATTCTGCACCTCCGTTGATGCTTGATCAGTTCCAACTTTAGTGTCTGAATCACTATCTGTCAGTTCCACCATTTCTGGATCTGGTACTATATTTTCTAATACCACCACCTCATCAAGGTTGCTTGCACTATGAGCCTCTATTTCAGCTATTGGCTTTAATATTGGTCACTTCTTTACAATCTGAGGGTATCCTAATTCTTTTCCTTCTGCCATCTACACACAAATTATCCTGATTAGCACATAGTATATACACACAGTAAATAATAATTTTATAAAAGTTATCTTTTATTTTGTTTAACGATGAATTTATTCAATTCATCTCCTTTTAAACTCTATATAAGTTATCTGTATTTTCAACGTTTCCCCATATTCTAAGGTTATAGCCTAAGGTCTACCACACCTAAGGTTTCTAACCCTAAGACTTTGATACCAACCTGTGACGCCCCCAAATTCAGGTACTTAAAACCCAAACTCGGTGCTTCACGATACCATTTCTATGAGCGGAATAATACTAACAATAATTACAATAATATAAATATCAAACTTAATTTACATATATCAAAGTCTAAATCCCAGGTACGATACCTTTAAACATTCATTACATCATAGATAATAAATAAGATTGTCTTAATAAGCTTTAACTATTACACCGAATTTTATAAAACTCATTCGAACAGCTTTCTTTTCCCTTTGTTCTTGCCTGATCCTTCGGTTTGATCATACTTAGCTGAAAATATTTAAATTTAAAGCAAGAATGAGCATTTGATTGCCCAACAAGTAATAACAATAATATATATTAGCTGAAAGAATTAAATATTTTCTTTGAATGATACTTCTACAATGAATCAACAATTGCGAAGTAAGTTGAACCAATAATAATAGCATATCAATTCTATATCAAATTTTTGAAACTACGTACTGACTATAACTAGAGATTAGTCGACAGACTATGAACATTATTTTCTATTTTCGAAAAGGTTAAACATAACTTCATCTGTAAACCGTCATAACTTGCAGGCACGGGGGGTGATCAGCCCGTTATGCCCTGTATTGATCAATACTACATACAAAAACGATATTATCGTTCATCTTATCCACCTTAGGTACAAAAAAGTTTTCCCATGTTCGGGATATTCATACCTAGTCTGGAATCCGAACCAAAATAATCTGGTTGGATACAATAAAGTTCTATCTTGTTCAACAATATTTTTAAGTTTGTGTCTAGCCAAATCAAATAGCTTAGACAGCTTTTAAGTCAACGTATACATATTGGAAATCAATAAGTATGTATCAACATGTGATTAAATACAATGATTATCCAAGTGGGGACACTTGTATAACCATATTTAGAAACTAACGAACAGAATAAATATCTGAATTATACACTAATACTGTGTTCAAAAATAATGATCGGATAATTTAAGAACTGGTATGAAAATGAATAATTAGATACATAATCAATAACAATAGAGTTAATAATTTGGCACAATAATATGATTCTGAAACTTTCTTACCCATGTCCATTGCATAAAGTAAATGCAAGATTAGGATGCTTGCACAATGTAAAGAAAAGTTCAGATACTTGCACAATGTAAAGAATAGTTCAGATACTTGCCTGAGCTGCTGCTTACAGTAACGCAACTTAGATTAATCTTTTATTTTGAAACCTATCATTAATAAGATCATTCGTTCGATTAGAATAATGTATCATAACACATAGTACTACTATTTGTAGTCAGCACATAACCTAATCACATTGTCACATATTTTAACAGTCATTGATTCACTAACAAACACGTATCTAGACCAATTATCTAAGTCCGAATCGATTTCTGAAATATTTTGGTGTACCAACGGCTTTATCGGGTAATTATTGAGTCTAAGACTCTATCCTGAATTTCAGTATCTGCAAGTATCAGTCATATTATTTTTAATTGACTTATAATAATTTGTAAATAATTATTATAATTTATCATAATTTTTCAAACATCGGAATCATTATTAAATGATTTAAATATTAACTAATTCTATTATCATTAATATTAAATTATTAATGAAACCATTGCCAAAATAATAAAGTTATTTATAATAATTCAAAATATTTTTAAAGTATTAATATTACCCTTAAATAATTTTTAAAACATTAAAAATTATTTTTAAATAATTACCATTAATATTTAAATATTAATGTACTATTCCTCAAAATATTAAAAGTCATTAAGTATAACTTAAAATATTTTTAATTCATTTATATCCTTTTTAAATGATTTTTAAATTAATAAAACCATTTTAAAATTATTATTTAATATAATTATTAAATAAATTTAATATCATTAATATTAAATTAATATCATTAATATTAAATTATTAATGAAATTATCCTTTAAATATTAAAAGTTATATTTTATAACTTAAAATATCTTTAAACACTTTATTTTCATTTAAAATAATTTTTATAATATTAAAATCATTTTTAAACTAATTTATTTAATATAATTATTAAATAATTCTAATATTATTAATATCAAATTAATTAATAAAATTTACCTTTAAATATTGAAAGTTATATTTTATAACTTAAAATATTTTTAAATACCTTATTATTATTTAAAATAATTTTTAATATAATAAAATCATTTTTAATTAATTTATTTAATTCATTTATTAAATTACTAAATTATCATTAATGTTAATTTATTAATGAAATTTATCACAAAATATTAAAAGTCATTAAAAATAACTTAAAATATTTTCTTATATCATAATATAATTTTAAATGATTTTTCGAGTATTAAAATCATTTTTAAATAATTAAAAAGTAATTTTCGGACTTTAAAATAATTTTTAATAATTTATTTTATATTTTTAATAATTTAAAACCATTTAATACTAATTATTTAATAAAAATAATAATTTAGTAATTAATGTGTCGCTAAAAGTAGCTTTAGTGACAAAATTATCGCTGATTGTGTTCTTCAGCAAACCCAGATCTTCATAACCGGTTTGCAGGGTTATTAGTTTGACCATGCATAGATTCATGATCTAAAGGTTTCTAGGCTGGCTGAAGGGTTAAAATTGTAGTGTTTATGTAATACTACTATCCCAATCAATTTTCATGGCAATAAAATCAAATATCAGCAAGATCTAGCCCTCCTAAAATCATGTCAGAACTGTTCTTCAATTTTTGGATTTTCTAGAAATGAAGAACAGTCGAGGTACCTACTTTCCAAGCTTCGATTCAACCGTTCTGGGCATGCTATGTTTATTCTAATGGTTCATACGTATAGAGTACATGACAAGGAACAATAACATATCATTAGATCATCATAACATCAACACAAACAAGCGATATAGGCCGATCAAAGTAGTCCCTAGAAACAGTTCTTGAACATTTCGGGAAAACCCAGAAATGTTCATAGGCAAACGGTCAACCCACTTTTGACCTTGAATAACTTGGATCCCATTAAGCATCTAGGTTATCTAAAGGCTTTAATATGAAGTATATATATCAGACTACAACATCCAATTAACAACATAACCAAAATATCAACACACTGACAGATCTAAACGCTTGAATAAGTTGTCAGACGCTGGTTCACGGTTTCTGGGTTGCCCAGAAATGGCTCGGTCATGGTCGGTCAACCGACTTTGACCAATAATAACTATTAATCTATGCATGATCTGGTCCTTCTATGAGTTCCAGAACACAGATCTCATGACATACTACAAGATCAAACACTTAAAACACAAAGACAAAACACAGACAGAGATCTACAAGGACTGACATTTGGTTGTCAGAACACAAAACAAAATTTTTTAGATTTTTGAAAACTTTAATTTCTAGTACTTAGATGTTATGGATCTACAAGATACCAACCTAGATCACTTAAATAGACTACAAATAATATGTTTTAACATAAAAACACAACATTCAACATAAGCTTAAAAGTCAGATTTCTAGTTTAGAGTTTACCTTTTTATGAACAAATTCTAATTTCTTGGCTTATGATATATTATTGGAAGTCGTGGGGATTGATTTAGAGACTGGTACACCTTTGGATTTCATGGGTTTGAGCTTGAGAGAGTATGGTTAAGTCTAGGTTGCACAAATAAGGTAATAATGCACTTTCTCTCTCTTAATCTATGCAAAGCAATTGATGTAATGAATGTGGCTGTTAATAATGGTTAAGAGCTGTAGTTTTGTAGGCTCATAGCTTAGACTAGGGTGGCTTGCCAAGATATGGTAGGATTTTGTTATCAATAATTCAACAAATGGGACAAAAAGGGTATAATGGTAATTTGGCTTACAATTTTAAGGGTATTCTTGTCCAAGGTACTTAAATATAGGGTTTAATCACTAGATTTTAAATCTTAAAGTTTCCCAAATAATTTCTAGGGTTTGAAAAATTTAAATTCAAGTGTAATAAAATTTTAATTAAAACACACTAATTAAAATTAGGGTTTTTAATAGAAATTAGGGTTTAAATAATTAGGGTTCCTTAATATCATTAGGTTCCCATATTAACAATTTAATTTACTAAAATAATAATTAGGGTTTCTAATTTTAGCAATTAGATTCCTAATTAGCAAATTAGGGTTTCTAATTTTAATTAGGATTTTCAAATATTAATTAGTATTTTCCTAATTAACAGAAATTCTATAATATGCAACATAATTTATATAACATAATTTTTGACCGATCTTAAACTCCAGTTTTGTGTTTCCAATTACAGTTTATGACAGTAATATTAGGGTTTGTTGTGCTACACCATAATTGACTAACCAATATCAATCTACATATATACAGTATATATTCTTAACACTGAAAAATAATATTAGAATTAATATAATATTATTATTCTCATTCATTGCTCAAAATCTAAAATTAGGGTTTGGATTCCATATATGATTTATCTATCATATATTACACTATTTATTAAGTTAAAAATAATTAACTTAAATAATCTGAACTAAAATTCATATAATAAAATAATATAATCATTATAATAATTCTATAATCATTAAATAATATATAATCATATTTTCATGAAAAATAAATAATAAAAATATTTCTACTACAAAATTAATTATTATAAGAATATACTTTATAATGATCAATAATTCTAAAATAAAATTATTTGTAATTATTCATGTAATAAATAAATTTTATTTATCACCAAAAATACATACACATTACTTGGCACATATTCTCATCTTTAAAATAATAAAAAAAAATTTATATGCAAAATTTCTCATTTATTTATATAGAAAATATCGTGTTATTACAAATTTTGTCAAAAAGTGTCCTAAGTATTAGCTAAATAACCCTATCCCTCATCTACCTCCCGAAGAGTTGTATTTGGTTTTATTCCCGATCCCATTTGCCATATAGGGAATTGATATCATGGGACCACTGTCGGAAGCCAAGGGACAAGTCAGTTTTGTGATCGTGGCTATTGACTACATGACTAAGTGGGTAGAAGCCAAACCATTACAGAAGATCACCGAACATGAATGTCTGAAGTTTTTTAAAGAAAGCGTTGTTTATCGGTTCGGCATCCCGAGGATTCTGGTTTCCGATAATGGCAGACAGTTTGTGGGGTCAAAATTCGAAGCTTTTCTGAAGGAGTTGGACATTCAACATAGAAAGACTTCGGTGGCCCATCCTTAATCGAATGGACAAGTAGAAGTCACCAATTGGACTCTACTTAATGGGATTAAAAGGAGGTTAGATGAATTACAAGGGCGTTGGCGCAAAGAATTGCTTAGTGTCTTATGGGCATATCGGACTAACCCTAGGATGACAACTGAGGATTCACCATTTAGATTGGCCTATGGGACCGATGCACTTATACCTGTTAAGATCGGGTCTCCTACACTTTGGGTCAGTTAGTACAAAGAGTTATACAATGATGACGGCCTTCGACTAAATTTGGATATTTTGGAGGAAGTTCGGGATTCGGCTCTGGTAAGATTGGCTATATATCAGAAGAAAACTGCCTGACACTATAACCAGAAAGTGAAACAAAGAATGTTCGAGGTTGGAGATTTAGTTCTTAGGGAATCAGAGGCATCTAACCCCTAGAACACGGGCAAGTTAATGCCGAACTGAAAAGGGTCATATGAGGTGATAGAGGTGCCGATGCCAGGTACTTACCGACTTCGAGCAATGGATGGGTTAGAGATAAAGAACACATGGCATGCTGGAAAACTTAGGAGATATTATCAGTAAAAGTTATGTTGTTCTTTCTTTTATCTTTGTAAATTCTTTTATTCATCAATAAAATAAATAAGAATTTCTCTTCAGAAAATTTGTACTTCATTTATATTCATATGTTTTTACAAAACTGATCAGATAAGTTATGAACAAAACCGATCAGAGAATTTACAAACAACATAACTGATCGGGAAAGTTACAAACATTACTGATCAGGAAAGTTATAAACAAAATGATTACAAAAATTAGAAGTGTAAGTTTTAAAATGACTATTCTTTCGGGGCCTCATCCTCAGCTTCAGATTCTTCATCTGAGGAGTCAAGGACAGAGGTGTACAGCCTAGTAGCTGTTATCTTCACCCAAACCTTTTCCCTATAAGCCTCATAGCCTTCGGTAAATTGGGACATGACTTTATCAGTCAGTTAGGGAGATTCTTCATATTCTTTGATTGCTAACTGCTTGGCTTTGGCACGTTCCTTCCCCAAGGCAGTATTCTCCCACATCAACGCCATTATCTGGGCGTTCATATCAGATATCTTGCCTTCAAGGGTCAGAATGGCACTCTGTTAATCCTTGTTCTTCTCTGACAGAAGCGCCTTCTCCTCGAGGAGTTTTTTGGCATAGTTGTCAAGGACAACGTATTCCTTTTGCTGGATATAGTGTTATTTTTTAAGGTCATTAGCCTGACATTTGGATTATGTCAATTTATTTTGGGTATCGGCGTGAAGATCTTTCTCTTTCTTCAGATCTGATGTCAAGCCTCGGACCTCAGCCTCGAGCGATTCCACATCGAACTTTAGCTGTATTTTATTTTTTAATAGTTTTTGCCAGAGGTGGAATGGCTCGGGTGAGGATAGCATTGGCCTACAATAAAGAGGAGATATGTGTTAGAAATGATGAAAGCATAGTAATCAAGGGGACACTTTAGCCTATCGGGTTTACTTGACACTGGAGCTTGACATACTCTACAAGATACTCCTCGGAGGTGTATCCCTTGAACCGTTCGTCATCTCCAGGAAGTCTAAAGTGTTTCATTTGGTCGAAAGGGAATGCTTTCGAGGAGCTCTTTGGCCAGAATGTAGAAGGGGTTCCTTGGGAAGGTCCGGCGTCAGACGTATGTTGGGTTGAGGGGGTCGGTTCTGTTGAAGGGACAACCTCTATTATTTGTAGATCTAACTTTTCAGTTCGGTGGGGCCTCTTGGAGCGAGGTTCAAGAGTTTCCTCTTTGGTTTCCTCAATATCCTAGAGGTCGGTGACTGGTGGAATTTGTATTGTTGGAGGTTTAGGGATGATCGGAGAAGCTGGCTTGGAAGGGCCCTTGGTGGGGAGCTTCTTCTTGCTCTTCTTTAGTAAGGCCATCTTCTCTGACCTATCCATCTTCATTATATTTTTCTTGTTGGAAGGTTTGGCGTCTGTCGAGGTTGGGGGAGCTGCAGCCGAAGCGGAGCTGGTGGAAAGCTCTGATATGGGTATGGTATCTTCTTTGGGGGGCTCTTTGGTGATGGGTTGGCGAATTGATTTGAGTTTGATTGGTAGAGGAGCGAAGGTTTCTTCTACTCATTCGGGCTTGAAAATTGTTACTGTAGAAAAGTAAACAAGTTAGAAGGTTAATTCGGAAAGCCAATTGAAGAATGCAATTAAAGATTGAATGGGTTCAGGATAAAGGAATTATATCTGCTTTTGTATAGCCAACTCTCGTTGGACAAGACGTCCGAGCCCCATTCGGTCTTTTTCAGCTTTTGGTAGAACTCCTTTAGGAGTGAGCGGACAACGGCCAAGGTACTTCAAGCAGGATTCTATTAGCCTACTGTGTTCAAGGATGCCCACCAGTTCGCGAAAAGGTGTGACAGATGCCAAATGGTGGGCAACATCTTAAAAGGAATGAAATGCCGATCAACACAATCATGGAAGTAGAGGTTTTTAATGTGTAGGGAATGGACTTCATGGGACCTTTTCCTCCCTCATTCAACAACTTGTACATTTTGGTTGTTGTGGACTATGTATCAAAATGGGTGGAAGTTGTAGCACTCCCTACAAATGATGATAAGGTTGTTCTTAAGTTTTTACAAAAGAATATCTTCACAAGGTTTGGCACACCAAGAGCAATCATAAGTGACGAGGGAAGTCACTTCTGCAATAAATCATTTATAGCTCTCTTGGTAAAATATAGGGTCAATCATAGGGTTGCAACAACATATCACCCTCAGATGAGTGGTCAAGTTGAAGTTTCAAACAGTGAGGTGAAGAAAATTTTAGAGAAGGTAGTAAACCCGAGCAAAAAAAATTGGTCTCAAAAATTGGATGACGCACTATGGGCTTACAGGACAGCATACAAGCTGCCAATTGGGATGTCTCCGTATCAACTGGTCTACGGAAAAGCATGTCACCTCCTAGTGGAATTACAGCATAAGGCATAATGGGCAATTCAGAAACTCAACTTTGATCAAACAGCTGCAGGAGAAAAGTGGCTACTTCAATTGAACGAACTCGATGAATTTAGACTGCAAGCGTATGAGAACTCGACACTGTATAAAGAAAAAGTTAAGAAGTGGCACGACCAGAAAATTTTGTAGAGAAAGTTTGAATCGGGACAATCGGTATTATTATTCAATTCAAGACTGAGATTGTTTCCCGGAAAGCTCAAATCACGATGGTCGGGGTCATTCACGATCAAAAAGGTGTTCCCACATGGCGCCGTTGAGCCGTACAGCAAAAATCCACTCAAAACCTTCAAAGTCAACAGGCAAAGGTTAAAGCACTACTGGGGTGGAGACATCGACAACAAAGTCATTGCAATTACACTTGCCGATGCACCATGAAACAAGAGGCACCGTCGGGCTGACGACGTTAAAACTAGCGTAACTTAGGAGGCAACCCAAGCTCTAAAACTTTTCTATTTCATTTATTCAATATATTTTAGTTCATAGTATACTTTAGATATTTGTTTTTTAAAGAGTAATGACTTAGTTCTGGTATGATTGGAATTAAGAAAAAAAAAACATCACTCAGTCACTGCACCAATGGCGTGGGTCGCGCCATTTTAGTATTCCACCAGGCGCGGGGCACGTTACCTAAACAGAAATTCCCTACTATACCGGCGCGAGGCACGCTACATTACCCTACCACAAGGCGCGGGGCGCGCCATCTTGGGATGAAAACACTGCCTACCTAGCGCGGGTCGCGCCATTTAAGGCCTACCACACGGCGTGGGGCGCGCCATCCTGGGATGAACACACTACCTACCTAGCGCGGGCCGCACCATCCAAGGCTTATACAAGGCGTGGGGCGCACCGCTCGAAAAGTCCAGATTTTAACATGTTAACGTCTCCTTTTCCAACATAACTCCATACAACACCCATTCTTCTCAACTTCTTGCTCAACTAAACCTCTTCCACTCCCCCATAACTTCTATAACGTCCAATTTATACTACACCACTTCTTCTACTTCTTCCCAACTCTTCATCCTATTAACCCACAACCACTATAACTCCTCATACACATTTATTCCTCTTCTATATCAACCCACCCTCCTTCAGTTAGCCACAATCAGTCTAAGACATAATCACCATACTCCTATTCTAAGTCCAATTCTTTCTCCTCACAACTTCTCACAAATTGGGCCATCACTCTAAGGTGGAGACATAATTTCTTCTAGAAGGTAATCCCAAATTGTTGCACTCTAGTTTTTCTTCTTTCTTATTTCTCGAAATTGGTTGGAAAACCTTGGAATTCTGTTGCCCAAGGATTGTTTTTGGATTGTTTGATATTTTGGTGTAGAGATTGTTTAAAGAAGCCAAGTTTAGGGGTGTTAGCCTTCACGCCCACCAACTGTTTGACAATAATCTTGAACCAAGTTTTCACCCTATATTTCACTAAAAACATCATGTCTTCGCATAAGAGACCACGTCCATCCACCTCTACTACTCAAACCCATTTTGATCACATAAAATTTGTCAGTAAGGGGGTCGAGGCGAGGTTCAAATCAACCATTGACAAGAAGGCTCTGGTATTAGAACGAGGATTGAAGTCGGATGCCAACCTTGACGGTGATATGGCGTTGATGATTGTGGAACTCAACTGGCTTCAATTAGTAGAGCAGCCACTACCTGCGGTGATCAACATAGTAAAAGAGTTTTATGCCAACGCAATGGAGCATGTTAATCACATAATCATGGTACGGGGTAAATCGGTGTCTTTATGTGCCAATGTCATCAACGAGTACTTTGGGCTGGAAACACCGACGAATGGACATTATGAAGATGGTATGCCTGACCTAGATGAATTGATTGCAAGATTGTGCAAACCAGGAACACAATGGGTTACCCGAGCCGGAAAGGATGAAAAGATAAGTTTTCCACACTCAGCGTTAAGTCGTTATGGCAAAGCATGGTATGCATTCATTTGTGCTCGATTGATGCCCATACGCCATCAGAATGATGTGACTAAGGAAAGGGCACAGTTGCTTTGTGGGATTGTACACCACCATTATCGGGTGAATAATTCAGTTTTGTTCTATAATGTGGATGTGGGTGAATGTATTCAAGAATCGATCGATAGGCTGCTACGGGAAAGTACCACGGTGGGCCTTCTTCATGGATTTCTCCTAACCGATTTATGCAGCAAAGCTGGACTGCTGTGGCATTCCTTAGAATCGATACAACAACCAATGGCTATAATCGACCATGCTACCATTGAGAAGTACAAAGCATGGGAAGGGGCGTGATCGCATCCAAGAGGAAAAGGTTATATCATGATTCGCCAACCCTCACCCCCAGTTGCAGCTGATCCAATGGAAGAGCAACACTCTCGAGGTTCACGAAAATAATTCATGTGGTTGTCCCAACGTCAGGGTTTGATGCATCAGTACAATGCCAAAACTTTCAACACTCTTGCTGAAGCATTTTCTCGCATCAATCCAAGTGACGGTCCAGTGTCCATGCCTGTTCCTCCTGTCCTCCCAGCATATCCTCCTTCGGAAGATGATGAGCAGTGACTCGTCTTTCAGGGAAGTCCTCACACTTTTATTTACTTTATATTGTCGTAATGAGGACATTACTTGAATTAAGTTTTGGGGGGTTTTGCTTTTGCTTGATTAGTTTGATTAATTTTCTGTGACGATTTCATAATCATGTTTAGTTAGTTTTTGATAAATTATTATAATTGTTTCTTTTTAATGGCATTTAGATTAATACATTCATGTATATATATAAAAAAACATCTTGCATGTTTTGCATTTGCATGTAATTCATTTGGCATGAATCCAACTATTATATAGTAAAAGTCTATTTTTGGTCAATGATGATATTGTAATTGTGTAGACAAGTGTAGTATTGATTATTTAGGCTTTGATGTGACCTCCTATTATGAATTGAATCTTTTTCTGTTGAAACTGGTATAATCAAGTTAGCACATTATAAACAACTTTGTTGACTGATTAAGTTTAAATTGACACATAATGGAATTCTTAAGGATAATACTGGTTTGAATGAATGAAAGACATGAATAGGCGGAGATGGCTAGATTCAGACAAAAACCTAAGTTTGGGGGTCAAATTTTGGGTATATAAGCTCACTGATAATATATATATATATATATATATATATATATATATATATATATATATATGAATAAACATTGTGGCATATTTGTCTAGTTTTGTGGCCTTTGTTACTTGAGTAAGTAAGCCCGAGGGGATTGTCTTTACACCTAGCGCCCTAAGGCCTTAATGGTGTGAGAGTCGTTGGTCGAAAGCTCGTTAAGGTAGTGTTGGTCGAAAATCTAATTACACACAACACGAGAGTATGTGTGGTCAATAAGTAATATAATAGTAAGTAGAGTATCGTTCCCATAGAGAATAGTAAGAAATTAATCCAAACAATTACCAGTTTTTTATTAACCCAATTTTATTAAACTAATCAAAATCAATGATTATAACTAATAAAAACTAGAAACTAAAATCACCAATCAATCAACACAACTTAGGAACCTAAATTTCAAGCAAATAAAGGAGAATTAGGCTTACAACTTCACTTTAAGTATCATTCCAATTATCACACCTTTTCCAGTTTAATTCACTACTCTCAGTTTATTAATCAATAACACTCATGTAGAATTAGCCATTTTTCAATGCACTAAAACCATATTAACTCAAATCCACAAATTAGGTAGAATTAAGCCAAACACCCTAAATAACTAATCCACTATTTCTCTATGTAAATTACAATTAAAAAGAGTTTAATTCCAAGTTCTTACCAGATTACATGCGATGCTAGGTATATCTTTATCCTAACATAAATCAAGATTCTATTCAATCACAAAATTCAAGAACACATGCAATTATAACTAGGTCTAGACTCATACATCATCTCTCGAATCCATATAAAACCACATAAAATTGGTGATCAAGCCATTCATAAATTAAGCACAAACCACAATAGATAAATTGAATTAATAATTTATTAAACTCAAATAAAGGCGTAATAATTGTCATTCAACATTAAAGATCCATTGCAAGCCTAAAAAGTAATTTGGTTCATAACTAATGAATTAAACACTGAATAAATAAAAGAAATCATCATCTTGATTACAAAACTGAAATTAAAGAAGAATAGTAATACACCACCCTTCTCGTCCTTCAAATATGCAATCTTCGTGAATTCACCTATTTCTTCGTTCCTCCAAGATCTTGCTTTCAGTTATGTCTCTCCAAATGTATGCTCAATTGTTCGATAGCTCCAGCACTCTACTCCTTAGCATAAATAAATTCACTTCAGCTGAACCCATTCCAATTCTAATCCATCTCAAAGTCATCCCATAGGAATTCTAATAAAAATCAAACTCCTAATTTAACCCATCAAGTTTTATAAACAAAGCATCCCAATTAACATTGAATAACCTCTTTGACACACTCTTAATATAACCTTATTACATAAAGAAGTTATATCTCTCAACACAACTCACCTTCCAGCAAGACAAAACAAAACAGCTCCTAACCCGTCCGACCGGCGCCCCCCGTGCCGGGTTCTGTACTAAAGTGGCGCGGACCGCACTAGTTGACCAGAATGTTCCTCGCATGCAGCGCGCCCCGCGCCGGTCCCTTTGTTATCACGACGCGCCCCGCGTCGGTGATGCAGAATGTCTAGATTTTGCTTAAGCTTTCTTCCAATGCCAGCATTTTGATGTGCTCACTTAATATCCTGTAACAAGAATAAAAACCCATCAAAAGTAACATGAAATTCTCAAAACAAACTCACAATATATCAAACTAAATAATGATAAATTGTAGGTTAAAAACTTACTCATCAGGTAGCATCAAAAAGTGTGACGCCCCCGAATTCGGTTCCTCTGACCCCGGTTTGGTCATCACGATAAAATATAAACATCCACCTCTAAACAACATACGATAACTAAAATGCGGAAAATAATAAACGTACGTCGTTCATTCAAAAGGTGTTAATAGTCCCAAGATACGATAACCTTAATATCATCTTACAAACATACCCTAAAATAAATATTAGGGTTCATATTACACAATAGTAATTTAAACTAGGAATAAGGTAAGGTCTGCACCTTGCCACTACTTTACATCTTTCCTTTACCCTTGCCCTTCCCTGAGGTCTCAGGCTTAGCTGCAATATAATTCATGATATAGCAAGGATGAGCAACAAGTTTGCCCAGCAAATTCAAATACAACAATAAGGATATATCATGATGAATGGAAAAATAACTAACAACGAATTCAACAATATGAATATCTGAAGGATTCAACAATATGAATATCGCAAGCAAAGATAATGACTGCTTTTAGAATAACTGCTAGTCAAATAGACTTCAAACTATAACACTCCAATGGAATCAATAGCTAATTGACCCTTTGGTTACTGGCTACAGAATAAGTACTTGAGGGGATCAGCCTCGCGTACACTATGTATATACATAACATTTAAATCTGCTCTGTGTATCTTATATTAGATACCTGGTACTCCCCTATCATAGAAAGGGGTGTTCTTTTAGTCTAAGAATCCTTACCCTCAATAGGTTTGGATAGCTTTTATAAAACATCATATGCTTGTCTGACCAAACAAAGGTTCAGACTCTATCTCACACAGTTCAATAATTATTTGAACTTTAAATGACGTACAAGTCCAAGACTGTACGAACTCAAGTGAACTAAGTGCGAATATCAATACTATCGATGTGGAATGATTGTAAAGTAATTAAACCACTTAATAGCATGCTTGGAAATAAGATTCAAGCTTAAATGAATAACTTTCAATTCAACAATAACCTTCTCAATACAATATGAGAATGATAAGAAACTTTCACAACAAACAAAGTTGTGTAAGCTAGGAAACATTGCAACACAATAATATAGTGTTCGGATACTTGCTCAAGTAAAAGAGTAAGAATTAAGGAACTTTCACAATGAAAGAGTGAAGTCCAAAGAAACTTGCCTGTTTGCTCATCTACAATTAATTCTTGCTTTAATTACTTGTATTGAAATGACCTAACGTTAACAAGTCGGTCTTTCCAATTAGTATGTGTAAACTAGTATGAGTCTACACTTTAAAGAATCAAGTCATCACATAGCATGCTTCTCAACACATTATATGGCACATTGGTCACATATTACAAGATAAAGAAATCATATAAGCATGCCTTAAATTTCAGAACCAAAAATAGAATCTGGCAAAACTGCAAGACGGCGCAGCTGCGCCTGGTCTAGGCTTAGGGATGACGCAACTGCGATGTCCTTTGGCCAGACCAAGGTTAATCTTCTGCTCTCCTGACTTCAGTCTAACTCTAACACACTAATTACACATGTATTTTAACATACATGCTATAGTTTCACATATAACATATGACCATACTTGAATTCATTACTTCAAGTTTAACTTACAAGTTATATGTCATTAGAACAAAAAAAGTTTATGTATTCATCATGCTCCATACATATGAATCATGTTTAGGAGTATTATAGCCATAACATGACACCTTACTACTTTAGAATCTATACATACATGTGATGCAACTAAATTTTTTTGAAAACATGTCCAAGGTTGCCTTTGAAATCCATTTATCATGAATGATGCAAGATAGCACATATGAGACAACTTTAAAAAAAACTCTTTTCATAAGGAGTTAAGTCATGACAACCTCCTTTCAATATCAGAATCTATATCTCTTAGCATTTGTGTTCATTAGCCTTAGAGTTTTAAGCTTTTCTTTTCAAACTAAGTCCTAACACAAGGCTCGTCAAGTTAGTCATGTGTACAATAGCTATGAATCACACATCATGCTCATTTAGGTTCCAAATCAGTCATGTACATGGTATCATAAGTTCAGAACTTGTGAACATAAGCTTTCCTTAAAGTTTGTTTTCTAAACTTTAGGTTTTCATTACAAATTTTCTTACTAAAACATGATGATCACTTCATACTACACAAGAAAACCTTACATAACATGTTATACCCCTCTATAGGTATGTATCTAGGTCATGATACCAAGTTAGCAACATATATCACCAACAAAACCAACAACTGGAACTGAGGTACGGTGCAGCTGTGCTGCACCCTAGTATAAACAGGGCGTAGCTGTGCCATGCCTACACCAGAAACAGAAACTTGCTCTGTTCTGCAGAGCACAAACCAACTCAAATTTTTCTTGATTTAAACATGCTCTAAACCATCACTTAAGAGTTTAAACATGTAAGCATACTTCATAAACATATCATGGCATGTTAATTCACATTGATTGACAAATAATTCTAGAAATTCCTAAGAATTTGACAAAACCCAACTAAGAACACAAGTTAGGGTTTTCATACCTCTTGAAGGAATTGAGATGAAATATATTAATCTACTCACTCTTAGCAAACTAATTCTAAGCAATTACAACAAGGAATATGAAGGTCTAATTTATAGGAAAAGGGTTAACTAGACAATGTCATTACCTCACAATTCGAACCATTAGATTTCAATATTGAAATATGGATTAGAGAGAGTTGGTGATTCACTCATGAATCCCACACCCCATCCACTTATTGCTCTAGATTGATGAATTTGAGATGAAGAATAGAGTAGGCTTGCTAGCTTCTATTTTTTTTTACGTGGAAAAAATGAATGGGCTCTTATTATGGGACAATAGAATTCTCAGCATTTGCAAAATGAAATGCCACACTTGGCTAACACCATATATACACATAATATAAACTTTGGTTATAAAGTATGTATACACCATTCATTTCATACAACATAGGTTATAATGATTCAAAGAGCATACAATGTATTTCCCAATTACAAGGTATCAAGTAATGCATATACATATAATCCATGTACATTTTCTATTACCGTGACTGTTATTATCATAATAACTTAATGAAATCATTATTAATTTAACAATTGATATTATTATATGTCAATAGGGTATACATGAATGTTTACCCACACACTTCATATCATATAACAATATTATTATGCAACTCACATGAATGCAAATAACTCTTACTATATAGTCTATATATAATATATAGACATTAATGTGCCACCTTGTACTATATAAAATATATAGTTAGCTACCACATACTAAAGGTTTACTATATTGCACAAATTAATCAAGTAAACATATAATCATTTTATAAATTATTAATCTTTTACACATTAATTATCATTTATTCATATTAATTATTATTTAACACATTATCAATTAATTACTCATAATTGCAATTAATCAATATGTTCAACTCTTGCTACCATATTCAAATAAATTGAATATTTAATTAATACTCTTATCAAGTCTTTGATATTAGAATCTTAGGGTTAGTCCACTAATTTAAATCAACTATTAGTGACTCCCTTTAATTATTTCATAAATTCACATAACCACTTAAGGTTTAAATAGGCTCACAAAACTAACTCGTTAAAATTAAATCACATATTTAATTAATAAGGAATTTAAAATTTATGGACGTTACATTCCTCCCCCCTTATAAAAATTTCGTCCTCAGAATTGTAAAAATAAGGTTACTCAAATAAAAACGGATAATTCTCTCTCATTTTCTCTTCTAACTCCTACGTAGCTTCTTCTACGACGTGATTCCTCCAGAGAATCTTAACGGAATGGATAATATTATTCCTCAACTTCTGTTCCTTCCTATCTAGTATCTGGATAGGAACTTCCTCGTACGATAAGTCTTTCTCGACTTGAATTGGTTCATAGGAGATAACGTGCTTGTAGTCCAGTTTATACGGCCGTAATACTGACACATGAAACACGTTGTGAATGTGCTCAAGTTTAGGAGGTAATGCTACCTCGTACGCCACTTCACCGACTCGCCTCAGAATCTCGAATGGTCCTATGAACCTAGGGCTTAACTTGCCCTTCTTCCCAAAACGAATCTTCCCTTTCCAGGGAGATACTTTCAGAAATGCATAGCTTCCTAATTCAAAATCTTTCTTCTTGCGATGCAAATCTGCATACTTCTTATGGCGATCTTGAGCTGCTACTAATCGTGCCCTTATCACCTTGATGATTTCCACCGTCTATTGTACTAATTCTGGTCCCAACAATCGACGTTCTCCAACTTCATCCCAACATAAGGGCATTCTACATTTCCTCCCATACAGTGCTTCGTACGGTGGCATTCCAATACTTGCGTGATAACTATTATTATACGTGAACTCTACTAATGGAAGGTGGTCCTCCCAACTACCCTTGAAGTCCATCACACAAGCTCGAAGCATGTCTTCAAGTGTTTGAATTGTTCTCTCGCTTTGTCCATCGGTCTGCGGATGATACGCGGTACTCATTCGTAGTTGTGTCCCCATTCTTTCTTGAAGACTATTCCAAAAGTTTGAGGTGAATCGCGGATCTCTATCTGATACAATAGATACCTGCACCCCATGCCTCGAGATAATTTTCTTGACATACAAGTTGGCTAACTGGTCCAAACTATACTTAATCTTAATCGGTAAAAAGTGAGCTGACTTAGTAAGACGATCTATAATCACCCATATGGCGTCGTGCCCTTTTTGCGTTGCTGGAAGTCCCACCACAAAGTCCATTGTGATGTGCTCCCATTTCCATTCTGGAATTTCTAATTGTTGTAATAACCCGCTTGGTCGTTGGTGCTCTGTTTTGACTCTCTGATAAGTTAGACATCTACTTACGCATTCCGCAACCTCTCTCTTCATGTTTGGCCACCAGAAATGATGACGCAAATCTTGATACATCTTCGTGCTTCCTGGGTGTATCGAGTATCTTGAACTGTATGCTTCTTGCAAAATCTCCTCTCTCAGTTCTGGTACTAACGGTACCCAAATTCTTCCTTCAAATTTTAGCAGTCCAGTGCTATCAACCTTAAATTTCAATTCATCACCTTCAGTCAATCGCTTCTTGATGTTATTGCAATCTTCATCCTTTTCTTGTGCCACTTTAACCTTATCCAATAAAGTCGAGCTCGCTGTCACTGTGAATAATTGTTCGTCGGTCTCCATCGGATACTTAATCTCCAAGTCTAGTCGTTCGAAATCTTTCACCAATTCTTCTTGAATGGTTAATTTTAGTAACTTCTCTCTGCCTATTTTGCTCAAGGCATCTGCCACTACATTTGCTTTGCCTAGATGGTAAAGAATCTCACAATCATAATCTTTGATTAATTCTAACCATCGGCGCTGCCTCATGTTTAACTCCCTCTACGTGAAGATATATTTTAGACTCTTGTGATCCATATATATCTCACACTTCTCGCCATACAGATAATGCCTCCAAATCTTCAAGGCAAAAACTACTGCTGCTAACTCCAGATCATGAGTCGGATATCCCTTCTCATAATCTTTCAACTGACGTGAAGCGTACGCAATGACCCTGCCGTGTTGCATCAGTACACAGCCAAGACCCTTGTGTGGCGCATCACTATACACTATAAACCCTCATGTGTTGTCCGGTAAAGCCAACGCAAGTGCTTGACTAAGCCTCTTCTTTAATTCTAGGAAACTTTCTTCGCACTTCTCCGTCCAATCGAACTTAACTGTCTTCCTGGTAAGATTACTCAATGGCGATGCTAATTTCAAAAAATCCCGAGTAAATTTTAGATAGTATCCCGCCAATCCTAGGAAACTCCGAATTTCTATCGGCGTCTTCGACTAATCCCAGTTGATAACTGCTTCTACCTTCGCTGGATCCACTGAAACACCATTTTTGTCGATAACGTGCCCTAAAAATTGCACCCTCTGCAACCAAAACTCACACTTAGAGAATTTTGCATACAGCTTCTCCCTCCTTAATGTCTCTAACATTATCCGAAGATGCTCGGTATGTTCTTCCTCCGTCTCTGAATACACTAGAATGCATCGATGAATACGACAACAAATTTATCTAAATACTGTTTGAACACTCTGTTCATCAAATCCATAAATGTTACTGGCGCGTTCGTCAATCCAAATGACATTACCAGAAACTTAAAGTGTCCATACCGAGTTTTGAATGTCATCTTTGGAATGTCTTCCGGCTTCACTTTCAGTTGGTGATAACCAGTTCTCAAGTTAATCTTTGAAAAGTACTTTGCCACCTTCAACTGATCAAACAAATCGTCTATCTTGGGCAGCGGGTACTTGTTCTTAATGCTAACCTTATTCAACTCTCGGTAGTCGATATAAAGTCTTAGCGACCCATCTTTCTTCTTCACGAATAAAACTGGTGCTCCCCACAGTGATACGCTCAGTCAAATGTATCCCTTATCTAACAACTCTTGTAATTGAGCCATCAATTCTTTCATCTCTACTAGTGCCATACGTTACGGCGCTTTATATACCGGTGTTGTCCCCGATGCCAAATCAATAACAAACTCAATCTCTCTATCTGGTGGCAATTCCAGAATCTCGTCTGGGAAGACATCAGCAAAATCCCTTACAATAGGTATCTGACTCAGTTAACCCTCGACTCATCGAGTATCAACCACGTGAATCAAATAACCTATACAACCCTTCTTAAGCAATCTCTGTGCTTGCACCATCGTCAGACAATGAGATTGTCTCAGCGATTTACTACCATAAAATACCACCTTCGACTTATTCGGAGTCCTAAGGTGTACACACTTCTTCTTACATTTTATCACTACTCCGTGAACCGATAACTAATCCATTCCAAGGATTACATCGAACTCCCCCAAACGAATCGGTATCAAATCCACTTTGAGCTTAAATCCTCGCAATTATGTATAAGAATTCCTACGAATGTATTCTACGAAAATAATTTCCTTGTTCGCTACTTCTACGTTCATAGGGTGTTCTAATCTCTCACGGGGTAAGTTTAACTGTTTAGCAAATTCTTTGAAAACAAAAGAGCAGATAGCACCCGAATCAAATAACACGTATACATCTATATCATTGATTGAAATGATACCTGACACCACGTCCTTAGACTCCACCGCATCCTGTACGGTCATGTTGAACGTTCGTGCCGTTGGTATGTTGGCTTAATTGGCTGGCCCTCCAATGTTTAGTCCATTATTATTGTTGTTGTTGCGGTTGCCGCTAGCTGCATCGCCCTTTTTCTTCGGGCAGTCCTTGATTTGATGGTTTGTGGCACCACACGAGAAACATCCTCCCTTCTACTTATTCGGACACTGAGGAGCCATATGCCCCGGTTGTCCACAAAGATAACAAATACTCTTTCCCTTCACACACTCCCCCGAGTGACTCCTCCCACAGTTGTTGCACTTCATATTTTTCTTGGCCTCTCCCCCGGACTTATTACCTCCAGAGGATTGGCTTTCTGCCCATTTACGTTTATTGGGGTTGCTGCCTTCGCTACTTTCCCCTTTCTGTCCATCCTGACTGGTCTTTTTTTCTTGTTTGAATCGAGCAATGGCTTCATTGCCTCCTTCGGCAATGATAGCCCTTTCCAATAGATCAGAGTAAGTTTTAATCTTCAATACGGCCACTGATTTCTGCACCCATGGTTTCAGTCCTAATTCGAACCTCCGCGCCTTCCTGGCCTCCGTGTTAACCTGATGTGACGCGAATCGGGCCAACTCGTTAAATTTTGCCGCGTACTCAGCGACAGATGTAACATTCCGGATTTTTAATTGTAATATTAAATATTTATTGAGTTATATAAATATTTAATGGATATGTTTATCGTTGAATAAATATTTATTTAATTGATTTTATTTTATTTGGTTAATTATTTGTTAAATAAATAATTAATGAGTTAAGAAAATTATTATTATATTGATATTTCAATTTGATGGTTAATTATTTGTAGTGAGTTATCTGATTAAATGATTTATTTAATTAATTGTTATTTAAATTAAATAAATTAACTATGAAAGCTTGATTAAATATAGTGTGACAAATAACTAAAGTATAAGGAGTTATTAAAATAAATTAAAGTAGTTTTAATTTAGTTTTACCCAAAAAACGCTTAAGGATATAAACTCTTTAATTTTAAATGATTTGCCAAACAAAGCCCTATGGCTTTTATATTTCCTTTTTAATTTTGGATTATATAAATAAAATAAAATAAATTAAAATAATAAATCTAGTATATTTATACTTTATACGTTGGTTTTGTTATAACTGAGATTTTATTAAGTTGGCGTATTAGGGTTGTCAATTTAGTTTTACGTATAATCTATATTGTCTAAGCCTAAGCCTAAGAAAAGCTACAGAGAAAAAATTACAGAGGGTTTTAGAGAGAATTGCTTGAGAGGTTTTGAGAGAGAATTGAGAGCTGTGGATTCTAAATAGTTCTAACAAGGATTTCAAACAAATTGAAGGTATTTTATCTAAACCTTAATTATATATATATATATATATATATATATATATATATATATATATATATATGTTCTTCGACAAACTGTATATTTTCTGTGAATTGCAAATATGTTGAATTGTTGTAGAAAACTGAATATATGGATAGTGAGCACCAAATCTTGTGGAAATGAAGTACCTAGATTTGGGGGTGTCACAAGTTGGTATCAAAGCCTTAGGTTATGAACCTTAGGTGGGGGGAAAACTTTAGGAAGTAACATTTGAAAAGATAGTGATGATAAACTCTTATCGAGTTGTTACGGAAAAAGTAATAAAATAGTTATGTGTTTATGTGATTATAACTTATGTGCTCGTGAGTGTCGAGTAGTAATGATTAGTAATTAAAACTTAAAATTTGGTTGACAAGATGGCTAATATAGGAGGATCCAGTCAGGCTAGAGAGGAGGACCCTCGAGATATGCAGGTGGTTTGGGAACAACTACTGCCACGGGAAACAGTTTCGTCGGTCATAGTAGTTGAGCAGGAGAGAATACCTTATGAGGATGATGAGATAGAGACGGATGAGGAGGACCATGTTGAGCTGCCACAGTCGGATGAGGAGAACGAGGAGGAAGAACTACTACTTAACTCGATAGCTGGTCGTATGTACGATGAAGTCTACGATCGCAACGTGGAACTTCAGGATACCGTCAAGGAGTTGCAAGAGATAGTAGCTGAGCAACAGACCTCGATGGCACAGAAGGACGACGAGATCCTAGATCGAGAGGAACGTCTGAATAATGTTAAAGAGAAGGTGGTTCACACTGAAGGAGAGAACGAGCGGATGATAGCAAAGATCGCAGAGCTGAAGAACAAGTTGAGGGAGGAATCGACTAAGAGGGCAAGAGCCGAAGACGCGTACGAGAAAGCTTATCAACGAGCTGGGATAGCAGGAAGAGACGCACAAGCAAAGAGGATGAAGATGGAGGAGATGAATAACGTGTTCAACACCGTGATTAATCGAGCTCAAGATCGGGTCATGGGTTATCCTATTCAGTTCGAGACTCTGCCATCGTACGTGTTAGATCGTCGAACAATGTTCCGGATTATGGAAGAAGAACGTCAAAAGGCTACGGACTATCTTAGTAGGACATCGTAGGGAATGTGCCTGTGATGAGACTAATAAAATGTTAAATAATATATAAATCCCAAGTGTGATGTAACCTATGGGATATGATAATTGTGACACCCCCAAAATAGGTTCACACGACCCATTCTGAGTCGCCAGATATCACACTATAAAAATCAAATACAAACTTTATTTATACAACTGTTGAACTGTCGTACAGAATACGACCACAGTTAAACTGTGAGTTTCAATACAAAATCTATGTAACTCTCATGGTACCTCGACCATAACACCTTACAAAGGTACTTTACATAAAAGTACAGTCAATAACTATTTTAGAAATTAAAATCTTTGGAAAGTGCTCAAGAAAACCTTCGTACATGGGAGGCCATGCGTCCAGGTTATGATAGATATCATATTTCCACAGAATTATCCTTAGTTGACCCAATAGACCCCAAAGAAAAACGAGAAGATTACTATCATCTTCTTTCTAATGGTGAGTCTTCTCTTGACATATAATTATCTCTGTTGTCTCCAAGTGAAAATTTTATTTCAAATAAACTCCAAGATTATATAGGTAGTGCTCGTAGATATACTCAGCAAGTGGATGTGTACAACCTTGTCTTATGATAACACGAGGTTGTATGTCATTAGACATCTTGTATGATGGTGGCAAAACACCCTTCCAAAGTTGGGTTAACCTCACCCTATTCGATTCACCAAAATTAAATATCAAATGACGTATACAATACGACACACTTATCTAAAGTTCTCAATAAAATTATTTTCATACTATTTTGGGAGAACCTCAACAGCTATAAACCATCGTTCTAATCCTCTTAATACCCCGCTCGACCCAGCTACACTTTTATTACCTGAAAGGAATTGTGAAGCAAAAGGGTGAGCACAACTAGCCCAGTAAAGAATATTATGACTAAAGATAATTAAATTATCAATAGCTTTCATCAATAATAAATCAGATATTTAGAATATATGGTAGATGATAAAACTTTTCAACCATAGTTGCAGCGGAACGAGCAATCAATTAAAAGAGTCAAATAGACCATAAGGTCTATTATCTTCTCCATGTTAAAAGTCCACCAACAATGTTTTATCCCTGTAACATCAATCAACAGTTCATGTCCACAATCATATGAATAACTCATAATCATAATTGTGGTTCTAAATTCCTCTTCGCACCCAGGACGAAGATAATTTTCATCACCTATCTTCACCTGAAACATCAAAAATCATGGTTATACCAAATCGCAATTCCTGCTCATAATCATACTAATAAATTCATCTTTGCACTACGATCAAGATATTCATTGACAATTCATCTTTGCACTACAGGCCAAAGACATACAACTGTATTTTAAAAGAGTCAAGTAGAGTATGATATCTACTATCTTTTAAGAATTAAAAGTTTATTATCAATATTTTATCACTGAGACTCAGCTTAATAAATAATCCACATCATCGAATCACCCCTGCACTACGGCCAAGGATATTCGTTAATATCACATCCATGAATTAATATTTCATTGCTGAGACTCAGCTCAATAATTAATCCACATCATCGAATCATCACTGCACTACAGACCAAGGATATTCGTTAATATCACGACCACGAATTATCTATGCACTACGGGCTAAAGATAATCTTGTTTTCATCAACGGTCCTGATCATGCCATAAAACAATTCATCTTTGCACCCTTGGACGAAGAGAATCCATAACCATAATCATATCAAAAACTATCCACCAATACACTACGGGCCAATGAGGACTTTTACCACATCATTTGTAACATTACGGTCATGATTATACCGAATAATCCCTGGTCATAATCATACCAAGTCCATCTATGCACTACATGCCACAGATGACTTTCATCATAATATAAGCATGAGGATAATGACAATGATATAAAGAATCAATCAAATGAGATAAAGAATAAATATTAAACATTTACAATACAATTTATCCAGCGTTCAATAATAACCAAATGTTATTAATCACTTAATAATCTCATAATCTAATATCATTAATATTATAACAATCTTTTAATCATTTCTTAAACTTATAAACAACTTATTTCAATTGTTTACACTTTATCAAATAATGCATTTAATCATTTAAAAATGTCATACTCATAAGATGTCATCATCAATGATCAAATCCCTCATCAAAAATCTACATATACCCTATATAGGATTCCCAAGCCATAAAATCCTATTTTTCAATTTTATTACTTCACATAACATATTTAATTCATTTACTCATAACTAGTTCATTTTCATGAAAAATACCAAACCAGTCCAAAAAATATTTCTTTTCTGGGATTAGCCGAATATAGTCCCATATTGAACATATATTTTTCTCAGAATTTTTAAAATTCATTTACTATTTTTCATATGGCTAAAACTGTCGATTATTTAGACATTTATCATAAATTGTACTTTTGTCCAAAATTTACAGGATATACTCCTGTTATATACATGTACTCTCAATAAAAATTTCACCAATTTTGGAGTTAACCACAAGGAGTTATAAGGGTTTACTTTTAAAATAGTATTTTCCTATAAAATTCATTACTCCTAATCTATACATCCAAAAATCGTCATTTTTGGATACAATCTAGAAAACTAATCAAATTATCATTTCAAATTTTTTCAAAATTTTTGAGGGTCAGAAAAATTATTAAACTGCCCCTGGCAGAAACCCCTTTTGAATAAAAAATATTATTCATATGAATACGAAGGATCATTCACCATGCATGCGGTAATCCACATAGACAGGTTATTCCAACATAATAATAAAGAATGGAATAACAGAAGAATTCACCATGCATGCGATAGACTACACAGACAGGTTATTCCAACAGAATAATAAATAATGGAACCAGGTCATGCGTAATACGCACAGACAGGATATTCCGACAGAATAATAAAGAATGGAACCAGGTCATGCATAAACGCACAGACAGGATATTCCGACAGAATAATAAATAATGGAATAATAGAAGAATTTCACCATGTATGCAGTACTTCGCATAGACATGTTATTCCAACATAATAATAAAGAATGGAATAACAGAAGAATTTCACCATGTATGCGGTACTTCGCATATACAGGTTATTCCAACATAATAATAAAGAATGGAATAACAGAAGTTCTCTTTATGAATACGAAAGAAATAATACCCCTTACCTTAGAATAAACTGGATATAGGAGTAGTGAAGTAGCAGAATATTTTTCTTCTTTATCTCTATAGTTTCTCTCTCTAGAGTTTCAGTGAATTCGTAAGAAATAATGAAGGAATGAGCTTCTATTTATAGGAGAATGGACTGAATAGTAACTAATTCATGAACGTTCCAGATTGATTTACTTTTAAACGAACGGTCCATATTAATTTACTATGCAGTATTAATAAAATATTCTAACAAAACAAAATATTTTAAATAAAATATAATATATTCTATTTATAATCTAATAAAACGAATAACTTTATAAAGGTATTTTGTTTTATATAAAAAGATTTTACTATGCTGGCACTATGCAAATACTATGCATAATAGAATATCATATATTCTATTTATAGTCTAATAAAACAAATAACTTTATAAAAGTATTCTGTTTTATATAAAAAGTTTTCTGTTTTATTACATTTATAATAATAATAAAATAAACTTAATCATCATTATTATAATTCACATTATTAATCGACCAGGTCGTTCTCAGGAAAGAGGGGGCTTTCCAATAAGGATTTCTCCCAATTGACGCGCAATTAGGTGACCAAACCTCTCATTGGCAGAACTTCTAGACATCGTTAATATTACAAATAATAATATTAATAATTTTGATATCTCAAGTATTGATTTAATAATATATAAAATATCGATAATAATTGAATCAAATAACGTGAGATATTATGCAACAATTACTGTAGCAATAATTGAACAAAAATGAGTGACTTCTCACGTAAGCATCAATAATTAATACAGTGTGCTACTATGCAACCACGCGTATTACTGTACTTTTACTACCGAGTAGTTCAATAGTTTTAACGGTAAAACTTCTGCCGTTATTTTCATAAAAATATTTTTGTCGTTTTCTCAATCCTACAATATTTCCGTTGTGGGGTCCACCAATAATTGTACCGTCGTAGGATATTCCCCGACAAAAAGAATATTTCCCGACTAATCGAATATTCCCCGACACAACAAATATTTTATATCAACTTGCTTACTTTGAAAAATTTTCACATATTACCCTTAACTTTAAACTTTTATCAATTTAACTATTTACCAAAATAGAAAAATTGAATACTTTTATTTCATAAAATTCAGGGTCTCACAATAATGATGTTATCCCAGAACTTTAGTAGTTCAGGGAAGTAATGTAAATAGCAGTGATGCTATTGTTATGATGTTTTCAAAAAGATTATGAAGGAATAAAAATTATTATTTTATTCAAAGTGTTATGTGTTACGTGATAATATTTTATGATGTGCAATTTAAGTATATAATACTTAAAAGATTGAATAGAATCTAATGGGTGTATCTTAACAGAAAATGCCTCTAAGATGCCAACCACGACAGAGGAACCCCGAGAATAACAACAATACTAAGGCTAATTCGGCTCAGGAATTCATAACGCTACTGATGGGAGCATTACAGAATTAGCCACAGAATCAAGCTACGACTTTTAAAGACTTCAAGGTGGTTGGGCCACCGGAGTTCCGTGGATCCACGAATCCCGTGGAGGCACAGTCATGGATCATGGAAATAGAGAAGGTATTCGATGTCGCTAGGGTAAGGGATGATCAAAAGGCTGCTTTTGCAACATTCATGTTGAAAGCAGAGGCGAGTTATTGGTGGCAAGCCAATAAAACCAGAGGAGGTCAAGGGATTATGACCTGGGATAAGTTTAAGGAGATATTCTTCGAGACCTATTTTCCAGAAAGTTCAAAGAGTCAGCTAGAAGTGCAGTTTCTGGAACTGAAGCAGGGCACCATGATAGTGTCGGAGTATGCAGCGAAATTCAACGAGTTGGCGAGGTTTGCGCCATATCAAGTTAGCACAGAGGAACGCAAGGCGAAGAGGTTTGAACAGGGACTGAAGCCCTGGTTGTATAGTAGGGTCTCCCTATTCCAGCTGAAGACGTTTGCAGCAGTAATGGAGAAAGCAATTCTCGCTGAGAGTGGAGGCGAGGCTGTAACAAAACACAACCAAGAGTAAAGGAAGAAGAAGAGTGAAGGTGAAGTTAAAAATAGTGGAGGTAGTAACGGTGGAAACAACAACAACAATTTGAAGAGGAGGTGGAATGCAAGTGTGGGAGCTGGAAATCAGCAAGGAAGCCAGCAAAAGAAGAAGTTCGAAGCATGTGCTACATGCGAAAAGTTTCACAAGGGTGTGTGTTTGATGGGAAAGCGAGTATGCTTCAACTGTGGCCAGGAGGGTCACATCGCCCCAAATTGCAATCAACCTAAGAAGAACGTTTGCTTCACGTGCGGGTCCAAGGATCACTTTGCTCGTGAATGCCCTAAGAAGAAATCGGGTGAGGCAAATGGAAGCAAGGGAAATGCTAGTGGAGGTAAGCTGGCTATTGCTGGACCAACGTCAACAAATAAGCCCACAGCCAGAACCTTCAATATGATAGTGCAGGACGCGGTGCAATCAAAAGATGTCGTGTCAGGTATTATCCCAATCAATGATATAAATGCATAAGTATTATTTGATTCGGGTGCTACTTGCTCGTTTATATCGGATGAATTTGCTAAGAGGTTAAAAATATCTAGTGAAGAGCTGAATTTCCCTTTGAACATAGAAATTGCGAATAGAAAAATAATTCATGTTAGGTTCGTATACAAGAACTGTAGGGTGAATATTAAGGGGAATGTTATGAAAGTAGATTTAATCCCAATAAAACTCGGAGAGTTTGACGTGATATTGGGAATGGATTGGCTATTCAATTATGGAGCGTTAATTGACATCCAAAAGAAGTCTGTAAACCTTATGACTCCGTCAAAGGTAGTTTTTCATGGTAGCAAATTGCCTAGATAAATGAGATGTCTGACGATAATGCAGGCCAAGAAGTTGTTGAGTCAATGTTGTGTGGGGTATTTAGCCTACATAGTCGATACTCAAATGGAGAAGGGTGTAAAATTGGAAGAAATACCAGTGGTTAGGGAATTTGTGGACGTTTTTTCGGAGGATTTGCTAGGACTTCCGCCTGATAGAGAAATCGAGTTCGTGATCGACTTAGCGCCAGGAACCACTCCGATATCGAAGGCCCCGTATAGAATGGCTCCGATAGAAATGAAGGAATTGAAGGTACAACTGTAAGAGTTATTGGATAAGAAGTACATTCAACCGAGCGTATCACCGTTGGGAGCGTCAGTGTTATTCGTGAAGAAGGAAATGTGTCTTTGCATTGATTATAGGGAATTGAACAAAGTCACTATTAAGAATAAATATCCATTGTCAAGAATAGATGGCTTGTTTGATCAATTGAAGGGTGCTAGATATTTCTCGAAAATAGATTTGAGAAGTGGGTATCACTAACTGAAAGTAAGGAAGGAAGATGTACCGAAGACAGCATTCCGAACTCGCTATGGACATTACGATTTTTTGGTGATGTCATTTGGTTTGACAAACACCCCTACAGCGTTCATGGATTTGATGAACAGGGTGTTTAAACTATTTTTAGATAAGTTTGTAGTGGTGTTCATCGATGATATCCTGGTGTACTCTAAAACACAAGAGGAACACGTGGAACACTTATGTCTGACGCTGGAGACATTAAGGAAAGAAAAGTTGTACGTAAAATTCTCTAAATGTGAGTTTTGGCTGGAATGTGTACAATTTCTTGGACATGTAATTGATAAGGATGGGATTTCCGTAGATCCATCAAAAGTCGAAGTGGTGGTAAATTGGGAACAACCAAGAACTCCATCAGAAGTAAGAAGTTTCTTGGGATTGGCAGGATATTGCAGACGATTTGTTCAAGATTTTTCCAAGATTGCTACTCCGTTGACAAATTTGACGAGAAAATCTGTAAAATTTGTTTGGACGGAAAAGTGTGAGGAAAGTTTTCAAAAACTGAAAAAAAAGTGTAAGTGTCGCACCTGTGTTGTCATTACCAGATAATACAGAAAACTTTGTGGTGTATAGTGATGCTTCACACAAAGAATTGGGTTGTGCCCTTATGCAGAACGGCAAAGTCATTGCGTATGCATCAAGACAATTGAAAGACTACGAGAAAGGGTATCCAACTCTTGATTTAGAGTTGGCGGCGGTTATGTTTGCATTGAAGATATGGAGACACTATCTCTACGGAGAGAAATGTGAGATTTACACAGACCATAAAAGTCTGAAGTATATCTTCACACAGAAAGACCTGAACATGCGACAAAGGAGATGGATGGAATTGATAAAGGATTACGATTGTGAAATCTTTTATTATCCGGGAAAAGCTAATGTGGTTGCAGATGCTTTAAGTAGGAAAGGCCGAGAGAAGTTGATGTCGTTAACCGATAAGGAGGAGCTCATTTCAGTAATGGCAAGGCTAGAGTTGGAAATCAAATTTCCAAAAGAATCTAACGAAAGATTGTACCAGATTGAAGCTAGTCCAACTTTGTTGGACAAAGTGAAGAGCGCGCAACTACAAGATGAAGAATGCAGAAAAATAAAGGAAAGCATAGTCGAGGGAAAAGAAGTGAAGTACAAAGTGGATACTGAAGGAATGCTAAGATTCGAAGAACGAATTTGGTTTCCAGTAGTTCATGATATTAAAGAAGACATCTTGATGGAAGCTCATAGCTCAAGATACTCGATTCATCCAGGAAGTACGAAAATGCATCAAGATTTGCGGCGTCATATCTGGTGGCCGAACATGAAAAGAGATGTGGCAGAATGCGTTGCAAAGTGCTTAACATTTTAAAAAGTGAAGGTCGAGCATCAAAGACCAAGCGGATTACTTCAACCATTGGAAATACCGGAATGAAAGTGGGAGCATATCACAATAGATTTTGTAGTAGGTCTTCCAACGACTCAGAAAGGATGCGATATGTTATGGATGATAGTGGACAAATTGACAAAATCTGCACACTTTTTGCCAATAAAGATTAGATTTAATCTTGATCAGCTGATGAAGCTATACATTAAAGAGATCGTCTCAAGACATGGAGTTCCAGTGTCAATTGTATTAGACAGAGATCCAAGGTTCACATCAAATTTCTGGAAGAGACTACAAGAATGCATGGGAACGCAACTGAAGATGAGCACAGCATATCATCCACAAACTGATGGGCAAAGCGAACGAACAATCCAGAAACTAGAAGATATGCTTAGAGCGTGCATCATAGATTTCAAAGGAAACTGGGATGATCATCTGCCGTTGGTGGAATTTGCATACAACAATAGTTTCCATGCAAGCATTGGCATGCCTCCATACGAGGCGTTATACGGCAGAAAGTGTAGAACTCCACTATGCTGGGATGAAGTCGGTGAACATCAACTGTTAGGACCAGAACTGGTACAGCTAACCGCTAAAGTTATCAAACTCATCAGAGCAAGATTGGTAGCTACTCAAGATCGACAGAAAAAGTATGATGATCAACACAGGCAGAATCGTGAATTTGAAGCAGGAAATTTTGTATTCCTGAAAGTTTCTCCTTGGAAAGGGAAAATGCATTTTGGCAAGAAAGGAAAGCTCAGCCCAAGATTTATTGTACCGTTTGAGATACTACGAAGAGTGGGAGAAGTGGCTTATGAGGTAGCTCTACCTCAAGAGTTGGAAAATATTCATAATATTTTTCACATTTCAGTGTTACGACAGTATAAACCCGATTACAAGCATGTGATCGAGTATGAACCGTTACAGTTCAGCAAAGATTTATCCTATGAAGAGATTCTTATCCAGATAGTAGACAGGAAAGAACAAGTGCTCAGGAATAAAGTGATACCTTCTGTGAAGGTGATATGAAGGAACCACAATGTCGAAGAGGCTACGTGGGAACTCGAATCTGAAATGATGAAGAATTACCCTGAGTTATTTGTTTAGTATGTGTCTTCGATTCTGGGGACAGAATCTTTGTAAGAAGGGAAGAATGTGACGATTTGATTGTTTGAATTGTGATTATGGGGACAGAATCCTTTTAAGGAGGGAATGATGTAACATTCCAGATTTTTAATTGTAATATTAAATATTTATTGAGTTATATAAATATTTAATGGATATGTTTATCGTTGAATAAATATTTGTTTAATTGATTTGATTTTATTTGGTTAATTATTTGTTAAATAAATAATTAATAAGCTAAGGAAATTATTATTATATTAATATTTTAATTTGATGGTTAATTATTTATAGTGAGTTATGTGATTAAATAATTTATTTAATTAATTGTTATTTAAATTAAATAAATTAATTATGAAAGCTTGATTAAATATAGTGTGACAAATAACTAAAGTATAAGGAGTTATTAACATAAATTAAAGTAGTTTTAATCTAGTTTTACCCAAACAACGCTTAAGGATATAAACTCTTTAATTTTAAATGATTTGCTAAACAAAGCCCGATAGCTTTTGGATTTCTTTTTTAATTTTGAATTATATAAATAAAATAAAATAAATTAAAATAATAAATCTAGTATATTTATAATTTATACGTTGGTTTTGTTGTAACTGACATTTTATTAAATTGGCGTATTAAGGTTATCAGTTTAGTTTTACGTATAATCTATATTGTCTAAGCCTAAGCCTAAGAAAAGCTACAGAGAAAAAATTACAGAGGGTTTTAGAGAGAATTGCTTGAGAGGTTTTGAGAGAGAATTGAGAGCTGTGGATTCTAAATAGTTCTAACAAGGATTTCAAACAAATTGAAGGTCTTGTATCTAAACCTTAGTATTATATATATATATATATATATATATATATATATATATATATATATATACACATATATATGTTCTTCGGTAAACTGTATATTTTCTGTGAATTGCAAATATGTTGAATTGTTGTAGAAAACTGAATGTATGGATAGTGAGCACCAAATCTTGTAGAAATGAAGTACCTAGATTTGGGGGTGTCACAACAGACATACTACCTTGCTTCAGTTCCAGAAACTTAACTTCCATATCCTGTTACGTATTCTCTGAGAAGTAATTCTCAAGGAATAGCTCCTTAAATCTCTCCCTGGGAATAACTCCCTCTTCTGCTCGCCCCTTTTTGGCTTTCCACTAATAGTTAGCTTCGCCCTTCATCATGAAAGTGGCAAAACTCGTCTTCTGTGCTTCAGCCACTCGTGCGACCTCAAACACCTTCTCCATTTCTTCTATCCATGTATGGACTTTAATTGGGTCCAAGGTTCCTTGGAACTCCGGCTGTCCTACCAATTTAAAGTCCTTAAAGCTAGGCAAGTGTTGTCCTGGCTGCCCTGCTGCTGGCGGGGGTCTGTTTTGCATTGCCTCAGTTAACAGGTTAACGAAGTTCTGCATTGGATCAACATTTTCCCCTCCACCATTGTTAACGGATCCTTCCTCCCTCTGATTCCGCTGTAGTCTCCTAGGAGGCATGATCTGAGGAAAGGAAGAAATAATTAGGCTTTATGTGATATGCTATCCATGTTAGCATTAAGAAGTTTAAGACATCTATCAATCATTTTTTGATTTAAATAAACCACTTCAATATCACAATAAAACTCGATAGATTTCCTCATCCCATCACTTACATACTCTACTTGAGTTTTCTACTAAGGTTATAACCTAGGTTTCGCATTCCTAACGTGTATAACATACGGCTTTGATACCAACCTATGACACCCCCGAATCCAGGTCCTCTAATCCCGATTCAGTCATCACGATAAAATACAAATATCCACCTCTAAACAACATACGATAACTAAAATGCAGAAAATAATAAACGTACGTCGTTCATTTAAAACGTGTTACTAGTCCCAAGATACGATAACCTTAATATCATCTTACAAATATATCCTAAAATAAATATTAGGATTCATATTACACAATAGTAATTTAAACTAGGCATAAGGTAAGGTCTACTCCTTGCCACTACTCTACATCTTTCCTTTACCCTTGTCCTTCCCTGAGGTCTCAAGCTTAGCAGTAATATAAATTATGATATAGCAAGTATGAGCAACAAATTTGCCCAGCAAGTTTAAATACAACAATAAGGATCTATCATGATGAATGGAAAAATAACTGACAACGAATTCAACAATATGAATATCTGAAGGATTCAATAATAAGAATATCGCAAGCAAAGATAATGATTGCTTTTAGAATAACTGCTAGTCAAATAGACTTTGAACTATAACACTCCAATGGAATCAATAGCTAATTGACCCTTTGGTTACTGGCTACAGAATAAGTACTTGAAGGGATCAGCCTCACGTACACTATGTATATGCATAACATTTAAATCTGCTCTGTGTATCTTATATTAGATACCTGGTATCATAGAAAGGGGTGTTCTTTTAGTCTAAGAATCCTTACCCTCAATAGGTTTGGATAGCTTTTATAAAACTTCATACGCTTGTCTGATCGAACAAAGGTTCAGACTCTATCTCACACAGTTCAAGAATTATTTGAACTTTAAATGATGTACAAGTCCAAGACTGTACGAACTCAAGTGCACTAAGTGCGAATATCAATACTATCGATGTTGAATGATTGTAAAGTAATTAAACCACTTAACAGCATGCTTGGAACTAAGATTCAAGCTTAAATGAATAACTTTCAATTCAACAATAACCTTCTCAATACAATATGAGAAGGATAAGAAACTTTCAAAACAAACAAAGTTGTGTAAGCTAGGAAACATTGTAACACAATAATATAGTGTTAGGATACTTGCTCAAGTAAAAGAGTAAGAATTAAGGAACTTGCACAATGAAAGAGTGAAGTCCAAAGAAACTTGCCTGTTTGCTCAGCTACAATTAATTCTAGCTTTAATTACTTGCGTTGAAATGACCTAACGTTAACAAGTCGGTCTTTCCAATTAGTTAGTTTGGTTGTTTAGCACACGCGCACTATATTAGTTAGAACAGTTTAAGATTTGATGATTAATTGGGAAGTTATTGAGTAGTTTAGATATAATATATTATCGTGTTTGCTTGATTTCTCTAAGGCTGTATGATTAGACTATGTTCTATGTTATTGCTGGATTTATAGGTATATATTAGTTATATTTTCATTGCATATCATTTTGCTTGAGGACATGCAATGTTTCACGTTTGGGGGAATTTGATGAGTAGGTTTTTAAACTACGATTTAATCGTATTTAGCTTGATATGTTGCTAGTTTTTGAGTATTTCATGTGCTTTTGATGGGTTTTTGCTCTTATTACAGGATAATGAGGTGAAGACGTCAAAGAGTTGGCATGTGATGAGATTTTAAGCATTTTGGACATTCGGTTATACCGGCGCGAGGCACGCCATAAATACAAAGGAAGCTATTGTTACACTAGCGCAGCCCGCGCCACATTAACAAAGGACCCGGAGCGGGGTTCGCTGGTCGGGCGTGAAAGATGTTGAGCTATTTTATTTTGCTTAAAATTGAGTTGTGTTGGGAGTTATGACTTCTTTATGTAATAAGGTCAAGTTAGGAGTGTGACAAGGAAGTTATTTCATAGTAATTGAGGTGTTTTGAGTTAAAAACTTGTTGGGTACAAATAGAAGTTTGATTTTTATTAGAATTCCTAACTGAATCGGATGGGATGATTTTGACATGGATTGGGATTGGATTTAGTTCAGCTGGGGTGAATTAACTTATGTCAATTAGTAGAGTGCTGAACTTATCCAACAATTGAATTACACTTAGAGAGCCATAACTGAGAAGACAATCTTGGAGGAAAGAAGGAAGGAGGTGATTTCACGAAGATTGCAGAATTGATGGGCAAGAAGGGTGGTGTATTACTATTCTTCTTTAATTTCAGTTTTTGTAATTGGGATGATGATTTATTTCATTTATTCAGTATTTAATTCATTAATTATGAACTAAATTACTTCTTAGGCATGAAATGGATCTTTAGTGTTGAATGATAATTATTATGCCTTGATTTGGATTTAATAAACTATCAATTCAATTTATCTATTGTGATTTGTACTTAATTTATGAATTGCTTAATCACCAATTTTATGTGGATTTGTATGGATTCGAGAGATGATGTGTGAGTCTAGACCTAATCACAATAGCATGTGTTCTTAAATTATGTGTTGTTATGGAATCATGATTTATGTTAGGATAGAGATATACCTAGCATCGCATGTAATCGGGTAAAGAACTTGGAATTAAACTCTTTTTAATTTTAATTCACATAGAGATATAGTGAATTAGTTAATTAAGGTGTTTGGCTTAATTCTATCTAATTTATGTATTTAAGTTAATATGGTGTTCGTGCATTGAGAGATGACTAATTCTACATAAGTGTTCTTGTAACGCCCCAGAAAATCGGATTTTTGATAATTAAATTTTTATTTTTATTAAATGAATTTAATTGATTATTTATGGAGCAAGCTAATCGAACGTCGTTCTATGACCTAGAAATGTCAGAACATCGTAGGATTTTGGCTATGTGGTAGAATTAAAGTGTTTGAATTTCCAAAACGAAAATAAAAGCTTTCCGAGAAATTTTCTGAACAACACTATTCACGCATTTCTGCTTGGAAATTATTTTTGAACTTTCGAGAAATACGTAATGATAGAATATCGATGTGAGATAGAATATCCAATAATATTTCAGTTATGAAAAACATAATATTTCGCCTGTGGACTTAAAACCTAACGTTTAAGGAAAATGATTTACGAGAAGGAAATGTAATGCGAGTAATGGATTAAGCGATGATCGTATACTACGTAAGTATTATACGATGTAATGAATACAAGTATGATACGAAGTATTAAACGAGTACGTATGAATAATGGTATGTCATATATGTGGAATAAGTATATGAGCTAGAATACGAGAATTATACGTGATTATACGTTATAAGGCTTTAAGCCAATTGTAATGAATTTATAGAATTGGTAGGATTTGTTAAGTATTATGTGAGCCAAGTATTGAATGTAAGTATAATACGACGTATTGTACTATCATGTATGAAGAATGAGATAACGTATATTAAGAATTAATATACGAGATATCATACAAAGATTATACGTGGGGTATAAATGTTAAGTTATGTAATTTAAAGGGAATGGACTTGTAGGATTATAAACTTAATAGTAGGAGTCCAATATAATGTGACAATCAAGCTCAAGTGTTTGGTATATCATGAGTCCAAATCATGTAGCACAAGCCCATTAAGGAAGCAGTTGGATGAATTAACCAAGCCCAATGAATTAGCCATGATCCATGGAGCAATCCAAGTGTAAAGTGGGTAGACTTGATGGGCAAACAAATTGTGTGATTAGCAAGACACTTAATAACTAAGCAATGGATAACTTAAGTGGTAAGCAAGTGACTTGGTGGCTAAGTAGAAGTGGTGACCAAGTTAACTTAATTAGGAAGTAATGAATAGTAAGGATGTGGATGGCCTTTTGACCATTATACCCTCATCTAGGATTTCCTATAAATAGAGAGCTTGGAGTTCATTTTGTAGTTGTTTCATTTTCATCCAACTCCTCTCATATATAAGTAACTTATTTGGTTGAGAGAATAAGCACTTTTCTTGTTAAGTTTTCCACCAATAAACTTATACCTTATTGGTTAGAGATAATAAGTTAGCAAAAGTTATACTTGGAAGTAAGAAGTAAGCACAAGAAAGAATCAAGTGATCATCGAAGAGTAAGTGTTCTTGAACCATGTTTCTCTTTCTTTTCTATTGTTAGATAAGGGGGTATTGGTAGAGCTAACATGCTAAGAAGAGGTTGGAATAATGAATCAAAGGGCTTAAGTCATAATAAGCCGAATAAGTCATGAATAATCTATTCGTAATCATATAGGTTAAGACCTTGTGAAGAACACTAATGAATGTATAATAACTTGTAGGAACTTGTAACATGGTTACATTAATGAAGTTAGTATGATAATAAGAAGCATGAATAATGGATTGAAGTCATCATCCATAATAAGTTATATGAAAAGAAGACATAAGTTATGAGTATTGAAAATATAAGTAATTCATATTTTTATAAGTTCTAAACTCACAATGAACTAGTAATAACTTATCATGAATATAAGTTAACGAAGCATTTGTGTCAAGATGATAGTATAATGGATTGAATCCAAGTGAAATGGTTTAAAAATCTCAAGTAACGAAGTTTCGCCGGAATTTGCACGATTAGACGACGATCGTCGAATTCGTGAAATTCTTGGAATGGAAGTCGAATTTTGATATTGAGTTTGGAAACGTTGGTTTTCAATGGAGACAAGTAGTATTTGTCATTATAGAGTTGCTGACTCGAAAATGGCCGGATTCTTACTTAGAACGAAGAAACGAGCGTTGAACGTTCACGAACGTTTACCGTTTTCATTGAAAATGGACTAATAGGTGAATTTTTAGCAAACGAAATCGAATAGATAAAATTCTTAAATGATCATGTAGATTACATAATTTGTGAACCGTAGGCTTTTGAACGAGCCAATTCGAATTTATAACGAAGAAGTTATGCGTCCGGGAAGTTCACAAAATTTCAAAACTGAAAATTTTTCTGGTGCACAGAGTTGGCGTCGCGGCGCCAACCCAAGGCAAAATAGGTCACGCCGCAGCGCCGAGCATGGTCGGGCAAAGGTGAAACCTACTGAAGAGTCGCGCCGCGGCGCGGCAATTATCAAAGGGAATCGCGCCGCAGTACCGAGTCCGGTTTCCAAGCCCTAAGGGGCGACGCCGCAGCGCGGCACAAAGAAGAAAAGCTGGGGCCGCGGCGCCAGCACTAGGGTTTGCGTATAGAGGATTGTTTATGAAGATAAAAAGAGAGGTAATGAAGTAACATAGACCTAATGAACATGAAGTAACATTGTTAAGTCATGATTAAACCCCAAGTAGGATCACTTAGGGTTAAGGAAAGTCGATTGAAGATGAACGCAAATGGTATGCAATAAACATACTTAACCAAGGACGATTAAAATGTCGTTTAATAATGTAAGAACATTAGTAAACCGTAAGGAAAGATGATTAACTTGAGCCGAGTTGTATTAATGATATAATTTCACTTAAGTGTTATAAAAGAACGAAGTTGGTAAGAATGATGTAAAGAATGACAGAAAGCCGGAACCCATAAATAACAAATCTAATAAGGGATTAGATTGAGAAGAAGGGTAAGATTCTTTAGGAGCTATGTAGGTTCATTCATAACCTAATATGGTATGTTATGTGATTATGTGTTGTAGAGACTGTAAAGACTCAAGGGAAACGTATTTATACTGTAGTAGACGTTGAAGGCAAGTTTTTCCTAAACGCTTGTCTAACCTTCGTGTTAGCCAGGTTTTCAAATGATTCAAATTATGAGATGCATGTATGGTTTTGAAGAAAGAGTCGATGCCAGTTTTAGCTCGGCTAGACTAATCTTGATAGATTGATTGAACTGTTTACAAGTCTTTCAATATAGAATTGCTAACGCTATCATACGCCAACTATTTGGTACGGATTCAAGGTAAGCCTGAATATGTATAAACAAATGTTTTTTTCATCGAGTATTCGGTGGGCACGTGAGGTTGCCACAATTTAAACGTACACACGTTTAATGGATGTAGTATTGATCAACATAGAGTACTATGAGCTAATCACTCAGAAGTGCTCGTAAGCTATGCCGGACTTACGGACTTCGTGTCGGGTCTTCCTTTTCAAAGAAACTATAAGACGTTCACGTCTTGAATTAGAATTGATGATTCATGGAATATTGTTATTGTAAAATGTTTTGAAGGAAAAGAAACGCTATTTTAAGTTATCGATAGTACTTCGTAACTATCATCCAGTTATTGAAGATATACGATTCTTATGTTTCAAGCATGCTTTTATAAATAATATTGTTATACTTGCTGAGCTTGTTATGCTCATTCTTGCTTGAACCATATGAATGCAGCTTAAACTATACGACCAAGGGATTCGACAAGGATAAAGTGAAGACTAAAGCGAGCTTGTAGACTACCTATGTAATAGTATAGGTTTGTAATGATAATATGTGATATTATGACAAGAACAAATGTAACGGTTATAACGAACCTGGGGAATGGTAATATTATTTTGGTATATATATGAGACATATTCGTTCTTTTGAGGCATTTCAATTGAATGTTTGTGTGAACTGTAGCACCGTGGAGCACTATCTGTCGGGTTGAAAGAGACCCGGATTTGGGGGCGTCACAGATTGGTATCAAAGCATTAGGTTATAAAACTTAAGGGGGGAAGAACCTTAGGCTAATAACCTCGTTAAGGAAGAGAAGTCCGAAGGGAGTAAACTTGAGCTCTACTTGAGTTGAATGAGTCAATAAGGTATTGAGGAAACTCAGTATCAAAAGATTTAAAAGATGAAAAGTAACCCTAAATAAATTAAATGTGATTTGTGCTTATACGATTCTGTGTTATGTACTAATCAACATATGTGTTATTGTAGGACGTCGATTGATAGCTTGATGTATAGAGATATACACGTGGTGAGCGAAGAGCTTGTGAACCGAGTAGAGCCTGTACCTATGCCAGTGGCGGAGGTACCAATAGTGATTCTAGAGGAGTCGGAGATAGAGGAGTACTTTTCTGAGGAAGACTACTCTAAGGGAGAGATGGATATATCGTCATACCTTAGTATGATGAATGAGGTGGAGGAAGAAAGAGAGGTAACATCGGTTACTACGGTGGTACCTACATTGGAGTCATCACCTCCAGATGCAATGGAAGTATTGTATCTGGCAGCGCTTGACAGGAATGTGCAACTGGGTACAGTTGTGCAGAATCAGAGTGAAGAGATTAGTTATCTCCATGAAGCTAAGATGTCTACAGAAGCAGATTTTGAGTTAGAGCACGACAAGCAGGTGCTTATGGCAGAGCAGGCTATGAATTTTAAGGCAGAGGCCGATGAGCTTCATAGAGAACTTGGGGAAAAGGATCGGAAGATAGCCCGGATGTCTTACATCCATGAGAGTGCTCATAAGGATTTCAAGATGAAGGTTGCTTGTTATTCTGTTGAGTCAGGACAAACCCGTCATATGATTAGTCGGGATACTGTAGCGAAGATTGCGAATGAGAAACACGAGGACGCTGTTATGCATTATTAGAAATCTAAAGTTATATGTATGTGTGTAATGGCGTAAAACCCTCTGTATAAAAGGGTAGTCTTTTTGGTAAATCCCAAATTTTCTGAAGTTTAAGTTCGGGATAAAAATGTAATAGATGTTGGCTATGAACGTAAATTGTAAATAGTTTCAAACTATGAAGAAGCATATGTATATAATGAAGTTTTCATGGAAATGATTTGTTATGATGCAATTTGGCATGTGGCGATTAATAACGAAGTAAGTAAATAGATAATAATGAAATTTTATTTATTTAATCAGGAAAAGATAACGTAATCAGGAAGTGAAATCACATAATGATAATGAAGGGGGTCTGAACAACCCTATGCAAGAGTTCGTTAATTTATTAGCGACTGCATTTGACTAAACCGGGGTAGAATACTCGCGGAACCTAGAGTAGCTAGAACGATTATCTTTAAAGAGTTTAAAAGCGTAGGTCCGTCAGAGTTCAAAGGAACGACAGACCCAGTAGATGCCCAGAACGGGGTAAAAGAAGTGGAGAAGGCGTTTGTTATTACAAATGTAGTTGAGGTGCAAAGGATTTCTTTTGCAACTTACTTAACGAAAGGGGGAAGCCAAGCTTTGGTGGGAGGCTCACCAGGGTGGGGCTAGAACAGATGTGGTAGTATGGGAATAATTCAAGAAGGTTTACTTCGAGAATTATTTCCCTACAAGTGTGCGAGGGAGGATGGAGATTAAGTTCTTAGAACTTAAGTAAGGGGACATGACGGTTCCTCAAGATGAGGACAAATACAATTGGCGAGGTTTGTTTCACATCTAGTGAACACGGAGGAGATGAAGACTCATAAATTGGAGCAGGGCCTGAAACCCTAGCTCTATAGTAGGATTTTGGTGTTCTAGAGTGTTTCCTATGGGATCATTCTGGAGAAGGTAATTATTACAAGGGGTGGTAGTGAAGCGTAGACTCAATACCACAAAGAGAGGAAGGATGAAAGCAAGGGAGAGGGAGAAACCAAGATAGAGAATGCCAATGGCAGTATGCCAAGAAGAAAGAATTATAACTCCAAGAATTCTGGAGCGGGACAAGGGGATCCTAAGCGTAGGATCAGAGTGTATAAAACAGATGGAAAGACTCATCTAGGAGTCTGTCTGAAAGGGGTTAAGAACATTTTTAAACATTAAGATAGAGGAGGAGGGATTAACTTTAGTTAAATCATATTCGTGAAAATTATTTCATGGATAATTGAAGTAAGTAGTTATCAGTAGATAAGTACTGTTCATGTTGAGAGAATTTGAGGAAATTCTCGGTATGAATGGGTTGATTAACCATAGAACTATAATAAATAGTTATAAGAAAAGTCTGAACCTTCAATTTTTCAGAAAACACAAGGTAGTAATTTATGATAATAAAACACAGAGACGTCTTATCGTCTCACCTGGACGTAAGTTAGTAGGATGTTAAAGAAGAGGATGAGTCGTTACGGTTGCGTATCGACTATCGTAATAGGAGTAAATTAGTAGTTAAGAGTAAATACACATGGCCCAGGATCGATGATCTATTTGGTCAGTTGAGAGGGGCAAAGAATTCTTATAAAGATAGATATATGTATGGGGTATAGTCGGTTGAAAGTAAGGAAGAAGGAGGAGATACCTAAGATGACAATCAGAACACGTTATAGTTATGACAAGTTTCTGGTTATGTCATTTAGGTTGACTAATGTACTGAAGTTAGATTTGTCGTAAGGAGCGTCGAGTAAGTCAGTGATAAATTGATAGGTACCCTTGTGAGATGCTATGGTTGAAGGTACCATTAGCGTCATAGGATTTAAAAGAAAGGTTGATTAAGGCACCTGTATTATCTTTATCAGATGATACGGGAAATTTTGTAGTGTATCTCGATGTTCGCATTGATGACATGATTGCGTGCTCTTATAGCATGGCAATGTCAGTGTGTATGCGATATGTCGGTTAAGGATTATAAGAAGGTCTATCCTACTTATGATCCAGAATTGGCAGCTGAAGTTTTAAATTAAAACTCTTAAGATAGTATTTATACTGGGAGAAAAGTGAGATATACACGGACTCTAAGAGTCTGAAATATATCTCCACATGGAAGGAGTTGAATATGTAGTAGAGAGAGGACTGTGATATCTTATATCATTCAGGGAAGGTAAACGTAGAAGCCGACACACTAAGTAGGAGGGGTATTGAAAGTTATCAATATTAACGACTCAGAATGAGTTAATAACAGAAATGGTAAGGTCAAAGTTAGAAGTTAAATTACGGAATGAAAGGGTAGAAATGTTTTGCACAAGATGGACTCAATCCACGATGATGGAACGAGTTACATAAGTACGATTAAGTGCCGAGTTGTACAGGCGAATGAAGAAGATGATGCATGATAAGTAGAAGACTAAGTATAGTCTTATTTTGGAGGAGGAATTTGAGTTCCATATAAATCCGAGTTAAAAGGATAACTGGGATGATATAGAGATCGCGTAATGTGTTAATAAGTGTTTAACTTCCAACTCAGATTATTGATAGGAAGTGATAAGTCATATGAATTAAGACAATACCTTCAGTGACGGTGAAATGGAAGAACCCCAATGTCGAAGAAGCATTGTGGGAACTCGAGATTAAAAGAAAGGAAAAAATTTTCTCTGTGGTATAAGTATGATTAGCGAGATTCTGGGGACAGAATCCTTATAAGGAGGGAAGAGTGTAACGCCCCAAAAAATCGAATTTTTGAGAATTAAATTTTTATTTTTATTAAATGAATTTAATTGATTATTTATGGAGCAAGCTAATCGAACGTCGTTCTATGACCTAGAAATGTCAGAACATCATAGGATTTTGGCTACGTGGTAGAATTAAAGTGTTTGAATTTCCAAGACGAAAATAAAAGCTTTCCGAGAAATTTTCTGAAAAACACTATTCACGCATTTCTGCTTTGGAATTATTTTTGACCTTCCGAGAAATACGTAATGATAGAATATTGATGTGAGATAGAATATCCAATAATATTTCAGTTATGGAAAACGTAATATTTCGCATGTGGACTTAAAACCTATCGTTTAAGGAAAATGATTTACGAGAAGGAAATGTAATGCGAGTAATGGATTAAGCGATGATCGTATACTACGTAAGTATTATACGATGTAATGAATACAAGTATGATACGAAGTATTATACGAGTACATATAAATAATGGTATGTCATATATGTGGAATAAGTATACGAGCTAGAATATGAGAATTATACGTGATTATACGTTATAAGGCTTTAAGCCAATTGTAATGAATTTGTAGAATTGGTAGGATTTGTTAAGTATTATGTGAGCCAAGTATTGAATGTAAGTATAATACGACGTATTGTACTATCATGTATGAAGAATGAGATAACGTATATTAAGAATTAATATACGAGATAGCATACAAAGATTATACGTGGGGTATAAATGTTAACTAAGGGAATGGAATTGTAGGATTATAAACTTAATAGTAGGAGTCCAATATAATGTGACAATCAAGCCCAAGTGTTTGGTATATCATGAGTCCAAATCATGTGGCACAAGCCCATTAAGAAAGTAGTTGGATGAATTAACCAAGCCCAATGAATTAGCCATGATCCATGGAGCAATCCAAGTGTAAAGTGGGTAGACTTGATGGGCAAACAAATTGTGTGATTAGCAAGACACTTAATAACTAAGCAATGGATAACTTAAGTGGTAAGCAAGTGACTTGGTGGTTAAGTAGAAGTGGTGACCAAGTTAACTTAATTAGGAAGTAATGAATAGTAAGGATGTGGATGGCCTTTTGACCATTATACCCTCATCTAGGATTTCCTATAAATAGAGAGCTTGGAGTTCATTTTGTGGTTGTTTCATTTTCATCCAACTCCTCTCATATATAAGTAACTTATTTGGTTGAGAGAATAAGCACTTTTCTTGTTAAGTTTTCCACCAATAAACTTATACCTTATTGGTTAGAGATAATAAGTTAGCAAAAGTTATACTTGGAAGTAAGAAGTAAGCACAAGAAAGAATCAAGTGATCATCGAAGAGTAAGTGTTCTTGAACCATGTTTCTCTTTCTTTTCTATTGTTAGAGAAGGGGGTATTGGTAGAGCTAACATGCTAAGAAGAGGTTGGAATAATGAATCAAAGGGCTTAAGTCATAATAAGCCGGATAAGTCATGAATAATCTATTCGTAATCATATAGGTTAAGACCTTGTGAAGAACACTAATGAATGTATAATAACTTGTAGGAACTTGTAACAGGGTTACATTAATGAAGTTAGTATGATAATAAGAAGCATGAATAATGGATCGAAGTCATCATCCATAATAAGTTATATGAAAAGAAGACATAAGTTATGAGTATTGAAAATATAAGTAATTCATATTTTTATAAGTTCTAAACTCACAATGAACTAGTAATAACTTATCATGAATATAAGTTAACGAAGCATTTGTGTCAAGATGATAGTATAATGGATTGAATCCAAGTGAAATGGTTTAAAAATCTCAAGTAACGAAGTTTCACCGGAATTTGCACGATTAGACGACGATCGTCGAATTCGTGAAATTCTCGTAATGGAAGTCGAATTTTGATATTGAGTTTGGAAACGTTGGTTTTCAATGGAGACGAGTAGTATTTGTCATTATAGAGTTGCGGACTCGAAAATGGCCGGATTCCGACTTAGAACGAAGAAACGAGCGTTGAACGTTCACGAACGTTTATCGTTTTCATTAAAAATGGACTAATAGGTGAATTTTTAGCAAACGAAATCGAATAGATAAAATTCTTAAATGATCATGTAGATTACATAATTTGTGAACCGTAGGCTTTTCAACGAGCCAATTCGAATTTATAACGAAGAAATTATGCGTCCGGGAAGTTCACAAAATTTCAAAATTGAAAATTTTTCTGGTGCACAGAGTTGGCGCCGCGGCGCCAACCCAAGGCAAAATAGGTCACGCCGCAGCGTCGAGCATGGCCGGGCAAAGGTGAAACCTACTGAAGAGTCGCGTCGCGGCACGGCAATTATCAAAGGGAATCGCGCCGCAGCACCGAGTCCGGTTTCCAAGCCCTAAGGGGCGACGCCGCAGCGCGGCACAAAGAAGAAAAGTTGGCGCCGCGGCGCCAGCACTAGGGTTTGCATATAAAGGATTGTTTATGAAGATAAAAAGAGAGGTAATGAAGTAACATAGACCTAATGAACATGAAGTAACATTGTTAAGTCATGATTAAACCCCAAGTAGGATCACTTAGGGTTAAGGAAAGTCGATTGAAAATGAACGCAAATGGTATGCAATAAACGTACTTAACCAAGGACGATTAAACTGTCGTTTAATAATGTAAGAACATTAGTAAATCGTAAGGAAAGATGATTAACTCGAGCCGAGTTGTATTAATGATATAATTTCACTTAAGTGTTATAAGAGAACGAAGTTGGTAAGAATGATGTAAAGAATGACGGAAAGCCGGAACCCATAAATAACAAATCTAATAAGGGATTAGATTGAGAAGAAGGGTAAGATTCTTTAGGAGCTATGTAGGTTCATTCATAACCTAATATGGTATGTTATGTGATTATGTGTTGTAGAGACTGTAAAGACTCAAGGGAAACGTATTTATACTGTAGTAGACGTTGAAGGCAAGTTTTTCCTAAACGCTTGTCTAACCTTCGTGTTAGCCAGGTTTTCAAATGATTCAAATTATGAGATGCATGTATGGTTTTGAAGAAAGAGTCGATGCCAGTTTTAGCTCGGCTAGACTAATCTTGATAGATTGATTGAACTGTTTACAAGTCTTTCAATATAGAATTGCTAACGCTATCATACGCCAACTATTTGGTACGGATTCAAGGTAAGCCTGAATATGTATAAACAAATGTTTTTTTCATCGAGTATTCGGTGGGCACGTGAGGTTGCCACAATTTAAACGTACACACGTTTAATGGATGTAGTATTGATCAACATAGAGTACTATGAGCTAATCACTCAGAAGTGCTCGTAAGCTATGCCGGACTTACGGACTTCGTGTCGGGTCTTCCTTTTCAAAGAAACTATAAGACGTTCACGTCTTGAATTAGAATTGATGATTCATGGAATATTGTTATTGTAAAATGTTTTGAAGGAAAAGAAACGCTATTTTAAGTTATTGATAGTACTTTGTAACTATCATCCAGTTATTGAAGATATACGATTCTTATGTTTTAAGCATGCTTTTAAAAATAAAATTGTTATACTTGCTGAGCTTGTTATGCTCATTCTTGCTTGAACCATATGAATGCAGCTTAAACGATACGACCAAGGGATTCGACAAGGATAAAGTGAAGACTAAAGCGAGCTTGTAGACTACCTATGTAATAGTATAGATTTGTAATGATAATATGTGATATTATGACAAGAACAAATGTAATGGTTATAACGAACCTGGGGAATGGTAATATTATTTTGGTATATATATGAGACATATTCGTTCTTTTGAGGCATTTTAATTGAATGTTTGTGTGAACTGTAGCACAGTGGAGCACCATCTGTCGGGTTAAAAGAGACCCGTATTTGGGGGCGTCACAGTTCTTGATTAATAAATTGAGATAGTGAATTAAATTGGAATAAGATGTGATAATTGGAGTGAGACATAAAGTGAAGTTGTAAGCCTAATTCTCAATTATTTGTTTGAAATTACGATTTTTAAGTTGTGTTGATTAATTGGTATTTTTAGTTTCTTAGTTTTCTTTATTTATAATTATTGATTTGAATAGTTTAATAAAATTGGGTTAATATAAAATTAGAAATTGTTATGAATAATTTCTTACAATTCTCTGTGGGAACGATACTTTTACTTATCATTATATTACTTGTTGACCACGTGTACTTGCGTGTGAGCGTAATTAGAAATTCAACAAACAACGTGTGCTGTTTAAAAGGACCGTTAGTATTCCCCATGCTCCACTTTGAATCTCTAATTATAAACATTTTATAACAAGAGACTGAGGGGCAATGTTCGGGCATAATGTCCCGACCCCTATGTGGGCTGAAGGCCTGGATTGTGAATGGTTTATTGAGTCCAATGGGCCGAAGCCAGTAAGGGAATTGGTAGTGTGATAAGGAGTTTGGATGGTTAAGGATTTCAATCCTAACCATATTTAAATACCAACACCAAAGGTAGGTGTTAGGATTATATCCAACTTCCATCTTTTAAGGAGATTGAGTTTGACCCAAACATAGGTAACTACCATGTTTAGGAGTCCTAATCCAATTCGAAAATCAGCTTTAAGGTGGTGAGATCAGCTATAAATATAAGGTTTAACTTTAATTAACAGGTAATACACTTTTGAGCACTAAACACTAAAGCCTCCATTGTTAAACTTTGTCCGGCCTTTACTTATTCTCACACCGGAGCTATCACCGGCGGCCCAAGCCATCAAGCTTCCTGTGTGATTTCGTTACTGTACAGGTTTAAGCGCGTAGATTTAGTGATTGGACGCGCAGGCGAAACTTAGCGTTAACAGATAACATTATATTTGGAACAAAAGAGATATAATAATAACTTATGTGGCACATATTTATGTGTTCATTATTTTTCAAATATAAATAAGTAAAACAATTGGGAAGAAAATTGTATAATGTTAAAAGTTACATCTAAGTTATAATTATCATGATATTTAAAAAATTACATCATATAAAGCACCATAAATGAGTTTGTACTTTGTAACGGGGAAGGATAGACGGACAAAACAAAGGTATGCCCTCTACATTAAGTTCAATTGTGTGCTTTGAAGTCGAATGAAAATAGTTTATATTTAGGCTCTTCTGTACCTAAATGAATGTGGATTGTGTAAGGATATTTTTTTTTTTAATAATCTATATCTATATTATAAAGTGACTCTTCAAAACCGTTGACGTGGTTGGTGTAACCTTGTCATATTATTGTTTTTTTCTTATAAATTTAGTTATATTACTATTTCCTCTTTTTATAATAATTTTTTTATTTAATTCTTCAAATTTTATAAAATTTTTATTTTACATTACATAATTTATACACGCAACGTATGTGCCATTGGGTGCTAGTATTAATTATATATGTTAAAATTAAACTAATTTTGTCTAATTAAATGTGACTTGTAGACTTTAATATGAGCTGATTAGTGAGAGTTATATAGTAAATATTTATATTTGTGATTAGTAGACCCGCGCTGTGAGTTATATAGTCAACATTTAGATTTGTAATTAGTAGGCCCGCTAAGTTATTAATCATGAATAATATAAATAAGAAATTAGGTCATTTTCCTTAATCCTATTAGTATAAAGATTATAGAATATATTAAGAGTTTCTCATTGAGTCAACATATAGGGAATCAAGGGAGCTGATATTGTTCATCCAGCAAAAAATAATTTAACTGCTTTCATTATAGTTATGGGTTCTAAACAAGGTACAAAAAACATATTGCTTTATATATGTTCTAAGTATTCATTTTCGATTTACTGTACCTCTATAAATTAATAATCCATAAATTAATAATATCTTTAAAATAATAATTTTTACCAGTCCCGACTTGGATTAATGGGATAAATTAATAATTTCGATAAAATAATAATTTTTAAAAAGACCCTTATATAAATATATGGTCCCATCAAAATTATAAATTAATAATTTTTTAAAATTACAAATATATTTAGGATAATCTTGTAAAATATGATTTTATTCTCGTTTGTTTTGTCTTGAAATTCAAATATATCTTAATTTCCTCCTTAATTTTTCTTAAAATTCAAATCTAATTAAATTTCATCCTTAATATATGGTCCCATCAAAATAATGTTTTGTCTTAAAATTCAAATCTAATTGAATATAATTTTTTTTTGAAATAAAATGTGAATGTAATTTGAAAAGTGGATACAATGAACATTATTTAATTATTAAAAATAATTAATATCACTTACAATGAATTCTATTATTACATTAGTTTAATAAGTATATACATTGCATCAAAAAAAGTATAATATAAACATCAATAAAATGCAATAATTTTAATGTAATTAAATTTATGTTCACCGAATAGAAAAACACTCTTTAAATTAATAAATAATTAATTTATTGATTAAATAATAACTCTCTAAATTAATAAAAAAAAATTAATCTCAACAGTATTAATTTATAGAGGTTCTACTGTATGCTGAAGGAATTAATTAATTAGTATTGATTACTTCTTACTGATCAGATTTGTCAATCCATTCATTACCTTTCGACCGCAACCAACATATGTTCGAACTCCCTTTAGTTGCAGATGGCACAGATTGTGTTTGCTCATGAATATGATCTTGCACTATGTTACAAGGATTCGAATGAAGTGTACAGTTGAACATGATTTTTTGAAGAGTCCAACGTTACTCCCTCAATGTTCCCAAAATTTCACACTAAAACAAGTGTCAAATATTAGCATTCTTGTCGAGTGTTGAGTATCAGATATGGAAACTTTTATGCTAGGTTTGGATCGATGGAATAGGAGGGAGAATGGAATGAATCATTCTATTGGAATGATAAAAATATTATTTGATTTGTTTATTTCAACGGAATAATGTATTCCTGGTGGAATAGCTGTTAACTTAAAATTATAATTTTTATTTCTGGAATGGGGTCAGGAATAACTTATTTCATCTATTATTTTTAAGTAATTGACAAATATGCCCTTTAAAAGAAATACTTATCTTTATTAAAAAAGAAATATTTATCTTTATTAAAAAAAAATACCCCCTTCCCCTTACCCACCTACCCCCACCCCCAACCCCAACCCCTACCAACCTACCCCCACCCAGCCATCCCACCCCACCCCCACCCCCACCCCCTTACCCACCTACTCCCACCCCTACCAACCTACCCCACCCCTTTATCCACCCACCCCACTCACCCCACCCACCCTACTCTCACCCCCTACCCCTACCCACCCTACCCTCACCCCTACCCCCACCCACCCCACCCACCCTACCTACCCCCACCCAACCCACCCTACCCCCATACACCCTACCTACCCCACCCACCCACCCACCCAACCCCTACCTACGCCACCCTACCCCAACCACCCCACCCACCCTACCCCCACCCACTCTACCGACCCCACCCCACACACCCCACCCCATCCCCACCCACCCACCCCACCAACCCCCATCCAACCCCTACCAACCTACCCCCACCCCACCCACCCCATCCCGTTACCCACCTACCCCCACCCACCCCATCCATCCCACCCCATTATAAAAAAAATCTAGAGAAATATGTGTTAAATTTTTAATATAAAATGAATTTAAGTTAAATTTGAACATTTGGGGGTATTTAGGTCACTTTCTAATTATTTATTTAATTCTTAGATGTATTCCTAATATCAACCAAACATGTATATAGAATATTAAAAAATCATTCCATTCCCTTCCTTATTTCATTCCCTACTCTATTTCATTCCTTCAATCCAAGCGTAGCATTAAGACAAAGTGTGGTGTTGGGTCCCGATATTTCCTCTACTGGGCCGGACGGATTGGGCCTCCCCATTTACTTAGCCTAGTGGACCTTTACTATTAAGTCTTCTAGCCATTGGGCTTAACCTTTACCCTGTCTTTATTGTCTCTTCTCAAACATTGGGCTGGATCAAGCGGCCGGTCCATAAAATCTTTTAATATCTAAGACCTTGACTGGTAATGATGAATAAGGAGAGCAGTTGACCAAAAGTCTGCAGATCATTAATGTGGATGGGATTTTATCCGGCCGGCGGCAGAAACAGTAGAAAAAAGGTGACAACCTGCATGCACACGGCTAAGACCAGAGAGAAGCAGGGGGCTGTGTCAGATCGTGGTTGGTGGCACAAAAAATCGAGTATGAGAGTATAACCAAGGAAGGGGGTCTCCTAACGAAAGGTACGCATATACTTTCTATCTAGCTCAACACACTAGACATTTTTACATCCTCCATTGTTAAACCTTGAACACCTGTATTGACTCTCACGCCGGAGCTATCCCCCGACGGTCCAGCCGTCAAGCTTTTGGTGTTGATTGTGTTTTCTGTGCAGGATTAGGACGTCTTACGTGATTGGGACGTCATCAAATATCTTGGCGTTAACATTAGCGCTAGAAGGAGGGCTGAGTTCTAGTGTTCCAGAGCTTTCAATCACAAATATTCATTTGTTCCACGCTCTCAAGGATGGGGAAGAGCAGAGCAGACACGCCTGAGGGACAACCGATGACTGTTGGTGATTCACCACCACGAGCTTCTGTTAGAGATCGTTTGGGGCCCACACTAAGTGCTCATGCTAGCACAGCCTCCAAGCGGTCGCATGGAGATTCTCGTCCAAGGGCCGTGGGCAAAGCTAAGAGAAAGTTAATCTTCACGACGGATAAAGAGTCCGGTCGCGGCCGGAAACAGCTAAACCACGACGAGAAGACCTCCCGATTGGCTAAGATGGCAGAAGAGGCAGATAGGGCCATGGAGTCACTCATGAAGCAGAGGCGGGATATAGCCGAGCAGATGTCCCGGATGGAAGAGTTGAGGGATGAAGCGTCCAGTTATGTCCAGTCCGAAAGGCATGTGCATTGCAGCGGGAAAGAACCGGTTCATTCAGAACATGGGATTCAAAGCCAGCATCGGGAGAGAAAAAGATCGAGGAGCCCCGCTCCTCGAAGATCGAAGGAAGCACTCCATCGTGACGTCACCATGGGGCAGATCCGAAGTGATAGGAAAGGCCGGTCCAGAGAACGAACTCCAGAAAGCATGAAGAGGGCACTCATTTTCGCGCACTCTCACCATAGTCGTCGGACCCAGGGGCAAAGCAGATCTCGGGGCCTTACACCCGAAAGTCGGGTGCCTCGCTCAGAAGACCGCCGTCGTGAGAGTCCTTCGAAGATTGGGGGTATTATGGTTAACGACCGATCTACTCAAAAAAGGAGAGAGCCGTCGGAGAAGGGGGTGTCGTCACAGCCAGAAGGAGTAGAATACCTCGTAAAAGAGCTGAAGGCTCTTCAGAAGCAGTTATCCGAGGTCCAGCAAGTAAAGGATACTCCGGGAAAGAAAGCATCCCCATTTTCCTCGGATATTCTTAAAGAGAAGGCGGACACCTCTAAGAAGTTGCCTCACATGGAAAGTTACGATGGTTCGGGAGATCCTTACGACCATAGCCAAGCATTCGACCTGTTGATGGACTACTATGATTTCACTGACGCTGCTAAATGTCACATGTTCGTTACGACATTGAGAAAGGATGCGAGGCAGTGGATGGGGACTTTACCAGCAGATTCAATTTCATCATGGTCCGAACTCTGCGACAAGTTCCACGCTCGTTTTGGGAGTAACCGAAGGAGAGGATAGCCCACGGGCTCCCTGGCTCAGGTCAGGCAGTACACCAACGAATCTTTGGGTCAGTATATGAAACGGTTCCGAGAGGCCGTTGGTCAGGTATCTGATTTGAACGATCTCCAAGCTGTGGGATTATTTCAGAACGGTTTGGACTTAGTGAGGTCGGAGAAGCTGGTGAGGAAGCTGATGTTCAATCATCCGAAGAGCCTGGCAGAGGCATTCGATAAGGCAGAAGGTTATATCGTTGTGGAGGAGGCCATGAGTAGCTTGAGACGTTCCTCTTCGGAGCAGGTGAAGGAGGCAGATGTCCCTAAAACCCAGCTTGATCAGAAGAAGACGGGGGGGTATAATGATAGATCGGAGAGCCGTTCCAAGAAGTTCAACAACTCATGGCGACAAGGAGATGCTCGTCCGCCTGTTTCCGCCCCGAAGGTGAACAAGGTTTAGACCAAACTGAACACAGACATGTCAGTGATTCTAGACCAAATCTGGAACCAGCCGTTCTTTGAGCCACCGAGGGACAATTATAAGACAGGGCAGGGCAACTCTCGAAAATATTGTAACTATCATCAAGCTGCAGGCCATGGCACCAACGAATGTTGTAATCTGAAGGATTTCGTGGAAAGAAAGATCCAGAGCGGTCTGTTAGTCCAATATGTGGCCGAAAAGAACCAACAAAGTGCCGACCGCACCATTCAGACAGTTCAAATGAATCCTCCTGTATAGCCCGCCCCGAACCCACCACCAAGGCATGTCATTGACGTAATAACAGGGGGAACGTCGGGGAAATTGGTAGGAAGAAAGAGAAGGGGGTATCTAGATTCGGTTATGTCCATATTAGGTGCCTCTCCAAAGATGGATAGACCCTTTCCCGGAACTATTATATCCTTTACGGATGCAGACTATCCTTTGGAGCCCATTGATCCACATGAGGGGGCGTTAGTGATCACCGCGCAAGTAGGCTCGGTGGACATGAAACGTATGATGATAGATAACGGGTCTTCAGTGGATATTCTGTACGCCCACGCATATCAAAGAATGCATCTTGAAGGGCGAAAAATGGAAGTTGGGCAGGAGGCTCCTCTGTATGGCTTCAGCAACGATCCGGTCAAAGTTGCTGGCACTATCGAGCTCCCGGTGGCCTTCGGCACAGCCCCGCAACAGACAGAAATAATGTGTAAATTCTATGTTGTGCATGTAGATTCGGCTTACAACGCCATACTGGGAAGACCTACACTGACGGCTCTCCAAGCCGTGACTTCTATCCCCCATTTCAAAATCAAGTTCCCTACAGCGCACGGGGTCGGAGAAGTGGCTGGAGACTTGGATCTAGCCCGACGCTGTTATCGGAATGCGTGCATCTCTTCCGGGGTAGGGGTCAGCAAGCAGAAACAAACCCTGGCAATCGAGATTGAGCCCTTCACGGAAGGCAGTTCCGAGCCATTGGTAACACCTGCAGGGGAGACGGAGGAGATTGAGTTGATCCTTGGGAAAGCAGACAAGACAGTGAAAATCGGTTTGGGTCTACCAGATCCTTTTCGGACAAATCTTACGGAACTCCTTCGCTGCTATGCGGACATTTTTGCATGGGAACCAAAGGACATGCCTGGGATTAGCAGAAAGGTCGCTGAGCACCGATTGGGGGTAGATCCCTCGAAGAAGCCTGTTCGGCAAAAGAGACGGATCTTCGCACCCGAGCGACAGAAGATAATTGACGAAGAGATCGCCAAGCTGTTGACCGCTGATTTTATCTTTGAGATCGACTACCCACAGTGGATGGCCAATGTAGTATTGGTGCAGAAGCAGAACCAGAAGTGGCGAGTTTGCATTGATTACACCGACCTAAATAAAGCTTGTCCGAAGGACTTTTATCCTTTGCCCCATATTGATCAACTTATTGATGCGACTTCAGGATATGCTCTACTAAGCTTTATGGATGCTTTTTCAGGTTATCACCAAATATCCATGTGCAGGGAAGATATCCCAAATACAGCATTCATTACACACCGCTCGATATACGCCTATAAGAAGATGACCTTTGGCCTTATAAATGCTGGAGCAACCTACCAAAGAATGATGAATTTTGTCTTCCACAAGCAGCTGGGAAAGAATATGGAGGTTTATGTGGACGACATGATCGTTAAAAGCATGCAGATTCAGAAACATTTGGATGATCTGGAGGAATGTTTTCAGACTGTCCGACATCACAAATTGAGGCTTAATCCCGCAAAGTGTACCTTCGGCCTCGGTGCGGGAAAGTTCTTGGCGTATCTAGTCAGTCAGAGGGGCATCGAAGCCAATCCAGAGAAAATTCAGGTCGTCCTTGACATGAAGACTCCTCAATCGTTTAAAGACGTCCAACGTCTAACCGGTAGGATTGCAGCTCTGAGGAGGTTCATGTCCAGATCCGCAGAAAGGTATCTACCATTCTTCGACACACTGAGGGGGCCGAAGAATGCGAAGACTTTCTAATGGACTTCGCCCTGTGAAGAAGCCTTCCAAGGCATAAAGACCTATCTGTCCTCTGCCCCCTATTGGTAAAACCCACCCCGAAAGAGACCTTGTATCTCTATCTTGCAGCGAGTTCCTTAGCCGTTGGAGCGGTGCTGATTCGGGAGATCAGTGGAAAGCAGTACCCGGTCTATTACGTCAGTCACGTCCTGCGAAACGCCGAAACCAAGTATCCAAATATTGAAAAAATTGCCTTTGCTTTAGTAATTGCTAGCCGAAAGCTTCGGCAGTACTTTCAGGGTAGGCTCCTGATCGTCTACACAGATCAACCACTGAAGAAGGTAATGGGTAAACCGGAGGTTTCGGGGAGATTGGCAGCATGGACCATGGAATTGTCCCAGTTTTTCCTTGAGTACCATCCCCGAACCGCTATCAAGGGACAAGCTTTGGCCGATTTTGTGGTAGAATGTTCCTTCACCGAAGCAGATGCCGAGTTACAGGAAGCGGGGACATCTGATCGAACTGTTACACTTCTTCAACACGGTCAGAATGCATGGACACTGTATGTAGATGGGTCTTCCACGGTAAATGTCAGTGGAGCAGGAATTATTCTGACCAGTCCGGAGGGGTTCAAGGTACAACAAGCCGTTAGATTCGGGTTTAAGGCGACTAACAACGAGGCCGAGTATGAAGCCGTTCTAGCTGGGGTTCGGCTGGCGAAAAGCCTAGAAGTCCAGAAGTTGATCATTTATAGTGACTCTCAGCTGGTCGTCAAGCAATTATCAGGAGAATATGAAGCCCGTGGGACGAGGATGATCAGGTATTTGGCAGAGTTGAAAGACAGGCTTCGATACTTTGCTTCTCACGAATTTCAAGCCATAGAGCGTAACGGTAATTCCATTGTCGATGCCTTATCAAAGTTGGCCACTACAGATGCCGTCGTTTTCAATAGATCAGTCTATTTGGAGGTCCTACAGCAGCCGAGTATTCAACATGACTCGGTGATGTGTATCGAGCGATCTGACTGCTGGATGACTCCTTACATCAATTATTTGGCAGATGGCGTCCTTCCTTCGGATCAGATGTTAGCAAAAAAGGTCAAGTACAAAAGTGCCAACTTCGTTCTTATTGATGGAGATCTTTATCGGAGGGCATTTTCGTCACCATTATTGAAGTGTCTGGTCCCGTCCGAAGCAGAGTACGCCCTTCGGGAAGTTCATGAGGGCATCTGCGGTGATCACATGGTGGCTAAGTCGCTGGCATACAAAGTTCTTCGGCAGGGGTACTACTGGCCAACGATCTTCAAGGAAGCTACGGAATACGTGAAAAAATGTGATAAATGTCAGCTCAACAGTCCGATCCCACATCAGCCACCGGAAGAGCTATACTCGATTCTATCTCCTATACCCTTCGCCGTCTGGGGGGTTGATATATTGGGTCCGTTACCGAAGGCTAAAGGGCAGGTCAGCTTCGTCATCGTCGCCATTGATTATATGACCAAATGGGTCGAGGCGAAACCACTTCGGCTGATAACGGAGCAGGAGTGTCTGAAATTTATGAAAGAATCCATAGTGCTTCGCTTCGGGATCCCTCAAGTGGTTATATCAGATAACGGACGCCAGTTTGTGGGATCTAAATTTGAAGGATTTCTGAGGGAACTAGGAGTCCAGCACAGGAAGACTTCGGTAGCTCATCCTCAGTCTAACGGACAAGTCGAAGTGACCAACAGGACGCTGCTGAATGGAATCAAGCGCAGATTGGACGAAGCTAAAGGAAGATGGCCAGAAGAGCTGCTCAGCGTGTTGTGGGCCTACAGGACTACGCCGAGGACAACAACAGGAGACTCGCCTTTCAGACTGGCCTACGGCACTGATGCCTTAGTCCCAGTTGAGATTGGATCTCCAAGTCTTCGAGTTAGTCAGTTCAGAGAGATCTACAATGACGAGGGACTAAAGGCCAACTTGGACCTATTAGAGGAAGTCAGAGAAGTGGCTTTGATCAAGTTAGCAGCCTACCAGAGGAGAGTTGCCAAGCATTACAACAAAGGGGTAAAGCTCCGAAGATTCGAGGTGGGAGACCTCGTTCTCAGAGAGGCCGAAGCGTCTACACCGCAGAACACTGGGAAGTTGATGCCTAACTGGGAAGGACTGTATGAAGTGGCCGAAGTACCAAAGCCTGGGACGTATCGGCTGAAGGCTTTGGATGGATCCGGAATTCAGAACACATGGCACGCAGGCAGGCTCCGAAAGTACTTTCAGTAGAAACCAAGTCAGTCCACTGGGAGTCTGTACATAACCGTTCATCATCAATAAAAAGTCACTTTTTTCACAACTGATCTTCGCATTTGTCCCAATGTCACAGTGGAGTAAGGAGGTATGGTAGGACTCGCTGGCCATTCGATGGCAGCCAATTTATTTGATACCCCGCGTGGTAGTCAAATCCTAGATCCTATATTGTTTTTTACCAAGGGTGGTAAAATCAATGGTCACCGAAGTAAGGAGGTATGGTAGGACTCGCTGGCCATTCGATGGCAGCCAATTTATTTGATACCCCGCGTGGTAGTCAAATCCTGGATCCTATATTGTTTTTTACCAAGGGTGGTAAAATCAATGGTCACCGAAGTAAGGAGGTATGGTAGGACTCGATGGCCATTCGATGGCAGCCAAATTATTTGATACCCAGCATGGTAGTCAAATCCTGGATCCTATATTATTTTTTACCAAGGGTGGTAAAATCAATGGTCACCGAAGTAAGGAGGTATGGTAGGACTCGCTGGCCATTCGATGGCAGCCAAATTATTTGATACCCCGCGTGGTAGTCAAATCCTGGATCCTATATTGTTTTCCACCAAGGGTGGTAAATTCGATGGTCACCGGTGTAAGGAAGCTCGGGCGGACTCGCCAACCATTCGATGGTAGCCTCATCGGCAGGTGATCCTAAGGACCTTGCCAGGCCCTTCGGGGTAGGCAAGTATCGTTATTCAGACTTCGTCAGATCCCTCACGGCACCTACCTCACACTTTGGTAACGAATAAATATTCCTTTACTTTGTTATTATTGCCTAAATTTTTCTAAGTGTTGAGTTCGGAATGCCACGTTATTTAGCTTCATCTTATCTGTTATACGACTTGCTTAGTTGTTGATTAACAGTTTAAAGTTAAGTCCACGGAGGAACTTGTACATTTTTCAAATTAAATCCATATTGAAGTGTTGGTAAACAGTGAAAAAACCGAAGTCATAAAGGATAATGCTGATATTTTATTTACATAATGATGTTTACAAAGCGATAGAAGCTTTACAAGAATCCTACAGCTAAGGGAAAAGAGAATCATCTTCAAGGGTCAGCTTCGCCTTCCGAAGAGTCCAGAATGGTCGGGTCAACCTTGGCAGCGACAAGTCTTGTCTTGTCTTTGCTTCGGCATTCATCGTATCCATCCGAGAACATTTGGACGATCTCCTCGTTCAACTCGGCTGATTTACGGTATTCCTGTTGAATTTCCCTCCGAAGATCTCCGGTTAGAGGGGGACCCAAATCCCTCAAGGCCCGAAGTTCACGGAGCTCCTCTTCAAGTTTTGCCCACTCCTTCAGATGTCTCAAGTCCCTAGCTTCGAGTTCATGTACTTGCACCGCCAGGCTTTTATTGGTCTTTACCATCGTCTCATTCTTCCCAACAAGGACCTCGTTTCGACGAACCAGGTCTATGTTAGTGGAAACGGTTATCTGGTGGGTGGCCTCGGCTGTCTCCAACTTCTCTTTTAAATTATTCATGTCTTTCTGGAGGCCTTCATTATTGAGGAGAGTAGCACCGTGGGCCCTTCTCTCCCTTTCTAGAGCCGAAGCCAGACTGGCCTTCTCCCGCCTAGCCGCATCTTCTTCGGCTTCGGACTCTCTGTACCGGGGAAGAAGTCTCCCGAAGACAGCATTTGCCTACAGACGGGTAAAGAAAGTCGGTTAATTAGTAGAAGGAACAGATAAAACAGACGATTTCCAAATATTTCAAACTGAACAAACTCACCTTAGCCTGGTAGCTCATGCCCTCTTCGATTAGATCCCTGATCGAGCTGTTCCCGAACCGGTGATCGTCTGTCTCCCGGACGAAGGATTCAAACAGCTGGAAGGGGAAGTTGGCATTGAACTCCGGCCACACAGTGGGAGAAGATGCAACTTCTCGCCTGAAGGCTGAGGGGGAGGACCTTGTCGGGGAAGGCACTGATGGTTCGGGAGGCGGTGGTGGTTGATCCTCGGAAGGCTGCTTCCTTTTACGAGACAGAAGAAGAGACTCGGTCGGGTCTTCGAGCTCGTCTTCTGAAACGTGGATCTCCGTAGGGATAATGGTAGGCGGATCGGCTGCAGGAGGAGGAACCCGAAGCTCATCGGCAGACAGAGGAGTCACCATGGTCTTCCTCTTCTTAATCCGAAGAGCTTGCATTCGCTCGTTCGCAGGCATATCAATCAAACTCGCTGCAGAAGCTGATTGAAATCCTTGGGGGTTTGCCCGGATTTTCCGAACTGCCCTCTTCTTATGACGAGGCCGGCTGGGCTCCGCAGCAAGTTCTTCCTGTGGGATGTCGGCGGGGGATGATGGTGTTTTACCCGAAAGGAATTCATCCAATTCCCTTCGCTCGGTCGATGTTGGTTTTATCAAAGAAAGTTTATGGTCATATAACCAGGCTTGTTTGCTCAAGAGCCCGAAGCTCCACTCCTTCAGGGGAATCCTCTCGAGAATGCTCGCCATTTCTCTCACGCGCTCCTCTGGAATGTCCCCGAAGTCTGCAGAAATCCGCTCGGAAGTGGTCCATTCCGGGATAGACGGAGTTTCAGGCCCCTTCACGAAAAACCATTCTCTGTGTCATCCCTTGTTACTCGAAGGAGTATCCATCAACGGTCGCTTCTCAAACTTGGCGTTGGGCTTGGGGGACTGTTTGCTCAGCACCTTGAAGCCTCGTTCCCGAGACTTCCCGGCCGTGAAGAGAGTGAAGAAAGAATCAACTGTTGGAGGTATCCCCAACTCATAGCAGAACGCGATGAAGGCCAGGATGTGGATGTACGAATTCGGCACCAGTTGGGCGAATCCTACTCCGACAAATCCCAGGAGGGTAACGAGGAAGGAGTGGAGAGGGAATCTAACTCCCTTATCTAGAACAGTTACCGGCACAGCAGTCCACCCGTCCGGCCGTTGATAGATCCGCTCATGCGATTCTGGAGCCCTCACCAGATGGGTGTCCGGGATCTGATACCGACTCTTGATGACCCGCAGCTCGGTCTCGGTAACGATGGATGGGGTATTGGCGTGAGGATACTGCTCTTCACTCTCGAAGAACTCGGAAGGGTTGGAGTTTGGAACCGACTCAGTAGGGTTGTGGGTAGGAGGAGTGACGGAAATTGGAACAGCAAGGATAGGGGTGGAGTTATCTGAATCTTGGGCCGCCATTGTTACTGAGATCTTGTAGGAGAGAAAGGAATCGGAGAGAAAGAGAAAGCACTGTATATCAAATTCAGATTAAGCTGGTAAAGTCGTCAAATTGGAGAAAATAGGCTTTTATAGCGGTCTTTTCAAATTTTGCACGAAAATCGGGGGCGGCTCATTAATTTGACAGTCATCATTACGAATTTGAAAGGTTACGTCCGGGTTAAGCTCCAAATATTTGGCCCTTTGGATTTTCCTTTTGGGCCTATGCCAACCCTGTTGGGTCTCATGACCTCTTGGGCCGCTTATAGTTCTTTATTGAATATTCTATTTAATAAAAAACTAGGGGGCAATGTTGGGTCCCGATATTTCCTCTACTGGGCCGGACGGATTGGGCCTCCCCATTTACTTAGCCTAGTGGACCTTTACTATTAAGTCTTCTAGCCATTGGGCTTAACCTTTACCCTGTCTTTATTGTCTCTCCTCAAACATTGGGCTGGATCAAGCGGTCGGTCCATAAAATCTTTTAATATCTAAGACCTTGACTGGTAATGATGAATAAGGAGAGCAGTTGACCAAAAGTCTGCAGATCATTAATGTGGATGGGATTTTATCCGGCCGGCGGCAGAAACAGTAGAAAAAAGGTGACAACCTGCATGCACACGGCTAAGACCAGAGAGAAGCAAGGGGCTGTGTCAGATCGTGGTTGGTGGCACAAAAAATCGAGTATGAGAGTATAACCAAGGAAGGGGGTCTCCTAACGAAAGGTACGCATACACTTTCTATCTAGCTCAACACACTAGACATTTTTACATCCTCCATTGTTAAACCTTGAACACCTGTATTGATTCTCACGCCGGAGCTATCCCCCGACGGTCCAGCCGTCAAGCTTTTGGTGTTGATCGTGTTTTCTGTGCAGGATTAGGACGTCTTACGTGATTGGGACGTCATCAAATATCTTGGCGTTAACATGTGGCATCCATATAACATAGGTCGTTAGTATTCAACTGAAACTGTGTTTTGAAGAACCTCAGAGTGCTCTACATTTTCTAGCTCTACAACCTCTTCGTTTTCAGTCGTAGAGGGCTCTAAAATTTGCAACTCTACATCTTCGACAACTTCATTAGTTATTTCTGTACGAGTATCCTCTTTTGTGCACAAACCTAATATCCTTTGAATATTTCCAAAATATGCTGAATGTTTTGTCTGGACAAACTGTTTACATCTACTTCTATTACAATTACAAGGAGGCTCAAGCTTATGCCCCATGCAAGAAGAGGGAGGGTTTTATTACATGAACCCACAACCACAAATAGTTTTGTGCAAATTACAATATAACGCCATATGACGAAAATGCGCAAATTAACCAGAAATCATGTGGAGATCATTTTAACATGAACAAACTAAGTATTTCACAAGGATATTATATTATAAACAAAGTTGCATACTCAGAAACCAGAAAGTGTCTATGCGGATCTAACTATCTCAATTGCAGCTACTAAGTTTTCAAATTTTGCCCCCGTGACTTCCTTAATAATCTTCCTATCTTTGAGAATCTTGAATGTAGGAACTACTTTGATTCCTAGCTCCTTCGCCAATGGCTGCCAAATGTGATAATACACAATGAGATAGGATATGCGCAAATACAAACAGTTGAACACGTGGAGACGAATCAAAAAGTACCAACCTTATTTTCTTTGTTGCAGTCCAGCTTTAGAAAGACAACATCAGAATACTTCTGAGATAGTTCTTCGAATTTAGGAGCCATGATCTTGCAAGGACCACACCTGCAAGTGAAAAGACAAATTCGAAATGATGAGAAATTATTTAATGGTGAAATTATTGAACCAGCATCACAAATCACTCAATTGGTTAAAATCACGTTGGATGGGATAAGCATTTACTTTGTAATCTTGTTCATTTATTAATAAAAGAATTCATTTAATTAAAGGGATTATTTATTCATGTTTAATTGGTTGAATTAATTAGCATAAACACGTAATTTTGGAGCAATATTTTTAGAATTATGACGAGTTAATGCCAATGAGATCGAAATTCTAAATAGCTCAAATCTAAAATATTCCTAATCATCGAGTCACTAATGTGGGATTACTGATTCCGGATAGATTTGTACATATTATGCTTGCTCTGTTGAAGAGGATGATTGATCTCATAATCATTTGTGCGGAGACACTAAAACAAATATGTAAGTGCTTATTGGATAATAAGTTTACTAAACGTGACTCGCTTAAAGAACACCTAATGGAGTTTTACTTGTCTGATAATAGAAGTTCCTATAGTGATATTAGTTTGAATTTGAGATCGTCATAGTATTTTGTGTATTTTGAATTATACTTTGTCATATTCTTTAAGACTCTTAGGGTATATCAAAGGGTATGCTCGGATATAATAAAGAGTACAAGGAGGTATGTGAATGATAAACAAAGAATCTACCACTTCTACCAAAGGAAAAAATATCTTATGTGATTCGATAGATGATAACTCAGGAATCCTTAGTCAATGTGAATGAAAACTAGAAAGAAGCTTCTAATTTATATTAACTAGAGTTGTGCATTTTAGAATCGAAATGCATTTGATTGAATAAATAAGACTTGTCAGAAATTACATGTTTTATATTTGATCGGAATATTGTATGATAGAATGATTGAATTGTACGACAACTATTTACTGAATAGGTTCTTTGTGATTAAACGTTGATTTCATAGTATCTGGATAATCATGGTATGTTGAGAGGTGTCACTAATGATGTAGAATAAATATTATTTATTTATATTTGAATTAAAAGAGTTTAATTCATTATAAATAATATTAGAATTGTTCTAATTTATATATTCTACAACCGGTATAATATTGAACCTAAAGAGTCGTACCATAAAAAGAGAAATATTATTTTAGAAGTAATTGGCTTAATAATAATAAATTAAGTATATTAATTTATTGGTGGAATAAATTATAAATTAAATAGCTTAATATTGATAATTAAGTATTTTGAGAAATACTAATTATAAATTAATTAGAGGAGTTATTATTATTATTATTAATTTAGTTCCTAAATGGTTTTTGATAATTAAATTCAAATCTAAAGAGTTTAGGAAGGGGATTGATATATATAAGGAAGGAGATTGGTTTATATAAGGAGAGCCTTATGATAGATTAAGGGTTGACACAACTGTGTGTATAGAGATTCGTCAAAATAATTCTCTACAACTTAAAAAATTAGGAGAGAGAATTAAGGTTAACCACCCAAGGTTTTGGAAAAAACCTAAATTTACTTCTTTAATCATAATCTCTTGGTGGATCTCCTTTAGAAAATTTGCACATACTAAGTAACTAACGTTTGATCCATGGATTCGAAGAAGCGTGGAGGATCAAAGGATTGGAACTTGCAGATCAATGAAGGAATTGAATCATCTTCATAAAATATATTTGTTATCCTTCCTCAATTAATAATATTGCATAAGGTCATTCATGGGGTTACAAAAAATTTTAAATTTGATTTATGCTATGCTTCCGCTTTATATACATGTGATTGTATGTATGTTTTTAAGTTTGCAAACAAACAGTGTATGCGTAGGTTATGCTCATGTTATCAGTCCCAACAAAATAATTCTTATTGTGCCAGTTCCATCAAGTTTCAACTCACTTCCCTCGTAGCGGGTATAAAATGATACTATTTTGATTTATGTACTAAAGAATAATGCCTCCCCGTTCCACAAAAATAGCCCCATTCACAAAATTTGTGAATATTAGGGATATATACTTTTTTGTTACACGTATACCTCTAAAATAATAAATTATTAGATTAGTAAAGAGGTATAATAATGAAATTATGATGACAAATTTGAGGACATTGTGTCATTTAATATTGCTATCACTAAAAGTGGACTCTTTTGTGGAACCAAAAAACTTGACAAATATGGGACTCTTTGTGAAACAGAGGGAGTACAAATTTATATATGCTAAATAACTTGTAACAGAAAGATTACAGAAATAGTCTTAACACTGAAGCAATTACGATCTTGAGGGGAGATAACCGTTCAAATGTCATACTGGCATTAGTGTTCAGGGGGATATTTCATATGGTTTCCAAAGGCGGAAATTTATAGAAATTTTACTTTAAAAAACAAATAATGTCACCACTTTAAAATGTTACTCCCTTAGTTTCATATTATTTGATCATTGTTGACTTTTTAAAGTCAAATTAAAAGATTTTAAAACTCAAAATTGGCATAAATTCTTTTAATTTTAATTAATACAATGATGAATATTGTAAAATATCTAAGAAGTATTACTCATTGTAAGGTTTATTAATTCATAATTTTTAATGAGTAATTTCAATTTTGAGTTTGAAAATATTTCAAATTGACTTTTAAAAGTCAATAATTATCATATATTTTGAAACGGAGGGAGTACTATGTTTTCGTAAAAGTTCGGACCTCATTGTATATATTAAAACAAGATAATAAACAAATGATGCCAGTCTATCAAATAGTCCATAGTTTACAGAAACTAAACCAACTCAAATTCAGTAAACTAAGAAACAATGACAAGCAGAATTCAATCTACTCGGGTGTTAAATTCACCTCTTCTGTCAGGAAAAAATCTAATTAACTTTATGCTTTCTCTCTTCCTCTCTCTCACTCTATATTGAAATGGACAAATCATATTTAACTGCATTGGTCAATTTCAGAACAAAACAATTTTAAGCAAAGTTATTTATATGGCCCACAATAGGTGATTAAATAATAATCCTTCAATTAGCCCTTATCCCGTGTTTGGTATCACTCTGAACTACAATATTGGGATAAAATAATACCCCAAATTGAGGTATTACCAATTACCAGAAATGCTCATAAAATCCCCTCAAACAAACCTAGCCAAGGACATTGACGATTTTATTATGATTATTGACATCCAAAAAACATAATATATCTAATTTCTCTTAGTCCAAAATGGGTCAATGGCAACTCAAAATTAAGTAGAAATCTAACTCAGTAGCAACTAATAGTAAAATCCTTTATTTGGAATGGCCAAATAAAACATAAATATGTATTACCCGTAAATCAAAACACCACTAATTGCAATAAATTCACAAGTTACAACTCAAAAGAAAGAAATAGAAGATACCATTGAGTATACATGTCCAGAACAACAATCTTATCGCCGGCTGCATTAACGAGAGGCCAGAAACTGTCCTTATCTACCTCTGTCACTCCACCCACCACCGGCCCAGCCGTCTCCAAGGTCGAACACAACAACCCCTTTTGATTATTATTACCCTTTTTCTTCATAATCAGACCCATCACACTTTTCTCTCTCCTCTGCTCTCCGATTCCGCAGCAAATTGCAGAGCTCTTCACAGGCCATAATGAACCCACTGACCCAATTGATTTGCTAAAAGGAGATCCTGATATTTGCACCTGCAGGGCCATTAGAGCTATGAATGTGTATATATATATGTACGTATTTATATAGAGAGAGAAATATAGTGTGTGAATGTGTGTTAAGAGAGAGAAAGGATGTAGAGGGGGAATGGAAATGGCGGAGTATTTCAATGGCGAGGAGAGGAGTTTAGGAAAGTGACAAAGAAAGGTTTATCGCATTATTTTGAATGTGAATGGACGGATTTGTCCTCGAGTATTCTGATCTTTATGCGAATATCAAGGGGCGGTTTTGGTAGTTTTGAGTTGATAGTTCTTGCGGTAGACCTGCAACGTTCATAACTCCACATAAATGAGAGAGGTCAGAAGATAAAATAGTACCTATTGGTCTCTTTTGGTATTTTCGTCTTCATTGCATCATGGAGAAGAACTGGTAATACATATTGGCATGCAGGGGTTTTTATCGGTAAAAAATTGAACAGGTATCAAAAAAATTAAATTGGTACTTATTCCAAATAATTCAAAAAATAAAAACCGAAATCGGTATCGAATTACCGATTTCGGTACCGGTTCGGTACAAAAGCGATACCAGTTTTTTCGGTTCGATTTTCGGTTATACCGCATATATGTTAATATTTATAATTATTAATAAATAATAATAATTAAATAATTTTTTTTAATATATTAACAATTTTTTTTTAAAACTAACAAATCATCTATAATTATATATCAAATGAAGCTCAATCTAGTCAAGCTACTGTCACTGTGTGCAGACTGCAGTTGTTTTACTTGTTTATGAGTTATGGCCTTATGCGGTTATGTCCTTACCTTATCTAGTTGGCTGCTGCCTGCTTGTATACCTGTATCAGTTGTATCATTGTATGTATTGACAGTATTGTTTATGCCTTTCGATTTGTTGGTTTATTAATTATTATATGCTTGTTGTATACTTGTATGTACTGACAATATTACATGAAACCAACAAATCCACATTCACAGTCCACAGATGCAAATCAGTTTACAGTTGTTAATTTGTTATTCCCTGTGAGATTTTATCAATACTTCATAACATTCTAAAGTAACACTGTATTCAAAAGTCATAACACTATATTCATAACACCTGTGAGATATTTATTCACAATACCTGTATTCATAAATCATAAGCCATAACACTATACTCAAAAATTCACCTGTTATACACTGTAATATTTATATAACAACTAAAGTATTCATAAGTCATAACATTCTGCAGCATATTCCCTGTGATAAAGTAATGCATTACCATCAACTGTCTGGGGAAGAAAACTAAATCAAATAAACTAAAAATGCCAAAGCATGAATAAACCATATTACATATCCAAATTTGAAACAAGTAGTGCTGCAGTAGGCAGTAGCCACTAGCCAGTAGGTAGTACAAAGTTCAATCAACCATATTACATATCCAACCAATCCAAGATTAAAAACAAACAATGCACAAGGCACAATTCTCTCAACTATCAAGTCTCCATTCTCGAACAAATCAACCATATTACATATCCAAGATTAATGCATCTAAATCGCCTCTTGAAAATTCTGCAATTTTTAAAAGACAAATGTGAGTAAATCATAATTTATTAAGAAGAATTTAAACTACATTACAAAAAAATAAATAAACAATACAAAGTGTTATAGTGTTATTGTGTTGTACCTTTTTCAATTTCTTCAAGGGATTCCAACTTTTCTTCGATATCAATTGGTTCGTTACTTCGGCGAAGCCAATCTTGAGCACAAATTGAAATTGAGTCTCTTCAACAGAAAAAATTAATAAAACCCAATACTTCTCCTTGGAGTTGTACAACTTTTTATGTTAATAAAAATTCTGAAATTGAACGAGGAACCCCCCGTCTTGTTATTAATTATAAACCACTTAATGAAGCCCTTCAATGGATTAGATATCCAATTCCGAATAAGAAGAACCTTCTTGACAGACTTCATGATGCCACTATTTTCTCTAAATTTGATATGAAATCAGGATTTTGGCAAATACAGATTAGTGAACAGGATACTTCTAATCCATTGAAGGACTTCATTCAGTGGTTTATAATTAATAACAAGACCCCTCGTTCAATTTCAGAATTTTTATTAACATAAAAAGTTGTACAACTCCAAGAAGAAGTACTGAGTTTTATTAATTTTTTTTGTTGAAGAGACTCAATTTCAGTTTTACAAAGGAGCAAGTATTCCTTCTTCATCTGACTAGGTCGAGATTTGGTAGGAATATTTTTCTCATTAAAATTAGGGACACAGGGAAGAGAAATAATATGTTTCTTCCTATTCCAGAAAGCATTCGGGACATCACTACAGATCTCAACTTGAAGAGTTTTGTGAATTAATTTTATTTTTTCTTGTAAAGAAGGTTGTAAAATTTTTTGTTCTGTAGTAAGAAACTTTATTTCCTTTTGGATAAAATTTATTTGTTTCTCCTTAGAATAAATTATGTGCTTAACTTGATTCAATTCTATAGTATAGGGTTCTGTTATGAATTCAAAAATAATATGTCTGTTGTTCAGAGTAGTATGAATACCCAAAGTATCAATTTTTGAAATAGGCATTAAAAGACACAGGAAAGGTGTGCCTAAGATGATACTTTGATTCATATTACGGATAAGGACAAAAGAGGTAGGTAAACATAAACCTTGGTTACAGATTAAGGCTTCAGGAATTTTGTATTTAATATTCATAGTATTACCACTTGCACTAGTTAAGGATTGAGTGGTTTTCTGGAAGTATTTGGTAGGAATTAATCCTTCCTGGATACAGTTCATATCAGCACCACTATCAACTAAGGCAATGACGTCCTTAATAATAAAATCTGGTTTAATGACAAAAGTAATTCTGATATATCATTTCTGAAAAACTACTTGATTTATAAGCATTAAATAGTGTTCAGAAGATTCTGGTTTATCAGGAGATTCAAAATCATTCTTGGAGGAATCTACATGATTGTCTTGTTTATTGTTTAACTGTTGTTTAATATTATTCAGATCTTGGAAAATAATAGAATTAGTATTCTGTAATTGTTTTATTTCAGATTTTAAAATATTTATTTCGGTTTTAAGATCCTGAATAGTAGTAGGCTTCTCAGAAGCAGAATCATCTTGCAGACGTTTCATAACTTCACGCATACTGTACTGATTAATAGGAAGAATTTCTTCGGGTTTTTGGTTTTGATAACAAATTTCTAAAAATTTTAATTTTATTTCGGGATCTTTAATTTGATCAGCGAAGTCGAGAAGCAATTTCTTGGTATTGGTTAAGACATTGATGCTGGGGCCTCCAATATTTAAACCATTCATTTCGACAATAGCTTTCCAATAGTCGGCTTCAATAGTTGTGTTGCAGTTGTTAATAGTGCAAGTTTGGCATTGATCATTTCCAGAATCATTATCAGATTCAGAATAGATTTCTGCTAAGTCATCATCTGAACTTGACTCAGAACTACTGGTTGCTAGACAATTAATAATTTGCTGTTGGATATCTTCATCAAGGGACATCTCATTAAGCTTCTGTTTTAATTTGGATTTGCACTTATTAACAAAGTGTCCTATTTTACACGATTACTGTTATCTATATGATAATCTAAAAGCTCAAGTAAAGAAACATAATAATTAACAAAATCAATCATTTAAACTTACAGTAGAGCTCTGCAGATCTTTAAACTTTAAATTTTTATATATATCAAATATTTTAGAGAGAGAGAGAATCCAAAAAGTCTCCCATTGTGGCCTCAGATTCTTGACTTTCTCCGGCTAGGACACTGAATTAATTGTCATCCTGTTCAGATTCTTTATCACTAACTGTTTTCATATAAACATCATCCTGAACTAGGGATTGTAAGAATTGGGTTTTCATAAAATCCATAATTTTAACTATTAGTTCAGTTTTAGTAAGACTGGAAAACTTCTGTTTTAAATCTGCTTAGATTTTAACAAAAGGATTAACTGGTACTGGTGAAGGAAGGCTTTGAGGGATAATATCAAGGCAAGCCTGAGTGTGATTATTTACAGTTTTAAGAAGTTCTGGTAGCGTCGGATTAAGACCTTTATCCCACCATTTAGTAAAAAATACCCTTTTGAGACGGGGAATCTTATTCTGATAGTCGCATTGGAAATCCCATTTCTAGATCCAAGGGATACTGAAACCAATGTTCACTGTTAGCATCTGATCTCTACATAACTTTCGTTAAAAAGACATCCTTGTACCATCTAAAGTGAGTTAAAGACGGACAACGAAGGTTCTGTAGGAGTTCCCTACTTTTGTCAGTGTTCATCTGACCAGGCCCAACAAAATGATGAAGGACGACTTGGACAATGGTATAACATGCATCTTCTCTTTTTGTTTCCAGCTTAGTAATAGGATCTATTTCATTCTTATAGATAAGCAGTAATAAAAAAGATAAATCTAAAATTCAATGTTATAAAACCATAAGAATTTTAGATAAATCTAAAATTTGAATTTTAGATTTGGGTTAAAACATTAAGTTGACTTTAAGTGTAAAATTCAATTCTGATTTTGAAGCAAAATCATAATACCATTTAGTAAATGACATGATACACTGGTATTTATTCAGATAAGCATAATAATTAGCTTTAATTTCTGCTAATTTTCTATTTTCATGATTTTTAAAATACCAATTTCTAAAATTCTGGTATTTATCCTGCATAAATTCCTGATTCAAACATTGACGAATTTTACTATTAGGAGAAAAATCTATTAACATTCAAAATTCATATCACTAGCAGTTGGACTATAAGGTCTTCTGTTCTGATTAATATTTGTTTCATAAATACCATGAGGTATTTGATTTTCAGAAATATGAATTCCTCTAATCAAGTCTTCATTTTTGATAGACTCATTACTGGGATTCTTAGACTCTTGATAGACAGATTCTAGGGGATCAGACACAGATTGTCTGAAAGATTCAGGAAAATCAATATAATAAGAAATATTATTAATAGACTGACTTCTAGTAAAAGGTCTCTGGAATTTTAAATAAATATTTTCATTACTGGTTTGGACAACATCCTCTATGGATTGTCTAATTATAGGTCTGGTAGGAACAGCGTTAATAATCTGCCACTGTTTTGGGAAAGTAATTTCTTCCCAAGGAATCATTCTGGGAATAGCCACTTGACTACTAAAAAGATTAGTGTCTATAAGGACATACTGTCCTTGTTGGCTTTGCTTCCTGATATAAGGATTTAAAGTAGTTAAAACTTTAAGATGAATACGGAATAATATGGCAAAAGGAGAGGATCCGGGTAAATACTCGTACCCATGATATATTATTCTCATTTCAAGAACTTTTGAAAAATTATTATCAGTTAAAGCAACACTTAAATTCGAGTAAATATTAAAATATAATGGTCCATGGGCAAGACTACTTTCAATAGCTCCCATAAGAGAAGCTTTCCAGTTAATACACCTACCATCACGGAGGGTGCACTGAATACTGCTGTTTTGGCCAAGTAAAGTCAAAGGTTTAAAGGCTACTTGGACAAGTCCTATGTGAACATATTTATATTTTTGCAGAAAAGGGTATAAATCTTCAACATGCAACAAATATAAAATTTCATCATTATTCTGTAAAGGAACAGCATGCTCAAAGGTTTTGATTATTCTTTTACTGATAAAATCAAAGGTTCCAATTTTATAAATTATTTCAGGTTTGATTTTAGGAATAGTCCATTTATCTAAGGCTTCCTTTACATTCTGATAGGCGATGAGTTCAATTGCTTCCAAAGTAGAAGCTGAGGCATTGGCTACTGTTGTTACAGATGAAGGGGAAAAATCAGTCATTATTCAAGCTGATTATATATGCATAATTTATAAGTAATATATTCATCAATATGACAATAAATTAAACATGGCTCTGATACCAAAGGAGGTTTTAAATTTTTTATTTTATTTAAAAGATTATCAATAAACTCATTATTCGATTTAGAAGATTTCATTTTAAAATTACTAACTTCTAAATGTGGTTTAATAGTTACGGGTTGAAGGTCAAAGTTTTGAGGAACGACATGACAATTTTCATTAATATGATTTATTTGTTCTTCAATTCTGGTTAACTTGTTTCCTACAGTTTGAAGGAATAAATTAGTATAATTATTCTGTTTGGACCTGTGTAAAATATCTTTTATCTTAACCTCTTCTTGTTGGTGGGGTGTTTCAGATATATCAACATACGGGTTGATAACTAAGGGCTTTAAATTTTCATTTTCGGAACTAAGTTCAAGGGACTTAGGAGGGGGATGAATGGATTGGATAATATTCCCACTTGTAGTAATCCAGTCCATTTGGATTCCAGTTAAAACATTAAGTTGACTTTAAGTGTAAAATTCAAATTCTGATTTTGAAGCAAAATCATAATACCATTTAGTAAATGACATGATACACTAGTTTTTATTCAGATAAGCATAATAATAATTAGTTTTAATTTCTACTAATTTCTATTTTCTTGATTTTTAAAATACCAATTTCTAAAATTCTGGTATTTATCCTGCATAAATTCCTGATTCAAACATTGACGAATTTTACTATTAGGAGAAAAATCCATTAACTTTCAAAATTCATATCACTAGCAGTTGGACTATAAGGTCTTCTGTTCTGATTAATATTTGTTTCATAAATTCCACGAGGTATTTGATTTTCAGAAATATGAATTCCTCTAATCAAGTCTTCATTTTTGATAGACTCATTACTAGGATTCTTCGACTCTTGATAGACAGATTCTAGGGGATCAGACACAGATTGTTTGGAAGATTCAGGAAAATCAATATTATAAGAAATATTATTAATAGATTGACTTCTGGTAAAAGGTCTCTGGAATTTTAAATAAACATTTTCATTACTGGTTTATACAACATCCTCTATGGATTGTCTAATTATAGGTCTGGTAGGAACAATGTTAATAATCTGCCACTGTTTTGGGAAAGTAATTTCTTCCCAAGGAATCATTTTGGGAATAACCACTTGACTACTAAAAAGATTAGTGTCTATAAGGACAGTATGTTCTCGTTGGCTTTGCTTCCTTATATAAGGATTTAAAGTAGTTAAAATTTTAAGATGAATACGGAATAATATGGCAAAAGGAGGGGATCCGGGTAAATACTTGTATCCATGAGATATTATTCTCATTTTAAGAACTTTTGACAAATTATTATCAGTTAAAGCAACACTTAAATTCGGGTAAATATTAAAATATACTGGTCCACGGGCAAGACTAGTTTCAATAACTCCCATAAGAGAGACTTTCCAGTTAAGACACCTACCATCACGGAGGGTGCACTGAATACTGGTGTTTTGGCCAAGTAAAGTCAAAGGAGGGCAGGATCGAGAGAGATACTGAATAAGCACGTCTGTCAACGATTTACATAGGATAAAAGCCACAACGCCACAATACGGCTAAAGGCAAAGCTCTATATGCGACTTTGGTGACGTTCCACTTATTCAAATATCAACCTCATACTGTCTCGTTTAATAAAATGGTATAAATAATTTAAAGGCATATTTAATATATATTAACAGATAAATTATTACATATATGATCTCATAAAGTTACTGTTGGTTTGGAGGTCTACCCAAAGCTATGAGCCTGCAGGTTTCTTCCTGTATGGCTTCTTTGGTTAGAACAATTAACTGTTCAGATTTATCTAACTGTTCTAAAAAATAAGAACGATTATGGTTATCAGTAGCAGTTTGATATGCTGTTTTATAACGATTACTATTATCTATATGATAATCTAAAAGCTCAAGTAAAGAAACATAATAATTAATAGAAGCAATAATTTAAACTTACAGTAGAGCTCTGCAGATCTTTAAAATTTAAACTTTTATATATATCAAATATTTTAGAGTGAGAGAGTATAGAGAAGATGTAAAGAAAAAGTTCTGCCTCAACAAAGGGTGAGGTCTCCCTACTTATACAAGTGAGAAGATAAGAAAGGATCAGGCGTGTCCTTGTCAGTGGAGTCGATCAGTAGTCCTTATCTTTTCTTCTTTAAGTCTCAACCGTAGGAAGTGGAAGGCATGAGATAGTTGTCGGTTGAGTGGAGCATTATTGAGGACAGCTGGTGTTGTTTACTGATAATGGAGAGAGCAGTTGGCTCGACTTTTTAGAAGGTGGAGACACTGTAATTGTCATTTTCTGATTATTAACCTTTTTGTAGTGGAGGATTGTTTTATGCTTTTCCTTTTTCTTTCTTGTCCAGTTCCATTTTTTCAGAAATCATGGAGGTGAGACAATCCCAAAAGTCTCCCATTGTGGGCTCAGGTTCTTGACTTTCTCCGGCTAGGACACTGAATTGATTGTCATCATGTTTAGATTATTCATCGCTAACTATTTTCATAGAAGCATCATCCTGAACTAGGGATTGTAAGAATTGGGTTTTCATATAATCCATAGTTTTAACTATTAGTTCAGTTTCAATAAGACTGGGAAACTTCAGTTTTAAATCTGCTTGGATTTTAACAAAAGGATTAACTGGTACTGGTGAAGGAAGTCTTTGAGGGATAACATCAAGGCAAGCCTGAGAGTGATTATTTACAGTTTTAAGAAGTTCTGGTAGCGTCGGATTAAGACCTTTATCCCACCATTTAGTAAAAAAATACCCTTTTGAGACGAGGAATCTTGTTCTGATAGTCGCATTGGAAATCCCATTTCCAGATCCAAATGATACTGAAACGGATTATAAAATGGGCAAATAATTTGGACATGGATAAATCTTTATTTACTGGTATATGGGAATAAGCGACTTGCCATTCCTTGAATGCTATTTGAACTGATTTTGGTAAGGTTTCAATGGTGATACCAATTTTGGAAAGGACCTTCTTTAAATTACCCCACCATTAAAAAAGAATGTCTTTCAATTATTTAATGTGTTTTATAATTTCAAGATGATCTTTTAAACCAACATTTCTTAATTCGAGTTGATTGCTCAGCTGCAAAACAAATATTTAAAAAGGATGTTCAAAATCTAGCTTCTAAACAAATATTTGCCACTTGGCAAAGCACTTTATCAGTATTTGACTAAATTCTTTACCAGACTTTTTAACCAGAGAATATTTGCAGGAATGACCAGTAAAAGACTACTTGATTCATAAGCATTAAATAGTGTTCAGAAGATTCTGGTTTGAGCTTTGTTGTTTCCTAATTTTTTGAGGATATTGTAATTTTGTATCATAAGAGAATTGATCGCAAAATTCTCCTATCTCATGTCCTTTAGTAAGATTCTATTTTTTCACTAATTATTGAATTTCATGTCATTACATAAGGATAAACCTTCTTCAATAATTACTGAAATAAGATGGCCATAAGAATTCTGGTTATAAGGGATACTCATGCGGTCAAGTTTATCTCTTAATTTTTTATGGACTTTTTCGGCAAAGAAAGTAGGAAGACCATCAATAAACTTGGCTTTTCAATGTTCACTGTTAGCATCTGATCTCTGCATAACTTTCATTAAAAAGACATCCTTGTACCATCTAAAGTGAGTTAAAGACGGACAACGAAGGTTCTGTAGGAGTTCCCTACTTTTGTCAGTGTTCATATGGCCAGGTCCAACAAAATGATGAAGGACGGCTTGGACAAGGGTATAATAAGCATCTTCTCTTTTTGTTTCCAACTTAGTAATAGGATCTATTTCAGTCTTATAGGATTGAAGAATTTCGGTTCTCTGATTTTCAGTAAGTGAATTATCCCACCATCCTTTAAGAATGCTGGTAAATCCATTTACTAAGAAACGACATATCTGATGGTCTATATTTTCATTCTGCTTACAGACAGTTGCATACATCATGATATGATGGATGGTTTCAAAGATTTGATATTCTATCTTACCATCAATATTCCATTCATAAATGGTTTTCCCATGGTAAGATTTTTGAGTATAAAGAAAGTTTTCTTCATACAGAATATCCTGAGGAATAGGTCTAGGGTAGTAATACCTACTAGGTCCAGTTAAAGCCATACGGTTAACATGTTTTTTTACTATAAGTGGTTTTATTAATACTCTGCATATCCTAAAAATTATTCTGGATTTCTAAAATATGAATTGGAGAAATATCATCAGGAGTGTTTGTATCAGAATTAGTATCATTATTACTAGTAGGGGAAGAAGGTTGTCCAGACATCATATTAATTTGTGAGGATGTAATTGTAAGTTTTAAAATTTTCATTTTATTTAAAAGATTATCAATAAACTCATTATCCAATTTAGAAGATTTCATTTTAAAATTACTAACTTCTAAAGGTGGTTTAATAGTTATAGGTTGAAGGTCAAAGTTTTGAGGAACGACTTGACAATTTTCATTAATATGATTTATTTGTTCTTCAATTCTGGTTAACTTGTTTCCTACAGTTTGAAGGAATAAATTAGTATAATTATTCTATTTGGACAAGGGTAAAATATCTTTTATCTTAACCTCTTCTTGTTGGTGGGGTGTTTCAGATATATCAACATACGGGTTGATAACTAAGGGTTTTAAATTTTCATTTTCGGAACTAAGTTCAAGGGACTTAGGAGGGGGATGAATGGATTGGATAATATTCCCACTTGTAGTAATCCAGTCCATTTGGATTCCAGTTAAAACATTAAGTTGACTTTCAGTGTAAAATTCAAATTCTGATTTTGAAGCAAAATCATAATACCATTTAGTAAATGACATGATACACTGGTTTTTATTCAGATAAGCATAATAATTAGCTTTAATTTATGCTAATTTTCTATTTTCATGATTTTTAAAATACCAATTTCTAAAATTCTGGTATTTATCCTGCATAAATTCCTGATTCAAACATTGACGAATTTTACTATTAGGAGAAAAATCTATTAACATTCAAAATTCATATCACTAGCAGTTGGACTATAAGGTCTTCTGTTCTGATTAGTATTTGTTTCATAAATACCATGAGGTATTTGATTTTCAGAAATATGAATTCCTCTAATCAAGTCTTCATTTTTGATAGACTCATTACTGGGATTCTTAGACTCTTAATAGACAGATTCTAGGGGATCAGACACAGATTGTCTGGAAGATTCAGGAAAATCAATATTATAAGAAATATTATTAATAGACTGACTTCTGGTAAAAAGTCTTTGGAATTTTAAATAAACATTTCCATTACTGGTTTGGACAACATCCTCTATGGATTGTCTAATTATTGGTCTGGTGGGAACAACGTTAATAATTTGCCACTGTTTTGGGAAAGTAATTTCTTCCCAAGGAATCATTCTGGGAATAGCCACTTGACTGCTAAAAAGATTAGTGTCTAAAAGGACAGTATGTGCTTGTTGGCTTTGCTTCCTAATATAAGGATTTAAAGTAGTTAAAATTTTAAGATGAATACGGAATAATATGGCAAAAGGAGGGGATCCGGGTAAATACTTGTATCCATGAGATATTATTCTCATTTTAAGAACTTTTGACAAATTATTATCAGTTAAAGCAACACTTAAATTCGGGTAAATATTAAAATATACTGGTCCATGGGCAAGACTAGTTTCAATAGCTCCCATAAGAGAGGCTTTCCAGTTAAGACACCTACCCTCACGGAGGGTGCACTGAATACTGGTGTTTTGGCCAAGTAAAGTCAAAGGTTTAAAGGCTACTTGGACAAGTCCTATGTGAACATATTTATATTTTTGCAGAAAAGGGTATAAATCTTCAACATGCAATAAATATAAAATTTCATCATTATTCTGTAAAGGAACAACATGCTCAAAGGTTTTGATTATTCTTTTACTGATAAAATCAAAGGTTCCAATTTTATAAATTGTTTCAGGTTTGATTTTAGGAATAGTCCATTTATCTAAGGCTTCCTTTACATCCTGATAGGTGATGAGTTCAGTTGCTTCCAAAGTAGAAGCTGAGGCATTGGCTACTGTTGTTACAAATGAAGGGGAAAAATCAGTCATTATTCAAGCTGATCATATATGCATAATTTATAAGTAATATATTCATCAATATGACAATAAATTAAACATGTCTCTGATACCAAAGGAGGGCAACAGAAGCTTAATGAGATGTCCCTTGATGAGGATATCCAACAACAAATTATTAATTGTCTAGCAACCAGTGGTTCTGAGTCAAGTTCATATGATGACTTAGCAGAAATCTAATATGAATCTGACAATGATTCTGGAAATGATCAATGTCAAACTTGCATTATTAACAACTGCAACACAACTACTGAAGCCGACTATTGGAAAGCTATCGTTGAAATAAATGGTTTAAATATTGGAGGCCCCAGCATCAATGTCTTAACCAATACCCATAAATTGCTCCTCGACTTGGCTGATCAAATTAAAGATCCCAAAATAAAATTAAAATTTTTAGAAATCTATTATCAAAACCAAAAACCCGAAGAAATTCTTCCTATTAATCAGTACAGTATGCGTGAAGTTATGAAACATCTTCAAGATAATTCTGCTTCTGAGAAGCCTACTACTATTCAGGATCTTAAAACCGAAATACATATTTTAAAATCTGGAATAAAACAATTACAGAATACTAATTCTATTATTTTCCAAGATCTGAATAATATTAAACAACAGTTAAACAATAAACAAGACAATCATGTAGATTCCTCTAAAAATGATCTTGAATCTCCTGATAAACCAGAATCTTCTGAACACTATTTAATGCTTATGAATCAAGTAGTTTTTCAGAAATGGTATATCCGAATTACTTTTGTCATTAAACCAGATTTTATTATTAAGGACGCCATTGCCTTAGTTGATAGTGGTGCTGATATGAACTGTATCCAAGAAGGATTAATTCCTTCCAAATACTTCCAGAAAATCACTCAATCCTTAACTAGTGCAAGTGGTAATACTATGAATATTAAATACAAAATTCCTGAAGCCTTAATATGTATTCAAGGTTTATGTTTACCTACCTCTTTTGTCCTTATCCGTAATATGAATCAAAGTATCATCTTAGGCACACCTTTCCTGTGTCTTTTAATGTCTATTTCAAAAATTGATACTTTGGGTATTCATTCTACTCTGAACAACAGACATATTGTTTTTGAATTCATAACATAACCCTATACTAAAGAATTGAATCAAGTTAAGCACATGATTTATTCTAAGGAGAAACAAATAAATTTGATCCAAAAGGAAATAAAGTTTCTTACTACAGAACAAAAATTTTTACAACCTTCTTTACAAGAAAAAATAAAATTAATTCACAAAACTCTTCAAGTTGAGATCTGTAGTGATGTCCCGAATGCTTTCTGGAATAGGAAGAAACATATTATTTCTATTCCCTATGTCCCTAATTTTAATGAGAAAAATATTCCTACCAAATCTCGACCCAGTCAGATGAAGAAGGAATACTTGCTCCTTTGTAAAACTGAAATTGAGTCTCTTCAACAGAAAAAATTAATAAAACCCAGTACTTCTCCTTGGAGTTGTACAACTTTTTATGTTAATAAAAATTCTGAAATTGAACGAGGAACCCCCCCGTCTTGTTATTAATTATAAACCACTGAATGAAGCCCTTCAATGGATTAGATATTCAATTCTGAATAAGAAGGACCTTCTTGACAGACTTCATGATGCCACTATTTTCTCTAAATTTGATATGAAATCAGGATTTTGGAAAATACAGATTAGAGAACAGGATACTTATAAAACTTCTTTTACATTACCTTTTGGCCATTACGAATGGAATGTTCTTCCATTTGGTGTCAAAAACGGACCTTCTGAATTTCAACATATCATGAATGATATTTTTAACGCCTTTACTGAATTTATTATCTGTTATATTGATGATGTCTTAATTTTCTCTTCATCCATTGAACAACACATTAAACATTTAAATATTTACAAAAATGTTGTCATAAAAAATGGTTTGTTGTTTCTGCCCCTAAAATGAAACTTTTCCAAACAAAGATCAGATTTCTCAAACATAATATTTCCAATGGAACTATTATCCCAATTGACAGATGTATTGAATTTGCATCTAAATTTCCCGATGAAATTAAAGGTATTAACCTACTGCAAAGATTTTTGGGAAGCCTAAATTATATTCGAGATTATTATCCAAACCTTTCCCAGGATGCCGCCATTTTGTATACCCGATTAAGAAAGAATCCTTTGCCTTGGACATATGAGCATACCGAGGCTGTTATAAATATTAAATCCAAGGTTAAATAGATACCCTGTCTTTCTCTACCTAACCCTGAATGGAAGAAGATCGTTCAAACTGATGCTTCTGATACAGGATATGGTGGAATTCTAAACCAATTTAATCCTAACTGTAAAAAAGAAGAACTTATTCGTTTTACTTCGGGATTTTGGAAAGGACCTTCTTTAAATTACCCCACCATTAAAAAAGAATGTCTTTCAATTGTTAAATGTGTTTTAAAATTTCAAGATGATCTTTTAAACCAGTACTTCTTAATTCGAGTTGATTGCTCAGCTGCAAAATAAATATTTAAAAAGGATGTTCAAAATCTAGCTTCTAAACAAATATTTGCCACTTGGCAAAGCACTTTATCAGTATTTGACTTTGATATTGAATATATCAAAGGAAAACAGAATTCTTTACCAGACTTTTTAACTAGAGAATATTTGCAGGAATGACCAGTAAAAGCCGTGGCCGCGGTCAGCGAGGCCGAGGCTGAGCTAATCTGTACTATACAGAATTTTCTACTCTGAATACTCAAACAAGTAACTCTTCGGCTTCTTTTAGCCAACCTACAGTAAAAGATGTTCTCTTATTACCAGAACAGTACATTCCCAACAGAAATGTGGAAGAAACAGTATTGATCATTGAATAGAATGATGAAAAGTGGATGCAAGATCCATGGGAGATAAAGAGACGTTACTGAATGACTCAACAGTCTCCTCCCCGTTTTAATCAGTATCGCTATGTTTATGAACAGATTATCATCGAAACAGCATCAATGGACATTAAGCATACGCTTCATGATTCTACTAAGACAACTAGTCCAATTCAATATAGTAAAACAACTGTCAAGAGTATCATGCCTCTTACCAATTGGGGTATCAATCCTCATACCATCCGTACTATTAACTCCAGTCATACAACAGAAACCCGTTACAGTTATTAGGATTATATTGATTCTTTTACACAAGTATTCTATTATCAGAATCCTATCCACAACCATACTTGGTTTATCCGAATTTGTCCCAATGTTCTTAAAAATGAAATTCTCAACTGGTTTTTCGTTTGGTGAGATAAAATTGGTATCACCATTGAAACCTTACCAGAATCAGTTCAAACAGCATTCAAGGAATGGCAAGTCGCTTATTCCCATATACCAGTAAATAAAGATTTATCCATGTCCAAATTATTTGGCCATTTTATAATCCGTTTTAGTAACCCTTGGATCTGGAAATGGGATTTCCAATGCGACTATCAGAACAAGATTCCCCGTCTCAAAAGGGTATTTTTTACTAAATGGTGGGATAAAGGTCTTAATCCGACGCTACCAGAACTTCTTAAAACTGTAAATAATCACACTCAGGCTTGCCTTGATGTTATCCCTCAAAGCCTTCCTTCACCAGTACTAGTTAATCCTTTTGTTAAAATCCAAGCAGATTTAAAACAGAAGTTTCCCAGTCTTACTGAAACTGAACTAACACTACCAGAAAATAGTAAATAGACAACGCGGAAAAAACGTTGTGGTTTCAGTCAAGAAAACGTCATGGTTAAGGGTGTCATCTATTTGAAACCCTTACACAACATTTTAAAAACGTTGTAGTTAAGCACAATACACAACGTTTTTTTGGAAAAAAACGTTGTAGATTTGTTTTTAAAAAATTAACAGATGTTTAAAAACGTTGTAGTATGTATGATTCCACAACATTTTTTGAATAAAAACGTTGTTGTTTAGTATATCAGACAACGTTTTTTAAACGTTGTAGATAAAAAAGAAAAAAGAAAAAAAAAAGACGTGGTTCACCTATATTACCAATACACCTGCAATATGCTAATGCCATAATATATAGCCAAAATGTATCAACCATTCAAAATACATCCCAATAATACTATTCTTTTACAGTTTCAAATTACTACATCCATAAAATATATATATATATATATATATATATATATATATATATATATATATATATATATATATATATATATATCCATATAATCACTCAACCAAACGAGTACTGCCCAAAAAATGTAATTCTTGGATACTGACTATACAACCTAGAAATCCTATATACATAGAAAAACAAGTAAATACATGGAGAATCATAAATTCCTACATTGCAAGTTTGTTGCCTGCATGTGAACCTCCATTGATTACATTAAATGCAGGTACAGGCAGCACTAATGTTTTGTTTCCAGCAAGAATTGCAATGTGCTGCATGGTAGAAACAAGATAACAGTAAATATATGGACAAATTTACAGCTTGTAATTTATACATCAAACTGAGAAAGGAAGAGACAATGTAGCAATTCAATACCTTGTAGAGGGGGATTTTGTTGACACTAGATCCTGCTTTGCAATGTAGCAATTTATTTTTTAATAAATAATTCAATTCTTTTAAAGAAAAGAACACTAAGAATACAAAATGAAGCTTCATAAACAGAAATAAAGAAAAGGAAGTGCAAAAATATACCTTGTCAATCAATGCAGGTCCAATAATTGAGTTCACATTCTCCACGGCCTATATCATTGAAAAACATATGCAGTTCAGATGGCTGCTACCAAGCCATCACATAAAATTACCCCAGAGATATTGGTTGGTGTCATTTGCAATATCCCCTGAGATATTGGTTGGTGTCACATATCCCAGCACATTACCCCTAGTACTTTTTCCAGTATATCCTCATTGACAATCAAAGGTGATCACCCAGAACATTAATATATGACACGTAAAATGTTAACACATATTAACACGTAAAATATATGTTAACACGTAAAATGTTAACACATATTTCACATCTCATATGTTAACCACGTAAAAAGCAGGTGATCAGTTTTGTAAAACAAAGCAGTAATTTGGGAGTTTTGTATAACCAATTTGACTAGAGGTGTTTATCAGGATACTCAACATGCCAGTGCTTCTATTTCTCAAGAATAATAAAGTGTGCACCAATCAATTAGAGATTATGATCTAGCTTTGCCTCTCAGTTGACATACAAGCTAATAGCTTTGCCTCTCAGTTGTCAAGTAAAATATTTCCACAAATTGGTTACTCGAATTGATTTTCATTACATCAATAACAAGTGACAGCAGTAACTTTGGCCACCTAATATCACCCAGAACATTTAACCTGAACTACGCTAGTGAAACTCAAGGATTTAAACTCAACATGATTTCAAATTTGCTACCTATTTTAATCAATATGCAGTAGCCAATGTGAGTCAAACGATATGGAAAGTCAGCACTCATAATCCTCTTTTTCAAATTTAAAAAATAACTAAGAAAAATAACCAAGAATGATAAACCGTAAAGTTCATTCAGGCTCTAGCGCATAATGATAAACAAGAGTTAATGTATTACAAATTTAAAAAATAACTAAGAAAAAGACGTACCTCATCTACTGCTTTCGGGAAAAATTCAGATGCCTTCTCAAAATAACTCTATAAAGCAATAACAGTTTTTTAGGATTGCACCAATGATATTAAGTAGCTAACCTATTGATATTTTGAATGACATAGATAACTGTGTTTCTCTGAGACTGAATCCCAAGCATTTCATAGCAATATGATTTAAAGTGCAGTGAGCCCATTGCAGATGCAATGCCACTAATAGTAGACAAAGTAGCCATGATCAAATTTTTGTTGCTGTTATATAGCCGGCCTCTAAGAGCCTCAAATAACTCCACTGCAAACCCAAAAATAAACAAAGCTCAATAGGCTGATAATCACATCTACAACTTCCAAAAATAACCAGAATAACCCACCCCTACACCCACAACTTCCAAAATAAAATAAGAAGAGAGGAAATCGTGTGTATGTCTTATGAAACCTCACCCCAAAAATTGTGTGTACATGATGTGTGGTCCCATTATGGACCTTAATACACTACTGGTTTATATAATTAGATCAAACAACATTTACCTTGTTGACTTCTGTTGTTATCGACTGCCTGATCATTTACGAGTCCCTACATCCCATTACATTGAACACTGTGAATTACTTATTCACAGCAGAGAAGCCATCCGTTTCCAAACAAAAGTGGCTGAAAGATCGGGAGTGAGGCATTTGCTCCCAGTTTTCTGCACCAGCTCTCGCCAGATGGCTCATTGATTCCAACACGAAAAGAAACTGAAGCCATTATCTTCACAGTTGTGACAGACCTTCTTAGGAAAAACAATGTTAATCCCAAAAGTAAAACTCAAGTCCATACTATTAGCCAACGTATTATTCCGACTGGGGGGAGCAGCAGCCTTATTGTCTAATAAGAAGCATGACAAACAGAGGGCTAAATATAAGCTCCAAAACTTAGTCCGAACCCATCTCACTCTGCATAAGCAAAAGCATAGAAATATAGTTAATCATTCTTACATCAGAAGAAAAGCAGCACATTTCTTACTTTCACTATCTCAATACAAAAGGAAACACCAGAATAAAACATGACAATTACAACAAGAAAAGGAGAGAAGATCTTATCTGAACTACAGCTCCAAGGGCAACAACCTCGTCGGGATTGATAGTAACATTGGGTTCCTTTCCAGTCAAAGATTTTACAACGCCCTGAACAGCTAGAATACGTGTTGAACCACCAACAAGGATCACCTCATCTATATCCTTGAAAGAGAGCTTTGCATCCCTCAAGGAATTTTCAACAGGTTTTTTAAGTCTAAGGTAACAGGGAAAATGAAATTAGTTAAATTTCCATAAAACAATGGACAAAAATTCCATGAAAACAAACAATTAGATAAAGGAGTAAAGACTAGTATAAATAGTTTGGATGAGCCGACAAACAATTAGGCAGGTAGTTGTAGAATGCTCTTGTTCTCCTTTACTCATTTCAGTGATGCATCTTCCATAAACCACCTGCCGCACAACCAAGTATAGTTGCAATAAGTAGTTCCTTCACCACACTTGGTCCCTTCATGGTGACATGAGCAACCCTACCACCAGCCATTTTACTCCTAGAAACCTGCGAACCCCACAAATAATAACCTTAAATCATTATGTACATTTCTAGCACTAAAAGAACAACTCAAACAAATCATGCATGAACATTGTTTCACATCAACTAATTAAAAATGTTGTGAATCCCACAAATACACACTAACTATTTTATTTTGGATGAATCAACATTAGATTCAAAAATATTAAATTATCGTAACCACAAAGACAGTCATCTGATTTCCAGACTAGCGATAAATTTAGACAAACCTACCTTACTACTAGTATGAAGAAAATTGGATTCCCTGATAATATGGACCACAGAGTAACAAGTTTTCAGGATGGTGTCAAATTAAACATGAATCTGTCCAAATTGCTAATTTTGGGCTCACCAACTACTCCAGGTGTGATAACTTATTTGGACCTTCACATATCATTATGTAAATACTTTTTGTACCCTTTTTCTGTACTTGTATTACTACTCAGAAATAACCATTTTCTCCAATCCGATCTCGGGAAACAAACTATCACAACATATAGACCAACAGACCAGATTTACGACAAAGAAATAATCACAAAAAATTTACATGTACAAATTTACATGTACAAATTTACATTTACGTTGGTGGTGCTGATGACATTGCTGGCTGAGAAGAAGATGGAGAGACCGAAATCTATGGCTTTCAACGGCGAGTCCTCAGCTGTACTCAACAATAAAAAATTCTCAGGTACATGATATGAATCCAACACTCAAACAAACGAACCCATAAAAAATAGGTCATTTATTCTTCAAAATTGTGACACTTTTATAAATCAACTCTAATGTTCTTACCTAGAAACGGGTAAAGAAATCACAATATTAAATTTTCGAATACATTTTGGAGAAGCTGTTGTCAGAGGTGACGGTGATCTTTCTCTTCTCGCGGACGACGGAGACAGAATCACCCAGAGCTCCGGCCTTGCCGCCGACCTTGAAATCGGGAAGCGTGATTCAACGGCGGTGAGGGCTTTAAAGGAGGTCGCGGCGTGAAGAGAGAAACGGCAGGGCAGCGGTGAGGGAAGATCTGAGATATTGAATCCCCTCTAGTTTTGGGCATTTGAACCCTAGTAATAGAGAAAGAGAGAAGTGTGAGATGAAATACGAAGAGAGAGAAAGAACTATTTAGGATTTGTAATTTTAAGTTTTCACTTCCGCCTAAATTAAGCTCCGTGTTTTTTGCATAGACAACATTTTTTTAAAAAAACGTTATCTATTTAAAACTAAAAAAATGCCCTTTTAAATAGATAACGTTTTTACATATATATCTACAACGTTTTTAAAAAAAACGTTGTAAAAAGAAATACCACAACGTTTTTTATAAAAACGTTGTGGTTTAAGTGTTGTCTATTAGGTATTTTGTAGTAGTGTAATAGTTAAAACTATGGATTATATGAAAACCCAATTCTTACAATCCCTAGTTCAAGATGATGTTTCTATGAAAACTGTTTGCGATGAAGAATCTGAACAGGATGACAATCAATTCAGTGTCCTAGCTGGAGAAAGTCAAGAACCTGAGCCCATAATGGGAGACTTTTGGGATTTTCTCACCTCTATGATTTCTGAAAAGATGGAATAGGACAAGAAAGAAAAAGGAAAAGCATAAAACCATCCTCCACTACAGAAAGGTTAATAATCAGAAAAGGACAATTACCGTGTCTCCACCTTCTGAAAAGTCGAGCCAACTGCTCTCTCCATTATTAGTAAATGACACCAGCTGTCCTCAATAATGCTCCACTCAACCGACAACTATCTCATGCCTTCCACTTCCTACGGCTGAGACTTAAAGAAGAAAAGATAAGGACTACTGATCGACTCCACGGACAAGGACACGCCTGATCCTTTCTTATCTTCTCACTTGTATAAATAGGGAGACCTCACCCTTTGTTGAGGCAGATCTTTTTCTTTACATCTTCTCTGTACTCTCTCTCTAAAATATTTGATATATAAAAGTTTAAAGTTTAAAGATCTGCAGAGCTCTACTGTAAGTTTAAATTATTGCTTCTGTTAATTATTATATTTCTTTACTTGAGCTTTTAGATTATCATATAGATAACAATAATCGTTATAAAACAGCATATCAAACTACTACTGATAACCATAATCGTTCTTATTTTTTAGAACAATTTGATAAATCTGAACAGTTAATTGTTCAAACCAAAGAAGCCATACAGAAAGAAACCTACATGCTCATAGCTTTGGGTAGACCCCCAAACCAACAGTAACTTTATGAGATCATATATGTAATAATTTATCTGTTAATATATATTTAATATGCCTTTAAATTATTCATGCCATTTTATTAAACGAGACAGTATGAGGTTGATATTTGAATAAGTGGAATGTCACCCAAGTCGTGTTTAGGACTTTGCCTTTAGCCGTGTTGTGGCGTTGTGGCTTTTATCCTTTGTAAATTGTTGCCAGACGTGCTTATTCAGTATCTCTCTCGATCCTGCCCTCATTTGGTCTGATTTTCAGTAAGTGTATTATCCCACCATCCTTTAAGAATGCCGGTAAATCCATTTACTAAGAAACGACAGATCTGATGATCTGTATTTTCATTCTGGTTACAGACAGTTGCATACATCATGATATGATGGATGGTTTCAAAGATTTGATATTCTGTCTTACCATCAATATTCCATTCATAAATGGTTTTCCCATTGTAAGATTTTTGAGTAGAAAGAAAGTCTTCTTCATACAGAATATCCTGAGGAGTAGGTCTAGGGTAGTAATACCTAATAGGGCCAGTTAAAGCCATACGGTTAATAAGTTTTTTACTATAAGTGGTTTTATTAATACTCTGCATATCCTGGAAATTATTCTGGATTTCTAAAATATGAATTGAAGAAATATCATCAGGTGTGTCTGTATCACTATTAGTATCATTATTACTGGTAGGGGAAGAAGGTTGTCCAGACATCATATTAATTTGTGAGGATGCAGTTGTAAGTTTTAAATTTTTTATTTTATTTAAAAGATTATCAATAAACTCATTATCCGATGTAGAAGATTTCATTTAAAAATTACTAACTTCTAAAGGTGGTTTAATAGTTACAGGTTGAAGGTCAAAGTTTTGAGGAACGACTTGACAATTTTCATTAATATGATTTATTTGTTCTTCAATTCTGGTTAACTGCTTTCCTACAGTTTGAAGGAATAAATTAGTATAATTATCCTGTTTGGACATGGGTAAAATATCTTTTATCTTAACCTCTTCTTGTTGGTGGGGTGTTTCAGATATATTAACATACGGGTTGATAACTAAGGGCTTTAAATTTTCATTTCCGGAACTAAGTTCAAGGGACTTAGGAGGGGGATGAATGGATTGGATAATATTCCCACTTGTAGTAATCCAGTCCTTTTGGATTCCAGTTAAAACATTAAGTTGACTTTAAGTGTAAAATTCAATTCTGATTTTGAAGCAAAATCATAATACCATTTAGTAAATGACATGATACACTGGTTTTTATTCAGATAAGCATAATAATTAGCTTTAATTTATGCTAATTTTCTATTTTCATGATTTTTAAAATACCAATTTCTAAAATTCTGGTATTTATCCTGCATAAATTCCTGATTCAAACATTGACGAATTTTACTATTAGGAGAAAAATCTATTAACATTCAAAATTCATATCACTAGCAGTTGGACTATAAGGTCTTCTGTTCTGATTAGTATTTGTTTCATAAATACCATGAGGTATTTGATTTTCAGAAATATGAATTCCTCTAATCAAGTCTTCATTTTTGATAGACTCATTACTGGGATTCTTAGACTCTTAATAGACAGATTCTAGGGGATCAGACACAGATTGTCAGGAAGATTCAGGAAAATCAATATTATAAGAAATATTATTAATAGACTGACTTCTGGTAAAAGGTCTCTGAAATTTTAAATAAACATTTCCATTACTGGTTTGGAATGGTTTGGTTGTTTCTGCCCCTAAAATGAAACTTTTCCAAACAAAGATCAGATTTCTCGGACATAATATTTCTAATGGAACTATTATCCCAATTGACAGATGTATTGAATTTGCATCTAAATTTCCCGATGAAATTAAAGGTATTCACCAACTGTAAAGATTTTTGGGAAGCCTAAATTATATTCGAGATTATTATCTGAACCTTTCCCAGGATTTCGCCATTCTGTATACCCGATTAAGAAAGAATCATTTGCCTTGGACATATGAGCATACTGAGGCTGTTATAAAGATTAAATCCAGGGTTAAACAGATACCCTGTCTTTCTCTACCTAACCCTGAATGGAAGAAGATCGTTCAAACTGATGCTTCTGATACAGGATATGGTGGTTAAGATAAAAGATATTTTACCCTTGTCCAAACAGAATAATTATACTAATTTATTCTTTCAAACTGTAGGAAAGCAGTTAACATTTCGACAATAGCTTTCCAATAGTCGGCTTCAGTAGTTGTGTGTACGGGTGGTATGAGGATTGATACCCCAATTGGCAAGAGGCATGATGCTCTTGACAATTATTTTACTATATTGAATTGGACTCGTTGTCTTAGTAGGATCATGAAGCATATGATTAATGTCCATTGATGCTGTTTTGATGATAATCTATTCAAAAACATAGCGATACTGATTAAAACGGGGATGAGACTGTTGAGTCATTAAGTAACGTCTCTTTATCTCCCATGGATCTTGCATCCACTTTTCATCATTCTGTTCAATGATCAATACTGTTTCTTCCATATTTCTGTTGGGAATGTACTGTTCTGGTAATAAGAGAACATCTTTTACTGTAGGTTGGCTAGAAGAAGCCGAAGAGTTACTGGTTTGAGTATTTAGAGTAGGAAATTTTGTATAGTACAGATTAGCTCTGCCTCGGCCTCGCTGACCGCGGCCACGACTTTTACTGGTCATTCTTGTAAATATTCTCTGGTTAAAAAGTTTGGTAAAGAATTCTGTTTTCCTTTGATATATTCAATATCAAAGTCAAATATGGTAAACTTTAAGATGAATACGGAATAATATGGCAAAAGGAGGGGATCCGGGTAAATACTCGTATCCATGAGATATTATTCTCATTTCAAGAACTTTTGACAAATTATTATCGGTTAAAGGAACACTTAAATTCGGGTAAATATTAAAATATACTGGTCCATGGGCAAGACTAGTTTCAATAGCTCCCATAAGAGAGGCTTTCCAGTTAAGACACCTACCATCACGGAGGGTGCACTGAATACTGGTGTTTTGGCCAAGTAAAGTCAAAGGTTTAAAGGCTACTTGGACAAGTCCTATGTGAACATATTTATATTTTTGCAGAAAAGGGTATAAATCTTCAACATGCAACAAATATAAAATTTCATCATTATTCTGTAAAGGAACAACATGCTCAAAGGTTTTGATTATTCTTTTATTGATAAGATCAAAGGTTCCAATTTTATAAATTGTTTCAAGTTTGATTTTAGGAATAGTCCATTTATCTAAGGCTTACTTTACATCCTGATAGGCGATGAGTTCAGTTACTTCCAAAGTAGCAACTAAGGCATTAGCTACTGTTGTTACAGATGAAGGGGACAAATCAGTCATTATTCAAGCTGATCATATATGCATAATTTATAAGTAATATATTCATTAATATGACAATAAATTAAACATGGCTTTGATATCAAAGGAGGGCAGGATCAAGAGAGATACTGAATAAGCACGTCTGTCAACGATTTGCAGAGGATAAAAGTCACAACGCCATAACACGGCTAAAGGCAAAGTCCTGAACGCGACTTGGGTGACGTTCCACTTATTCAAATATCAACCTCATACTGTCTCGTTTAATAAAATGGCATGAATAATTTAAAGGCATATTAAATATATATTAACAGATAAATTATTACATATATGATCTCATAAAGTTACTGTTATTTTGGGGGTTTACCCAAAGCTATGAGCCTGCAGGTTTCTTCTTGTATGGCTTCTTTGGTTAGAACAATTAACTGTTCAGATTAATCAAACTGTTCTAAAAAATAAGAACGATTATGGTTATCAGTAACAGTTTGATATGCTATTTTATAACGATTACTGTTATCTGTATGATAATCTAAAAGCTCAAGTAAAGAAATATAATAATTAACAGAAGCAATAATTTAAACTTACAGTAGAGCTCTGCAGATCTTTAAACTTTAAACTTTTATATATATCAAATATTTTAGAGAGAGAGAGAGAGTAAAAAGAAGATGTAAAGAAAAAGTTCTGCCTCAACAAAGGGTGAGGTCTCCCTATTTATACAAGTTAGAAGATAAGAAAGGATCAGGCGTGTCCTTGTTAGTGGAGTCGATCAGTAGTCCTTATCTTTTCTTCTTTAAGTCTCAGCCGTAGGAAGTGGAAGGCATGAGATAGTTGTCGGTTGAGTGGAGCATTATTGAGGACAGCTGGTGTCGTTTACTGATAATGGAGAGAGCAGTTGGCTTGACTTTTCAGAAGGTGGAGACACTGTAATTGTCCTTTTCTGATTATTAACCTTTCTGTAGTGGAGGATGGTTTTATGCTTTTCCTTTTCCTTTCTTGTCCTGTTCCATTTTTTCAGAAATCATGGAGGTGAGAGAATCCCAAAAGTCTCCCATTATTGGCTCAGGTTCTTAACTTTCTCCTGCTAGGACACTGAATTGATTGTCATCCTATTCAGATTCTTCATCGCTAATTGTTTTCATAGAAACATCATCTTGAACTAGGGATTGTAAGAATTGGGTTTTCATATAATCCATAGTTTTAACTATTAGTTCAGTTTTAGTAAGACTGGGAAACTTCTGTTTTAAATCTTCTTGGATTTTAACAAAAGGATTAACTGGTACTGGTGAAGGAAGGCTTTGAGGGATAACATCAAGGCAAGCCTGAGTGTGATTATTTACAGTTTTAAGAAGTTCTGGTAGCGTCGGATTAAGACCTTTATCCCACCATTTAGTAAAAAATACCCTTTTGAGACGGGGAATCTTGTTCTGATAGTCGTATTGGAAATCCCATTTCCAGATCCAAAGGATACTGAAACAGATTATAAAATGGGCAAATAATTTGGACATGGATAAATCTTTATTTACTGGTATATTGGAATAATCGACTTGCCATTCCTTGAATGCTGTTTGAACTGATTCTGGTAAGGTTTCAATGGTGATACCAATTTTATCCCACCAAACGAAAAGCCAGTTGGGAATTTCGTTTTTAAGAACATCGGGACAAATTCGGATAAACCAAGTATGGTTGTGGATAGGATTCTAATAATAGAATACATGTGTAAAGGAATCAATATAATCCCAATAACTGTAACGTGTTTCTGTTGTATGACTGGAGTCAATAGTACGGGTGATATGGGGATTGATACCCCAATTGGCAAGAGGCATGATGCTCTTGACAGTTGTTTTACTATATTGAATTGGACTAGTTGTCTTAGTAGGATCATGAAGCGTATGCTTAATGTCCATTGATGCTGTTTCGATGATAATCTGTTCATAAACATAGCGATACTGATTAAAATGGGGAGGAGACTGTTGAGTCATTAAGTAACGTCTCTTTATCTCCTATGGATCTTTCATCCACTTTTCATCATTCTGTTCAATGATCAATACTGTTTCTTCCACATTTCTGTTGGGAATGTACTGTTCTGGTAATAAGAGAACATCTTTTACTATAGGTTGGCTAGAAGAAGCCAAAGAGTTACTGGTTTGAGTATTCAGAGCAGGAAATTCTGTATAGTACAGATTAGCTCTGCCTCGGCCTCGCTGACCGCGGCCACGACTTTTACTGGTCATTCCTACAAATATTCTCTAGTTAAAAAGTCTGGTAAAGAATTCTGTTTTCCATTGATATATTCAGTATCAAAGTTAAATACTGATAAAGTGCTTTGCCAAGTGGCAAATATTTGTTTAGAAGCTAGATTTTGAACATCCTTTTTAAATATTTGTTTTGCAGCTGAGCAATCAACTCGAATTAAGAAATGCTGGTTTAAAAGATCATCTTGAAATTTTAAAACGCATTTAACAATTGAAAGACATTCTTTTTTAATGGTGGGGTAATTTAAAGAAGGTCCTTTCCAAACTCCCGAAGTAAAACAAATAAGTTCTTCTTTTTTATTGTTAGGAGTTGTATCACTATTAGTATCTTCTAAATCGGATAATGAGTTTATTGATAATCTTTTAAATAAAATGAAAAATTTAAAACTTACAACTGCATCCTCGCAAATTAATATGATGTCTGGACAACCTTCTTCCCCTACCAGTAATAATGATACTAATAGTGATACAGACACTCCTGATGATATTTCTCCAATTCATATTTTAGAAATCCAGAATAATTTTCAGGATATGCAGAGTATTACTGCAAATATTTTTGGGAAGCCTAAATTATATTCGAGATTATTATCCGAACCTTTCCCAGGATGCCACCATTCTGTATACCCGATTAAGAAAGAATCCTTTGCCTTGGACATATGAGCATACTGAGGCTGTTATAAAGATTAAATCCAAGGTTAAACAGATACCCTGTCTTTCTCTACCTAACCTTGAATGGAAGAAGATCGTTCAAACTGATGCTTCTGATACAGGATATAGTGGAATTCTAGGACAGCTGGTGTCGTTTACTGATAATGGAGAGAGCAGTTGGCTCGACTTTTCAGAAGGTGGAGACACTATAATTGTCCTTTTCTGATTATTAACCTTTCTGTAGTGGAGGATGGTTTTATGCTTTTCCTTTTCCTTTCTTGTCCTGTTCCATTTTTTTAGAAATCATAGAGGTGAGAGAATCCCAAAAGTCTCCCATTGTGGGCTCAGGTTCTTGACTTTCTTCGGTTAGGACACTGAATTGATTGTCATCCTGTTCAGATTCTTCATCGCTAACTGTTTTCATAGAAACATCATCCTGAACTAGGGATTGTAAGAATTGGGTTTTCATATAATCCATAGTTTTAACTATTAGTTCCATGATGCCACTATTTTCTCTAAATTTGATATGAAATCAGGATTTTGGCAAATACAGATTAGAGAACAGGATACTTATAAAACTGCTTTTACAGTACAATAGTGATACAGACACTCCTGATGATATTTCTCCAATTCATATTTTAGAAATCCAGAATAATTTTCAGGATATGCAGAGTATTAATAAAACCACTTATAGTAAAAAACCTGTTAACCGTATGGCTTTAACTGGACCTAGTATGTATTACTACCCTAGACCTACTCCTCTGGATATTCTGTATGAAGAAGACTTTCTTTATACTCAAAAATCTTACCATGGGAAAACCATTTATGAATGGAATATTGATGGTAAGACAGAATATCAAATCTTTGAAACCATCCATTATATCATGATGTATGCAGACCTTATAGTCCAACTGCTAGTGATATGAATTTTGAATGTTAATGGATTTTTCTCCTAATAGTAAAATTCGTCAATGTTTGAATCAGGAATTTATGCAGGATAAATACCAGAATTTTAGAAATTGGTATTTTAAAAATCATGAAAATAGAAAATTAGCAAAAATTAAAGCTAATTATTATGCTTATCTGGATAAAAATCAGTGTATCATGTCATTTACTAAATGATATTATGATTTTGCTTCAAAATCAGAATTTGAATTTTACACTGAAAGTCAACTTAATGTTTTAACTGGAATCCAAAAGGACTGGATTACTACAAGTGGGAATATTATCCAATCCATTCATCCCCCTCCTAAGTCCCTTGAACTTAGTTCCGGAAATGAAAATTTAAAACCCTTAGTTATCAACCCGTATGTTGATATATCTGAAACACCCCACCAACAAGAAGAGGTTAAGATATTACATATCCAACTAATCCAAGATTAAAAACAAACAACTCACAAGACACAATTCTCTCAACTATCAAGTCTCCATTCTCGAACAAATCAACCATATTACATATCCAAGATTGATGCATCTAAATCGCCTCTTGAAAATTCTGCAATTTTTAAAAGACAAATGTGAGCAAATCATAATTTATTAAGAAGAATTTAAACTACATTACAAAAAAATAAGTAAACAATACAAAGTGTTACAGTGTTATTGTGTTGTACCTTTTTCAATTTCTTCAAGGGATTCCAACTTTTCTTTGATATCAATTGGTTCGTTACTTCAGCAAAGCCAATCTTGAGCACAAATAATTCCTTGCACCATCCTAGGAGTTAAAGAGCTCCTAAAGGAATCAAGTATGCGTCATCCTTTGCTAAATGCCGATTCGGAAGCAATGGTAGAAATGGGAATCGCTAAGACATCTCTAGCCATTAATGAAAGAACATGAAATTATTGAGTGTTGGATCTCCACCAAGCTAAAAGGTTAAATTTTTCATCTTTTCTTTCAATTCGATCCTTTAAATACATTTCTAGCTCAGTTTGAACTTCCCCACCTTGAACATCCTCAACATGTTGTTCAAACAAGCTGTCAATTTTTCTTTTTTTTCTTGACATACTTTCTACTAATGATGAGCCACCACTTCGAGTTACGCTTCCACTCCCACTTGGAGTTTGAGATGAATGACCTTGGGACGATAAATGATTGAGATTATAATAATTGAACAACTCAAATAATACATCTTTAGCCCGTCTAATCATTTTGATTGCCAAATCACTTTCTTTACCATACATGTGATTAAATACAACGAAAGTGAATTTGTGTCTTGGATCAAGAACCACGGCAATGTACAACAACTTGTTCATTTTATCAACATCCCCCCAATATTTCATTAACTTTAATCTCATCCTCATAGCCATTTCTCTCATTTGATAATGATCATCATCTTCCATTTCTTTCAAAAGACCATCAACTTCCACAAACTCATGAACAAATCCATTGGATGTAACATATAATGTGTTTCAAAAACAAAACAATTCTTCTCACATCCTCAATCCTCCATCGTTGGTCACCCTTCACCTGAGATCATTTCTTATTTAAACAAAGGATCCCTACTCCTATTAAAAGCACGTTCAAAATGTTGAGCCACATTCAACATTGAATAAGTGGAGTTCCATCAAGTAGTAACATCTAGGATAAATGAAGATTTATTTTCAATTTTTTCAAAGTCAACACACTCCTTGAACTTCATAATCCTAGATGGAGATTGCCTTACCCACCTAATCAATGCCCGAACACGAGCTACCGAAATATTAACATCTTTCAACCCATCAACTACGACCAAGTTTAAAATATGAGCAACACATCGAACATGAATGAATTTATTCTCACAAACACTATGTCCCCATACTTGCAATTGATTTTTTAAATAAGATATCGCAACATCATTTGAACTGGTATTATCAACAATTATAGTAAAAACTCTCTTAATCCCCCATTCTATCAAATAATTCTCAATTGCCATTCCAATGGCCTCACCCTTGTGACTCAAAATTGGAACAAAGTTTATAATTTTTTTTCTCAATCTCCATTTATCATCAATGTAATGAGCTATCACAACTATATAATTAAGTCTATGCATTAATGTCCATGTGTCAGTTGTAATACATATCCTTTGAGAAGATGAGTTAAAAATGGATTTTAACTTCTTTTTCTCTTCCATATATATTTTAAAACAATCTCTTGTAATTGTGTGACGTGAAGGAACATTGAACCTAGGACATGCGATGGACACAAAATGTCGAAATCCCTCATTTTCGACAAATTTAAAAGGAAGTTCATCAACTAGAATCATATATGCTAAAGCAGCCCGAGTTAGTTCCACATCAAACTTCCAAAGACAATTATTTGTTGACTCCCCTTCCACGGTCTCATCATCATTATTAGCACTTGCAGATTTAAAGTTCAAGATTGCTTGATTTCTTAACTCCACATTTGGGGGGTAAATTTTACATCTCCTATTGTGAGCATTTAGACCACTAGTCCCATTATTTTTTGGATTAGCACTTAAAATAGCTCCACAATATTTGCATTTAGCTTTAATTTGACCATTTTTCTTAAATCTTGTATAATGAACCCAAATTTTAGCACGAGTCTTACCGGCATCAAGTTGCTCAATTTCACCTTCATTCAACTCATCTTCATCAATATGAATTGGATTTTCAGCATTCGATTCCACGTTGATGGGTGCCTCAGACTGCTGCTCAGCCATTATAACCTACACAATATCAAACAACCATAATTACTGCAAAGAATTGACAAACCATCTCAGTAGACAGTACTATAATTGCATGATGTGCCCACCAGAAACAGTTGAAACATAAAAAAGCAAATTTTCACACACAAAAAGTACCTAGTTTCTCCAGATAGAACATAAAATTAGAGGAGATCAACAAAAAACATCCATCATCAGACATCACCTATATACATCAGAGAATCTTTTCTTACTTTTGGTCTATTCATAAAACTCTCTACACAGCGCATAATAACATCATCAAATCAAATATCTAAAATACATCAGAGAAAAAATCAGACACATACAAAAACTAAAATAAAAAATTTTAGTTACACATACAGAGTAGTAGTAGAAAAAAAACCCATCAAAAATCAGCAGAGAAAGTCTCAAACACACCTTCAAACTTATACAAAAACTAAAATAAAAAATTTACTAGTATACAGATCTCAAATCTCAGATCTCAGAGTGCAGAAATATCAAATCAGATATCAGAAATCTCAAATCTTAACTTACCGTCGGTGACTCGGCGCTAGTCGGAGACGTTGGTCGTTGCCCGTTGGTTGCGTGTTGCGTGTTGCGTGTTGTGAGAGGACAGGCCAGGAGGCCGACAGGCGGCAGGGACGCAGTCACACAGGTTGCACGTCACAGGGTGAGCTTTAGCCTTTAATGGAGGAGAAGGTGAAGAACGGAGTGGCGGAGTGTAGAAGCGAGAGAGAAGATTGAAGAAGAAACGAGATTAGGAAAGTGAAGAACTGAAGACTAAAGAGTAAAGTTAATAAATAAAAAAGAGAGTTTAACTGTTAAAGTACTAAAAGTATTAAAGAGAGTAAAGTGAATAAATTTCAGTTTTCTTTTCGGTATTTTGGTTCTTACCGAATTCTAAAAGTTCAGTACCACTACCGAAATTGAAAAATAAAAAAAAACCGAAAAACCGGTACCGAAAAATTTGGTACAAAAAAAATCGGTACCGCCGGTTTCGGTACCAACCGGTTCAGTAAAAAATTGAAAAAACCAAAATTTTTGATCACCCCTATTAGCCTGTTTCGCAATGACTTATTTTAAAATGAATTTAAAAGTTAAATAACTTATAAATCATATTAAGTTGTAATTTATAAATAAAAATATTGGACACAATTTTTACTCATAATTTAGAAATTAAATTAAAATAAATTGTGAAAGTGTTTGATTAAAATAATTTAGGAGGTGTTTGATAAAATTGTATAATTAAGATCTAAATGATTAGTGTAAGTTAATAAATTAGATCATCTGAAATATGACCTGAACTTAAAAAGTTGTTTGATAACTAAAAACAATAAAACATTTGAATGACTTTTAAATTTAAAAATATCTTAAATTGACTTTTTAAAAAAATAAATAATGATCTTAAAATTTGGAACAGAGAGAGTACAATATTTATAAAGGTTCCATAGATTTAAATTTTTTCTTAAGAGACAACTATTAATGATTTAGATTTTTATATTCCTTTTACCAATTAAAAGACAATAAGAGAGAAACAAAATTTTACCAAATAACTTTACACTCTTACTAAATCAGATGTGGAACTGTTAAGAGGTACTAAGGTAAACAAACACCACCTTATAAGTTAAAATGAATTATAAAGATTTACAATTACTAAAATAAGGGCAAAAGAGTCGTTATATTTGGTCAAACCTATTTATTTTAAAATAATTTGTAAGTTATTTTTAGAGAAGTAAAATAATTTTACTTTTCAAAAACTATTTATAAGTCAATTTATAAGTTCTAAAATTCACACATGGAAACAATAAAAAACTAGTTGTCGACGCCATTTTTTTTCTTTCCTTTTTTGTTTCTTTTCTAGGTGTTTTTTACCCTTTATTTTATGTTGATTTTATTTATCTTCCTTAAAGGGTGTATTTTAGAAAAGACAAACATACATGTCGACTATTTGAAAACATTGATTTTAATGATTGAGCCAAATTAGACAGAATCGTCAGTTGATATGAGTTTAAAATGGTTGTACCAACTCAACCGAGTTTTGAAACGTTTTCGCAATATGACCCAATATGTGACTCCATTTAATTGGTCTAGAACTCGAGACTCATAGAGTTCGGGGGCTTGCTTAAGTAAGGGGAATGTGTTAGGCACCCTTGACTTTTGTGAAACACGTTTACCGCTACTTTTTCATACCTTATGCATTGTGTGTGTGTGTGTGTGTGTTGAAAGCTTTTGTTTTGCAAAGATGTTTTGTGCTTTATTTTGAAAGTAGTGTTGTGCCTCTTTGAACCTATGTATAAAGGGTTTGATTTATATAAAAGTTCATTTTTTCCATTTAAAGTATATGAAAGTGAGGTTTTGAAAGCTGATTTTTAAACCCTTTTGCCCGAATAGGAATTGAGGCCTTTTGATACTTCCAATTTTATTATAATGACGGCTTTATTTTATTTTATTTCTCGAGATGCGAAGCATCTTCGAAGCTAAATATGAACTATTTACAAGGGTCAGACTTCTTATGGGCATGTAAGCCGTCGAAGTAAGTCTGAACACTACATACATGATTTTTCATTATTTTAGAGCCTTAAATTCGGATAACCGTTTTAAGGCCCTGGATTTATATGTACAAGGGTTGCAAGCTAACTGTACAATTTAAACATGTCCATCATAGGAACCGGATCTACATTCATTGATTGAATCATCAACCATGTGATTCTCAGGCTCACATAATAATATTTAAGGCTTGCATGCAAAAGATATTGACATAAAACATATATATAACTTACAAACTATACTCAAACAGGTGATTTTATCGGTTAAATCCTTGTATGCGAGTAAATAAGTTCCCATTCCCTCTAGATACAGATCTAGGGTCACGTGGTTGCTAAATATTTATAAAAAACTAAAAAGAAAACTAGATCTATCATGATCTTAGCCATTCTAGCTCAATGGTTCAGGTTTTATAACTTTTGAACCGGTTAAAAACTAGATCTGGCTAGATCTAAGATAAATTTAGTCAACACACTTTAAATATTGACTATTTACAAGAAATGAATGGTTAAAAACTAGATCTAACCACAACCAAGCAAGACCTATGTATATCTAGCACTTATACGTAGATTAAAGCAGTAAATAAGGCCAGATATGAAAAGATTTTACAATCTAGCAAGAGATCGGCTATCGAACGGCTTTTCGCACCTTTAAACTCGATTTCCACCAGTTAAAACTTGATATGTTGAAGTATATATGTATATAAGTGTTTACAGTAGAGATTTACAAAGATTGAAGCAAGATTTGAGTTATTTCTCACTCTAGATCTCAGATTTTCTCTCTCTTGGGCCCTTTCTCTCTTTTCTCTCTTGCTGAAAATGAGTTGGGGGGTTGATATTTAAAGGCCCAGCCAGCTGTGAGTCTACCTTCGGTAACCGCAGGTAGACCTGCGGTTGGGCTAGGTGGGCATTATTGCCTCGAAGTGTGTTCCCTCGATCGACGTGCAGTTTGCCCGAAACCTTCATAACTTGCAATCCGGGAATCCTATGGAGGTGTGACATACTATTTCGGAAAGCTCTTTCTGAGAGCTACGCAATGACATAGGACTTGCCCTTTTCTGAATCCAGGAAGATTGATCCATGACCAGAATAACATCTTCAAGTTGCAGGCAGTTCGTTGAGTTGTCTTGCGCAGTTTGTACTCGGGATTGCTGTGATGGCTCCTTGTGACCTTATCTATAGCTGGATAACTATTTGTTGATGTTAAGTTGTCAATAATCCCTCTTTTTCCTCTCGGGGTTATCTCCAGGGTTGAGGTGGCTTTTGGCTGTCCCTCGGAGTTGTCTACGGGGTTTGATTGCTATTGATTCTGTCTTTCCTCAGGGTTGTCTCTAAGGTTGATTTGATATCCCACGGGGCTGTCTCTGGGGTTTGATATCCCACAGGGTTATCTCTGGGGTTTGAGGTTTACTGTAGTCCTCTAGGGCTGTCTCTGGGGTGTAAAAAGATGTTTTTGCCCTCCTATATGGTTAGTACCAAACAATATTTTGAGTGTCTACAGATGCCCCTCTTTATCATGTTTATGTAATGTAATGGAATGAATAGGATAAAGATTACTAGACACTTGAAATAAGATAAAATATGATGCAATGTTATGCAACATGATATGAAGTCATGGATGCTAGAAACCTTCGTGGAATTGAGTCACCACGACTTTCACCATCAGACCTTTCCCTAATGCTTTCGTTGGGGTTGAAACCAACGGTTTGTATTATCGATCTTTCTCAATGCTGATTTGATGAAGAACTGAACTGATCATATCCCCATGTACTTCTAATATATCTACTGGGGATAATCTTCTGAAATCACTGGACCTTCCCGATGCCTATATTGGGATTGACACTAATGATTTGACTTATATCGGGGTTGATACCGATGCTTACACTGGACTGATTCCAATGGTTTGGATTTCCATCGGGTTGATGCTGATGCTTACGCTTGGATTGTCACCAATGGTTTCATTTCCATCAGACACTTTAGATATCTCTATTGGCGATATCCTTTTAACAAGTTACATCGTTGACCAATTTTTGATACATCATTGGAGCTGAGACCAACGACTTACATTTCCATTGGGTTGATGCCGATGCTTACGCTAGGGTTGTCACCAATGGTTTACAATACCAGATATTTTGATATCCTTGCTAAAGTAGTTTTCAACGGCTTACATCACTAGACCTTCTTGATGCCTACTTTGCCGGTAGTTTACAATGGTTTACCTCATCGGGTTGATGCCGATGTCTACCCTATCAGTAGTTTACAATGGTTTACCTCATCAAGTTGATGTTGGTGCCTACATTGCCTGTAGTTTACTGTGATAACCCGAAAAATCGGACTGTCCAGAATTTAAGTTTAAAGAATTAGTTATTAATAAAATAAATTTTATTAATAATATTCTGTGCTATGTGTTTATTAATCGTTCTAGGACCTAGGATGATTATGAATCGGGAGGAAGAATTCTGGTTACGAGCTAGATTGAACGAGTAAGAATTTTCAAGACAAAAATAAAAATTTTCCGAGAACAAAAATATTTCTGAGGAAAAAGACGAAATATGTACTATTCACCCAACGAAACCTAAGGGTTCGAGTTTGAATAACATAGTCCTTTTCGAGAGATCGGTATGTCGAAATGACATTCCGTCAAAAGATTTGATGATAATATGTGGTAAAAAGTTAAGTTAGCCGATAAAAGTTTTTTTCAAAAAACGTACATAAATCGGACGAAATAAAAATGACGAAAAGTATTGTTATGTATTTTTCATTCGTTTAATTACGTTTTGGGAAAACGTGAAGGAAAATGCTTATCATTAAAAAGTGTTTTTCAGTTTTTGGAATTTCTGAAGAATGCGTAAAAAGTAAATTTATAGAGGAAAGACGGAATATCAAAAAATATTTAGATTTCGAGAATCGCAGTTTTTCGAACTGTCGGACGAATTCCGCAGGACGGAATCATGAAGCTTCCAAGAGAAGCTTGGTGAATAGTAAGGAGGTTAAGAAAGGAGGTGGGGAATAGTGATTTTGGGGGCAAAATGACTTTTTTGCCCCTAGTCTTGGTTTTCTATATAAATAAGCCTTAAGCTCATTTGTTGGTTATTTAAAAAATCAACCAACATCTAGAGAGAGAGAGAAGAGTTTCGGATGGGGAAAGGAAGAGGAAAAGCTAGCGATTTGCCAGTTTTGTCCAACAAAAAAAGATTAAAGAAGAAAGGTAATCCGAAACCTAGCTTTAATCAAAATTTTCTTTAAGTTTTCTATGTCTTAATACATAGCTTAATGAAAATAAAAGTAGAAGATGTTAAGAATGATTTTCATATGGTTGAAATCATGAGAAAACGAAGAAATAAGAATTAGAAGTTTAGTTTATAAATTTCTTAAAAAGCTTTCAAAGGAACTATGAATTGGTTGATGTTAATGGACGATTTGGATGCGTTATATGAACTATCCGATGTTATAAGGATGAATTATCAAACTTATAAAGTTAAAATGTAAGAAAACATAAAGTCGTAATCATAATATCGATTAAAAATGAAGAAAGAATGAAGAACACGAAGAACGTTTTTGATGGACAAATTTAAAACCATCGTATTTAGCATTTATTGTTGATAGAGAAGTTTAAAACCATCACGTATAAGTTAGATGCTTATTGCTTGGTTAGGAATGCGAGAAACGTTCATGAAGAACGGATTGATCTTAGCTATAACAAAGTTATGGTAAAATTTGTAAAAGACGAGCGAAATGTAGAAAGTATGTAAATAAACCCGAATGTGTAGGGTTTCATAAGAATGTAAGAATACGTAGAAAACATGAGCCGTGAACTCAAGAACGAATGAATTCTGAGTTCAGATGACCGAATTACGGATGAACGAACGAAGAACGTTAATAACGTAAAACGAACGAATGAAGAAATTTAAGCCAATCGAAGGGCAAGTTAATGGATTCAGAATGAAATTTTGTCCTAGGAAAGTTGAAGTACGTAAGATAAGAAAGAAAAGGGCTTTGGAAAGACCTCGTTCTGAGTTATAACAAAGAAGTTATGAGATTTCAAAATAGGCATCTCAAACATGTTCAACACTTAGAAAATTATTTTGAGTTTTAGTACTATGCCTTGAGAGGCTGAGCCACAACACCAGCTCGGGGAGCCAACTACTGCCAAGAGGCACCGCAGTACCAAGATTAAAGGGGAGAGTGGCGTCGCAGCGCTCTTAACTAAAAAAAATTTACGACTGGAGATTTTTATTATCCAACTTTTTGGATGGTAATTAATGGGCAAGCATGAATGTAATATTCATGAAGAAAAGTATCTAGAATGATGATTAAAACCGTGTGTTTGATGATGAAACATCGAATAAAGGTTATAAAACAATGAACGTACAATACGTAACCAATATCCAGGGACCGTAGTCTCGATAAAAAGAACATGTGGGATTGCTATGATTGTGATTCCTTAAACGTTGAGTGACGAGAATGATTTATAACATTTTGATGTTATAATGTCGTAATGAGAGTTAAGTGTAAAGCTTATAGATGCTATAAACACGATGTTATTGCGTTGAATGATCGGTCTTAGCATACCTCGAATTGTATGGCTTAGACATTGAGGGATGACGATGAACGTGATGTTCATGTAATGAATTACTTTTGAAAGTGATTAAAACCTTAAGTAAAGGTTGAAAGTCTGAATATAAGTCGGATAGAGAATGTTAGAATGAAACGTAAGCGTTTAACATTTTAATCGACGTTAGGGTTTTGAATGTATGTGAATACTAAACGGGAAGAACTTACACACAGTGTATGGTTTGGCCGTAAGGTAATGAAGACTAATGATTAAACCTGTGAATGGTGAAGAAATCGAATTAATGACAATGACGTATAACGTTAAGAAGCCGAGTTAATGATTATAACTTGGATAACATTCTGAGTCAAATGAACCGGACGTTATAAGATATGAATAGGGTAATGTAAAATGCTTAACGCATTGAAAGCATAATGTCGACAACGGGAAAGTTGTGTCCCTTTCTATTCTTGCCCTTTGGTGCTCTCAATTGGTTGAGTTTTGTTTGAAAAGGTGAGTTTGAAAAGGTTTGACATATGAATGTCTACGATTTGAGAATAGAGTCGCCAGTTGGTAATTTAGAAATGGTTGTACCAACTTAACTGACTAGGAAAAGGTTTACACAAAGGCCCAATGGTTGGACATTGTTTAATAGGCCTTGGATTCATTGAGTTCGGGGGCTTGATTAAGCGGAGGGAAGGTGTTAGGCACCCCCCGACTTCTGTGAAAACACGGTTATCGCAACTTTTTCAATTACCTTAATTATCTACATGTGTGTGTTTATTGGGCCTATGTGCAATTATCTGGAAGTAGTGCTATGTCTCGTTCGCACCTATATACAAAGGGTTTGACTTGTATATAAAAGTTCAGTTTTAGCAAGATATAGCAGTGAGGTTTTGGAAAACAGGTTTTCAAACCCTTATGCTCAATAGTAATTGAGTCCTTTGATACTTCCATTTTATTCTATATTCGGCTTGATTGATTTTATTTTTGAGATGCGAAACATCTTCAAGAAAATAAGATACATAGCATTGTCGAACTCCTTATAGGCATGAGAGCCATCCAAGGATATCCAGACACCGTAGATAATTTACAAGTTGGCTGCAGCTGAAAATATCCATCATGGGAACCAAATTTAGATTCACAAGCTGAATCTTCGATCACATAATTCTCAGGCTCACAAGATAGATTAATATGTACAAAAGATAGAAAGAGAACTAAATTTAAATAAATCTAAACCATTCTAGCTTCAACAGTTCCAGTTTAGTCACTTTTGAACCGGTCAAAGTTAGAGATAGCTAGATTTAGACAAGTCTAGTCCATAGGTTGGAATATTACATATCTACATTGCGAAAGCAGTTAAAGCAGATATATATATATATATATATATATATATATATATATATATATATATATATATACATGGACGATCAACTGCCACAAATTTGGAATCCAGGCAAGACTTTGAAATGTATATATATGCCTGACTTGGAGTTTACTTTGTGGCCTTTTACTGCTTATATATATATATATATATATATATATATATATATATATATATATATATATATATATATATATATAAAAGAAAGAAAAAGCCACGAATCGACGATCGGAGCGTAACTACTCGATGAGATTCTCGATATCAGCGTATATATATATATATATATATATGAAAGTAGTAGAAAGATTAAAAATATGAAAAATCTTATAGTGGACTGCCAAGAAGACTTCATTTAGCTTTTGGGGCTTGAAAACTCAGTTTCTACCAGTTAATTTCAGTATGTTGTAGAATATGATATTACAAGTGTTTAGAAAGAAGAATCACTCAATTTGAAGCATTATAGCAGGGGTTAAGGGCTGAAATGGGAAGAATTTTATCTCTTTTCTTCTTTTTTTCTTACATTTTATGGCTGATGGGGGGTCTATTTATAGACCAAAATGGTCGCGGGTCAACCTGCAGCAGCCGCGAGTCTACCTGCGGCTGCTCGGGTTGCCCCAGACCTTGCGGATCCCGTTGTCTCGAATTACGTGCACCCGAAAAATGCGCTGTCCACTCGAACCTTCATAACTTTCAATTTGGGAGTCCGATGGAAGCGTGCCATACCATTTCGAAAAGATCTTTCCGAGAGCTATACAATGACATAGAGTTTGCCCTTTTTTGAGTATGGGAAGATGGGTCCATGACCAAAATGGCATCTCTGGGTCTCCACAGGCAGTCCGTTGAGCTGTTTTGCATAGTTTGCGCTCAGAAGTTAAGTTATGGTTCTTGTGGAACTTCTTTTGAAACAATGTAGGTTGAAATGAGTTGATTTGAGCTTAAGTTGGAAAAATGACCATTTTTCCCCTCCCGAGGTTATCTCTGAGGCTGAACTAGATCTCCTAGGGTTATCTCTAGGGATGGAACTGATATTGTTGTCCTCTAGGATTATCTCTAGAGTGTGAAAAAGATGCTTTTGCCCTCCTGTACAGCTAGTAATGGGAAAACAAAATTTTGAGTGTCTACAAATGTCCCTCTTTATCATGTTTATGCAATGTAATGGAATGAACATGATAAAGATTACTAGACACTTGAAATATGATAAGGTATATTTAATGATGCAAATCGCAATGCCATGAATGTTATGATGAATGTTAAAATACTTTCGCAAATCACAGTTTGCAAATCGCACATTACATTTCGCACTTCGCACTTCGCATTTTAGCCAATTGTACTTCGCAACTCGCACATTGCATTTCACAAATCGCAAATCACACTTTGTACTTCCTAAATCACTTTACCATTTTTGGTTATTGCTGATGCCCATGCTGGTGTTGACTCCAACAGTTTGGTTATTTGTCGGTGTTGCTGGTGCTTGTTTGATGAAGAGAAATTGAGATATTTTCTACATCTCTACTGGGATGACGTTTTGAAAATCACCAGACCTTCCCGATATATACACTGGTAGTTTACAATGGTGCCTACCCTGCTGGTAGTTTGACAATGGATCCTACCTTGCTGGTAGTTAACTACGCTGACATCACTAAACTATTTCAATTCCCACTCAAACGGTGGGATACAAAGCTTTCATCACTAAGCTGTCTTAATGTCACACCGGATTGATGCCAATGGTTTAGAATATCAGATCTTCCGATACCTTCGTTGAAGTAATATTCAACGGCTTACTTCACCAGACTCCGCCTGATGTTACGCTGGATTGATGCCAATGACTTATAATACCAAATGATGTCTGCGATGTAATTTTTCTCTAATCTAGGCATTTAATGTGCATGCATATTTAAATCTACTAGAGATGCATGCTAAACCTTGATGGAGATGTACGTTGATGTAGCAAATTTTGCACATGTGTAGATCATGCATGATGTGATGATCTATATTTATCCTTAGGAGTTTATTGTCCTAGGTTGATGCACATTTTAAATTGTTTGGAGTAGAAATTTACCATACCCTTTCTGAGGCGATTTGGAATTTCGTTTCGCTGTTGGGTGCTTGTGCCCCATTTCCTTGTGCTTTTGATTTGTAACCCGGCTGGACTAATGACCTGAGTACTGTTGACATCCCTGGAGGGTGCAGTCCGTTCTTTCATTGCCTAAATTTGAACTTCAGTGTAGAGACCTCGACTTATGAGGACTTGGCACATGTTGAAATGTTTGATGGTGTATATTTCATTCACTAGACCTTTTGTCGTTGGGCTTCTGCTTTTGAGTTAAGGAATTTCTTGAGAATTTTCTCCTTCTTTTGTAGGGGCAAGCTTATGTCACCATGATTTCTTTTAGGAGTTCTCCTCTTTCTTTTGATGAGAAGCTTGATCCCGCTTTAGACTCTTTCCATTCCTTGAAATCAGAAAATGCCCCAGTCCTTTCCCATGTTGATGTCAAGGATTCACATGAGAAACTCTCTTTGTTGACCAAGTTGCGAGTGAGCAATATCCTGCATATCAAAAGAACAAAATGCACCAAAAGCTTGACGGCTCGACCGTTTAGGATTAGTACACTCTTGTGAATAAGGCATTTGAAGTAAAAGTTTATGAAATTGAATGAGTTATGAAATCGTAAGGAAATTTTAAAGCATCGATGGTAATTATTCATGCGTAGGATTAGATTCAAAAGACTTATCTCCCTATATCAGAGATACTTCATCTTCCCTCTAGACGTTATTCTTCACAGAATTGACTTTATATGACACACGCACTATGAGTTATATAACTCTTAGCAGGGGTTTCATTTCCATGCCTTTGCAAATTTTCTTGATTCTAATTTTTCTTTTCTCACGCCTAACTTGTCTCGTTTTCTTAGGCTATTCAGAATTACCCATGTAACAAGTTTTGGACCAATGACTCCCAAACTGGAGGGCTTTAAGGCACTAGGTGTTAAGACACCCCTTTGGGTTTACTAGCTCGAGTAGTAAAGGCCACACTTCGAGATGAGTCAGACGATCACTCTATTTGCTTCTTTGCCTGAGCTTGACATGTCTGTTTTCTTAGGGTCTAAGTCACCCATATAGGGAGCATTGGGCCGGTGACTCCCAAACTAAATGGCTTTAGGGCACCAGATGTAAAAACACCCCTCGGGCTTAATTACACAAATAACCTAGGCAACGATTTGAATCTGCTCAGGTTTTACCTTTTCTTTTTCAATGATCATTTTCTTAGGTGCTAAGTTACCCAATGTAACGAGCGTTGGGCCGATGACTCCCAAACTAGATGGCTTTAGGGCACCAGGTGTAAAGACACCCCTCACCCCTCAGGCTTAATAACTCAAGCAACCTAGGCCACACATTAGACTGACGACTTATTTTTTTATCTTTTCATTAATTGCCATTATTTTTGCTATAGTCTTCATACCCCACAGCTAAGATTCATGGTAATCGCAAAGTGCAGACATACATATGAGGTCAAGTCTGTTCCAAAAAGCGCTCTGAACTAGGATGTCATGCCCAATCAAAAAGGTTAAATATTATTAATTCTCTAATCGTTCCCGTGATTCTTGCTCCACGGACGATTATCAAAATTAATCCAATGCACAACAAGTTAAGAAAAAACCTCTTTCTTAACATGTATATTATCGCTAATGCATGTAAATGGAGATTGAAAGCTCATAAAGAGATGAAAGAGCCATAACTTACATGTGGATTATTCATTCTGAGAACAGTATGATTGGAAAAGATCAAATGATCATACCGAATCACCAATGAAATGATATGAAGGTCCCTCTGATGATGATAAACCATGCTGATGGTGTTGACTGGTGTATTTTCCTCTTTAGGATGGTTGATAAATGCCCCATTATTGAGTTGTCGCTGCTTCCAAGATTTCCCCAGTCTTGTTGTAAGGGTCCCAATATCGGGTTGTTGCTGATTTTGAAATTGCCCCAGCCTTGTTTGTTGTCTGGGGTGGTTGCTTTGACAGATGGGCTGATAAGATGCCGAGATCGCAAGAGGCTTTTACCTCTGGACCATATGGTGAACATGTAGTGGATTTGTGCTTTGATGCCCTCAATCATTGTTGTAATACCCTAGAATTTCCACATCTTATTAAATGAATATACTATTAAAAATGAATATTTATTTGAATATAAATATTGATGTGCTGTGAAATGAATAATTCAACTAAGTTAAATTGAATTTATGCGAATGTGGATTATGATGAGAATTATGAAATGCCTTGTGTGGCATAGTGTGGAATGAGAAATTTCACTAAGTATATTAAAAGAGGAATATTCATTAAGAGGAAGATTAATTGCGTATGATTGCGTGATTCCATATGAGGAGTAAATACACTCTTAGATTAGCAATATCACTCATGTGGACGTTAATTCATGTCGTATAAAACTAGTATGGCGATGGAGGTTGAAACTGGCTTGAAGCTAAACCAGTTTGGCACTGCCAGGGTACGGCGCAGCTGCGCCCTCCCAGCAGTACAAACTGGTGCAGCTGCGCCAGTGATCAGTTGGAGAAAATTAGTTTTTCTTCTGTAACAATGGAATGGAACACTTATGTAATATGTGTGACTTTAATAAAACCATATGATAGGAGTATATTTTAATGACATGAGGTACCTAGTAGTACAATAAAATTCCATGTAGTTGTAATACATAGATAATTAAAATATCTGTGTATTCTAGAAACTGAGAAAGAAATTAAATGTTTAAATAAACACTAATATTAAATAATGTTATAGTGTGGTTATGTGAGTAGTAAAAATAATTAAGGGGGATACCCGGACAATAATACCTAACTGTGTTATTTTATTACGTGTATTTAATGTATATGAATTATATGATGTGAGTATAAAATTTATTTTTAAATTCCTAATATGGTAACAATTGTACCTTAATATTATATTATGGGAATTAAAAGGACCAAACCAAGCCTTAGTTGATCAAGTTGCTGAGATATTTGCTCTTGTCCCAAATTGAGTGGCACAAAGGTACATGAAGCTAAAATACGTAACTTCCAAATGGCTAAGTGTAGGTGATGATGGCTAAGCATTTGGGTGGTTGGCCAACTCTTGAATAACCATGGTTTCCTTACAAAACACCATGTAACCTTTCATGTAAACCCTAAATTTAGTCCAAATTTCCTTTATAAATAGAAGCTTCAATTTTAGTTTTTGGGTGCTTGTAATTATCTTATAATTCTAAGTTTGAGTAGTTCTTAGTTGCTGAGCCTATTATAGAAGCATACTCATAGGGTAGGGAGTCCAATTCAAGCTTGAGAAGGTGTAAACCCTAGTTATGTTCTTAAAATGGGTCTTGTGAAGTTCTTGAAATTTCTTGAATTTCTATGTCAATTGATATGAATTAACATGTTATAATGTGTTTAAGAAGTTTACTTACATGTATGAACACTTTAATGATGGTTTAGAACTAGCTTAAATCGTTGGAAATCGAGTTGGTAGTTACTCTGCAAAACAGAGTCTGCTTATTGCTTCTGCTTTGACGTGGTGCAGCTGCGCCCTGTTTATACTAGGGTGTAGCGCAGCTGCGCCGTACCTCAGAATCAGTTTCTGATTTCTATTATGCTACATGTTGTGAACTTAGTATTATGACTTATATAAATACCTAAAAAGGGGTATAACATGAGGTATAAGGTTTTCTTATGTAGTATGAAGTGTCCAACATGAATTAGTAGAAGATCTTTAACAAGGGCTTTAAATCTTGAAAATAAACTTTGTTGAAATTCATGTTCTACAAATTTTGAGCTTAGTAGTTTATACACATGACTGATTTTACACATAAATGAGCATGCTATAGTGTACATAGTTACTTTGTTCATAAACAAACTTGTTAGACCTTGTGTGAGAGAAGTTTTTGAGAAAATTAGGTATAATAGAACTAAGGTGCATGAATGCTACTTGATATATATTCTGATCTTGAAAAGATGATAACATGACTTGACTACGCATGATAAGAGCTTTAAAGTTATCTTATACGTGTTAAATTGCATAGTTCAAGTTTAAAATGGTTTCAAAAGCAAACTTGAACATATTTTCAAAATCTAGTTGCACCACATGGATATCTAGATTTTAAAGGGTTAATATGTCATGTTATGTCTATAATATCCCTAGACATTATCCATATATATTGAACATGATGATAACTAAACTAAACATGAGTTTAAAGCATGATTCAAAGTGTTAAACAATGATAATTGTGAATAAACAATATGAATACTATAAGCATGAGTATTAACAGATTGTGTAATATCTCTATGTTGACATATAGCCAAGTTATAAGATATGGTAACCACTTGATCTTGTTATGCTTTAATACCATGTAAGTTGTAAGCTAAAACTTGTACAAATAAACTCAAGAATGGTCATATGATTATGTGAGCACCTCTAACATGTATATATGATAGAGTATTAGTGCATATGTGTGTAAGAATTGGACAGAAATAGGAAGTACAAAGCTCAACCTTGGTCTGGCCAGGGGACAGCGCAGCTGCGCCGTCCCTAAGCCTAGACAAGGCACAACTGCACCATCCTGTAGTCAAGAATAGTTTCTGTTTTTGATCTGAAGTTCATGGCATGCTTATATGATTTCTTTAACTTGTAATATATGACCAATATGCTAGGTAATGTGTTAAGAAGCATGCTATATGATAGAGATGAATGTTAATTATGACTTTCAAATGTTAAGTCCAAAAGAATGTTTATAAGATATAAATCAATGATACATAGTTTGAATTTGTGATGTCTTACAATCTGATTTGTGCTATGAAAATATAGGATATGTGATGTTGTATGAGGTCACAACTAAGTTAGACGTTTATGTGTATGTTTGAACTTATCTATGTGAGTTTATGAAACTAATTAATATCCTATACGTGTAACTATATTATGTTAGGATTCGAAAGAGGGTATTAAGCTTTACTTTGGTAAACAACGCTTAAGGCAAGTATCCTAAACCCTTGCATTTCTTTATTCGATGAATGTTGTAAGCAAACCTTATCTCTTTAAATGCAAGTTATCTTACTTTCTCGTTCAATAGAGCTAGTATGTTAAACTCTTGAGATATTCAGGTTGAACTTGGGATTGTTCTTGAATATTATGAAAGTGTCTATGCCATTTGATTCGGCTAGACTATATGCATGTTTATAAAATTGTCCAAACCAATTGACTGGTGTAGAAATCTTGACAATTGAGTTGAACAACCCTTATAGTAAGGGGACCGTTTATTGTTGGAAGCCCCAACACACGCGTGAATATTACTGTGTAGTTATGCATAACATAGAGTATTATAGATTGCTCATCTATCATACTTGATTCTTTTGGGTTATCAGTTTAATATTGGTAATTTTAGTAGATGTTCAATAGTCTTTAGTGACTGCTCAGCATAAATTATTTATCCAATTGGATACGTTGATAGCCTTTGAATTCATATATATCTATTGATTTATATTGAATTATTGTTTCATATTCCAAAGGATTGATTCAAGAATTGTTGATATTCAATATTCATGATATTATTCTAAAACCCTGAACTATCTTAGAGATGATACTTCGATATTTCAAACTCGTGTTATAGAACTCTTTACCATTGTTGTACATTACTTGCTGGGCAATTTGTGCTCATTCTTGCTTATTTAAAACCTTTCAGTTAAGGCGGAACATGAAAATGTCTCTGGGAAAGACAAGGGCAAGGGCAAGGCTACCGACTAGCTTGTTCCTTTATGTTTAAAATTATTATGTTGTATTAAGACTATTTTCAGACTATGCTTAAGCTTAAGTAGGATTATGTAATAAGTCTTTATTTGATATTAATATGTAATCTATTAAGTAATGTAGGTTGCGAGATCTGGGGAATAATTATAATAAATTATTTTATATTATTCTAAATTGGATTATTTGCTATGGATGTGCAATTCTAGTTATTATTGTATTACCATGACCACGTGATGAACCGAATTCGAGTGACCAAGTGGCGGTCCAAATTTGGGGGCGTCACATGTTGGTATCAGAGCTATAGCTATAAAACTTAGGAACGAGAGTCCTTAGATTATAACTTAGAAGAACTTAAAAGATAGAGGGGGATGAGACTCATGTAGAGTTTTCCTAGAAAGTGACTTAGTGTGTTATAAAATATAACTTCATTCTATACAATGAACTTATGTTATTTAACATTCTAATGGAGTTGTTGTTTGTATTGTCTTGTGTTAGTGATTGTAGGATGATTGACATGGGAGGACCTAGCCGAGTAGTAGAGGAGGAACTGCGTGACATCCACGTGGTATATGAGGCACTATTGATAGCAGAGCCCATATCAGTAGTGGCCCCTATTGATGAGGACGATGAGGAGGAGGAGATGGAGCCTTTACCTGAGGAGTCTGATCCGGAGGAGGAGCCTGAGCCCATGGAGGACTCCAACGAGGCTACTTTTGAGGATCGGATGTTGGGAGAATATGAAGAATAGATTTTGGAGTTGGGATGTAGGGTGGAGGAATTAGAGACCGAGGCTAGGGAAAGGGAGTCCGAGTTTCAGAAACTGAGGGACAAGGACCATCAGAGGAAAGTAGTGATGCTGGAGATAGAGGTAGAAATTGCTCACCGTAAGGAGGTAGGGATCCAGATGGGAACTTTGTTTCACCGATCGGTGGCTAGGAATGTAGAGTTGGCAGGAAAATTTGAAGAAATGGAGAAGAGAGAACTTAGTGAGAAGGCTGAGAAGGAAGCACTTCGTACTCAACTAGAGATGGAGGTGATGGATAGGATTCACTTTAAGGAGAAGTGGGAAGGAGCTAATGATCGGGCTAATGATCTAGAGGATGAAGTGAGGTATAAGAGAAAGAAGATGAACAAGATGGGCTATGCTCTACGCACGACCATGGAGAGGTTGATTGATGGGGTAAATCACTACCCGATAGAGCAGGGACAGACCCGACATACCATAAGCTGAGATATGGTGGTGCTCATTACTCAGAAGGAATACTAGAGCACCGTGGAGCGTGGAATGTTAGATTGAGTCTAGAGGAAGAAGTTTAGTAGTTGTAGTGTTTTATTTATGTGTTATTTAATCTGTTATTAAAATCTCAGTCCTTTGTGTAAGATGTGAGATAGTTGTAAACCCCAAACTTTTAAAAAATATTGTTAGAGGAGTAGTAAGCTAGTGTTGTCCCCGTCTTTTGTGATATTAGGGGATATGTGTTATCATTTATAGCAGTATGCTAGAGGGAGTCATGTATTTATAACGATTTGGCATATGAATATAAATTAGCTTAATTTAGAAACGTGTTATAAAGTTATTCTTCTTGATGTTAAGAGAAATACTTAAGCGATATAACTGAATAATAATAAAATGAAAATTTGTGATGCAGATCATGGCACCAAGGCATAGAATAACTGTACCGGAAGAATCAGTTAATGATGAGAGAGGACCAGTAGATCCGATGTAGAGGCTTGTAGATTTGTTAGGAGAGGCTCTTAGGGGAAGGAATGAACCAGTACCACCCATTCCCCAAGAAGCTCCCATCATAAACTTTAAAGATTTTAAGAGTATAGAACCACCGGAATTTGTAGGAACGACTGACCCGATATGTGACGCCCCCAAATCCGGGTATCTTCCAACCTGACAGATGGTACTACACGGTACTCATAACTGTACATTCATTCTATTGAAACAACATCAAAATGAGTGTATCAATGACATTCTTATTATATTAATAATAATAAATCCTGTTCCAAGGTTCTGAAACCGTTACATTCTTTGTTCTTCGTAATATAATTCACACAAACATACTAGTCTATTACAAAATAAACTAATCATTCATTTTTGCCTTGCCTTTATCTTTACTAGAACCCTCGGTTCGCTCGACCTTAGCTACAATCATATGATTCAAGCAAGAAGTGAGCATAACTAGCTCAACAAGTCTAACAATATATTATATAAATACCACTTCGAGAATCATATAATTATTCTTCAATAACTGAACAAGTAGTTATGAAGTACTATGAAACATTGAATAACACTTCTCATCTCATAAAATAATTCCAAAGTACATATAGTGACTTAAGAAATTCTGAGTGGGTCAAAAGACCATGAACATTCTCTTTGATTTCCATTCATAAAAAGGACAACCCAGAACTAAGTCCGTAAGTCCGATATATCTTACGAGCACATCTAGGTGATTAGCCTATAGTACTCTATGTTGATCAACACTCATCCGTTAAACGTATTTACGTTTAAATTTTGGCAACCTCGCTTTCCCATTAAATAATCGATAAAAAATACATTTGTTTATTCATACTCAGGCTTACCTTGAATCCGTACCAAACAATTGGCGTAGGATAGCGTTTTTAATACTATATCGAAAGACTTGTAAATAAATCAATCATCTCTTCAAGATTAGTCTAGCCGAGATAAACTGGCATCGACCCTTTCGTAAAACAATTCATGCATCTCATAACATGAATCATAGAGAACTTGGCTAACTCGAAGGTTAGACAAGCATTAAGAAAACTTGCCTTCAGCACCTTCAAATAAATATTCAACAATTCTTGGTCTTTACAGTCTCTACAATACATAATCACATAACATATCACATTAGGTTATGAACAAACATGTATGGTTCCTAACGTATCTTACCCTTCTTCTCAATCTAATTGTTCATTAGAATTGTTATCATTGATTACGGTTATCACATTACATTGTTCTTACATTCACGTTCACATAATTATTAACAACTTTTAGTTGTAATTCTTAACGTTATAGTCATCATCGAAGATGCTACTTTAAGTTAATTAATTCATTATCAATCGACTATCTTTCATTTTGTATACTTAATCGTACTTATTTCATTAACAAAACTCGCTTCAAGTATTTATCTGCCCTTACGGCTTAATATCGTTCATCGTTTCAGTATTAATAACTCACGTTCAATTAATCTTTCTTTCAACCTTTAGTCGTTAACTTAAGGTTTTCAACATCTTAATTGATGTTACTTTAGATTTAGTATTGATATGATTTACCATTATCAATTTACTTTCCCATTACATTCATAATCTTTCCTCTCTGTGCTTCACCTAATGCTGGCACTGTGGTGCCAGCTTTTCTTCTTGGACTCGCGCTGCGGCGTGAGTCTCCAGTACCTAGGACCCGGACATAGCGCTGCGGTGCCATCTCCTTCTATACCTGCCGCGCTGTAGCGCCACTCTTTAGTGGCTAATGGACCTACTTGGCGTTGCTACACCACTTAGTGTGCTTTGGCTAGCGCTGCGGCGCCAGACCTCAGTACCAAAAAATTTTGACAGACTTTTTAGTTTAATGAACTTCTCGAATTCCAAATTTTTATCATTTTAAGTATGAATTGGCTCATTCAAAAGTCATTAGCTCACAAATCACATACTCCAAGTGTTCATGCAAGAATTTTTCATTTTTGAATCCGTTAACTCAAAATTCACCTTTGAGTTCATTTTTAACGAAAACGATAAACGTTTGTGAACGTTCAACGCTCGTTTCTTCGTTCTAAGTAGAAATTCGGTTATTTTCAAGTCTGCAACTCTAGAATGCCAAATAAGACTTATTTCCATCGAAAACCAACGTTTCTGAGCTCAATGTAAAAATTTGACTTCCATTCCGAGAATTTTACGATTTCGACGATTATCGTCCAAACTCGTGAATTCCGCCAAACCTTCGTTACTTAAGATTTGTTCATCATTTCAAATGGATTCATTTCATCATACTAACATCCTACCCATCCATATTTCAATAACTTATACATGATAAGTTCCTACATGATCTTCATGAGTTCAAAACTTCATTTATTGCTTATCTTACAACATAACTTATTTATGGCTTAAGCCTTTTGATTAATCATTCTCATCACTTCCTAGCATACAAGTTCTACCACTACTCACTTCTCTAACAATTGAAGAGAGAGAGAATCATGGTTTAGGATTTTACCCTTGAAGATTACTTGATTAAGCTTTGTTCTTCTTCTTGCTTCTTGAACTAACCAAGTCTAACTTTTCTAGGTTTTCTAGCTTTTTCTCTCTAACCAATAAGCACTTGTGATGTTAGATGAAGTAAAACAACCAACAAATGAGCTAAGACATCTTCTATTTATAGGAAATCCTAGATTAGGGTATAATGGTCAATAAGCCATCTATTAGTTCCCAGTAGGCACACAATAGATCTTGAAGGGTGGGGGGGGGGGGTTGAATAGATCCTTTTTATTTTTAAATACTTTTCTCGTTTATTTTGTATTGCTAATGAATTAGCATATGACAAACATAAAAATCTTTTTAGGCACAGCGAAATAAGTAAAAGATCCCCTTCATTGATATATTCATAATCATACATACATTATTCTTAGAGTTAGTTCAGTGATAAGCAATTAATACATACATAGCAGTTATAGCAGTTAAGTGCATAATGTAAATAACATAAAGTAAATGACATAAGAGATTTTAAGTGGTTCATAGACTCAAGCTCCTAATCCACTCTTCTACTTTCAACTAGTAGGATTTCCACTAAGGAAGGGCAACACCCTGAATCACTAAGATTCCTTCAAGGACAGTAGCCTTGGAACTTCAGTTCACTAAGAACTCTTCAAGGCCAGTAGCCTTGGAACTTCTCTAATTCCCTAGGAACTCTTCAAGCCCATCAGGCTTGGAACTTCATTTAGTCCCTCTGGACAAGAACCCCTCAGGCCCTGACTTCTTGTTGTTGTTGTTGTTGGTGCTGAGCTACTAAGATGTCTTTAAGCTTGAACATCTTTTGTACTTAGTAGCTTGGTGTGGTCCTCTTTGCATTCTGCTTCGAGTCTGGACCACATCTTCTTTGGTGCAGCTGATCTTCATTCTTTTCTGCTCATCTTTATATGATGTCAGCTGTGCACCATCACCATTCCTTGAACCCTCCTTGACTGGTTGGCAGACATGGTTCTACACTTGTTCTGATTCAGCTTTAGGTTCATGGTGATTCGTAGAGTGGCTATCTGGATCTTCTTTGTGCTCTGCCACTCTTCTGAATGCTATCTTCTTGTCCTTCTCGGCTCTCAGCTTAGCTGCCATCTTCAATGGCATTCTCATCTTTGTTGAGTGAAGCTTTAGTCTGTTCAAGTCCTTCTTCAAGGCTGCTTCACTTCCACTTTCGTAGTCTCACTGTCACTGAGACTTGTTCTTGTTAAGCTCTGGTGGAACTCGTAGAGTCAACAGTAGCTTTCCAATAACTCATTGATTCTGTAACTTAGTAATCATCAGCAACTCTTGATCTTTGAAGCTCTTATTGATTTAAACTCCTTCACAACCTTCCCGTTGGAATGTAGCCGTTGGGAGCTATTTGAATTGCTTCACGAATCTCGAGTTATTTGGTGCAGACTACTTGATGTGACGTGATAGCTCCTTTATGACTTTACTGACATAGCAGTCTGCCACCTTACCTACCGCCTTAGAGTTGACACCTTTCCATGTCAGGCAGGTAGTCGACTTTATTTCCTCCTTTTAATTTCTCGATCAGAGGTTGTCCTTTTGCATCGATGCTCTCAATAAGCTCTATTTGAATATTAATCCTCAGATTGAACCGTTGCTAATGCTTCAACCTTCAGATGACCAAACTCTATGATTCTGATGCACATCTTCTTGGACCTGATCGTAGTGTCTTGTTGAATATTTCTCATTGACAGGTAGAGACAACACTACGATCTTGAAGAGTGTTTATTGGATCTTCAATGTAGAACACCTCTTCCTTTTCTTGTGCAGTGCTTCAACACTTTTGTTTGCCTCGACTGCTCTCAGATACTGATGGCTTGACTTCTTGTTCTGGCCTCTTCTGAATAGCAAGACACTTCAGATTTGTGGCATGCCAAATTCGCTTTCTCCTTGTGATCTCCCATTCACTTATCATCAATGGACTGACCCGATGCTTAATCACTTTAGCCTTGTTCTTCAGAAGCTGACCAGTATCTTTGTGTACACTCCATCAGTTCCTTCTTTATTTGGCAAATACTACGATCCTGGTTACTTTCTTGATCGTTGTCTTCTATTCACTTGACAGCTACTGCACTTACTGACTTTCCTTAGCCAGTTACTTAAGTCTTCTTCTGATCAACTTGTGGAAGACTCCATCTCGAATGGCTTAACAACTTAATCAAAAAGTTGATTGGGTTGGTGCTTAGATCTTCTGTTAGCTTTGCATGCCATTCGTTGAGTGCTCTCTAGTTTCCTTTAGATGGGATTTATCTCTGCAACTTAGACCAGAAGATTCATACTTTGGATATTCTTGGAGTGCTCATTTATTGAGAATCGTGTTTGCTCTACGATTCTGCCTTAGCGTTGTGAGCACATCTGTTGAGGCCTTAGTTCTGCACTCTATGATTCAGCTTCGGCTGTGCAGACACTATGATTCTGAGATCAGATCTTGACACTCTATATTTTCTGTCTTTATGCTTGTTATCTTCATTCGATCTTGCTCGACTACGATCTCTGCCTCTAATATGATCAGTAGACTCTACGACTCCGAGTGTAGTCTATGATTCTTGACTTGGCTTCGGTAGATGCTCAGTCGGCTCGTAGACAGGCTGTCTCTACGATTCTGAACATGACTTCCTCAGTAGACTATGACTTTGAGGAAGTTCTTCTCGACACACTACGATCCTTTCTCGTCTCTCCTGGCAGTCGACAAACTCTGAGATCTACTATCTTACAGACTACGATTCCGCCTTGATAGCTCTCGAGTTTTCCTTGACTCTCTTGGCAGACTACGATTTCTGGTACAGTGCTTGACGATCAGATAAGCCTATCTATTACATTATAAGATCAACCTAACAAGCTTGATCTTTCTATATTTATAGTCCTTATACATCATTTCTTTTTAAGGACTTTACAAAATTGTTTTACTTATATAGGATCAACCTAACATATTTGATCAATTCATTCTAAGTCCTTGTACATATGTTCCTATTATCTATCAAAGGACTTCACAACTTTTCTTAATGCAAGCATACTTACATATTCATTCATATATATCATAATCAAATCATATGTAAATAGGAATAACATTCACATGTTTATTCTTGACAATCTCTCCCTATTTGATTATGACAAAAATAATTAGTGTATATGCATGATATGAATGAATCTTATATACAATGAGCAGCTGTATTTCTAAAATAGATAATCATGAATGTCATTGATAATAATATGGAATTTAATAAACTATGACACTTTACATCCTGGATCCAGAACATACCTAACTAGTTAGAGATGTACCATTTTGGCTCTTTATATGTTTCTAGGATGTCTGTTGATCAGCTACTTATCTGCTTAGTCCTTTTGCTCCTGCTCCCCCTGGGATGGTGACTTTATTTCTTTTCTCTACTCCCCCTCAGATTCTGTATTCATAGGATCATCATCCTTTGGCTCCCCCTCAGATGATGACTCTACTTCTACTGCTGCTATCTTCTTCTTTGCCTTCTTCTTAGCCTTCTTGTCTTATCTTCTTTTGATCTCCTTGCTCCTCCTTGAGTGCTTCTTTCTATTTCTCTTTTTCTCCCCCTTTTTGTCATTAATCACTTATGAAAGCTGCTCCATGTTGGACATTAGTTGCTCCATCAGGTAAGATGAGTTACCAACCTCAATCTTAAGTTCTTATTGGCTCATCTTAATTTGTAGGGAGAGAGACTGATTCAGATTGTCAATCTTGTCAGAAAGGGATATGATTTACTCTTCATTTGCCTTTTGTGCTCATAGAGCTTCTGCCTTCTGATCATTTATAGCCTTCAGATAGATTTGATCTCTCTCTTTGATTTTAGAGATATTTTAGATATAGTGGCCTTAAGTCTGTCTTGAGCTGCATTGTCTCTTGCTTCTGTCAACATCTTTAACCCTTCTGTAATGATTGATATCTTCTCAGCCAATTCATCAGTATTCTTTACTAACTCCTACTCCATAAGAGTTTGGTCATTTGATTGGGTAACTTCTTGTTGAGCACTAGACTGGACTCCACGATTTCCATTCTTGAACAGATTTTTGAAAGCAGTGAGAATCTGATAAATTGTTGAGTGCCAGTCATTGGTGGAGGATGAAGGAATATCAGACAACTGTGCTTGGGCAGAGGGAAGCTTCTCAAACTAAACTTGATCGTTTTCAATGGTAGAGTGAAAAGACTCTACGATTATCTCCTTGGCCATGATCCTTCTGCCATCAGAACCCACTCTACTATCTTAGGGAATGTAATGGTTGCCAACATGTCGGTAGACTTTGTAGTGAGGCTGGTCTTTGATCATCATGGTTGCAAATCTCTTCACCTTTGGGAAGTTCTATGACACCAGCTCTAGGCTTGGAAACTGAGAGTAGTACCAGCTAAAGTAACTTCCATCCTTTTCAGTATATGCCTTTAACGAAGGCATCTAAGGGAAAAACCATCTCACTAGAAGGTCATCAGGATTGTAGAGGATAGTAGTGCAGTCTAACTCGATGTTATTCCAATTTTTAAACACTTCAAATGCAGTCATCCTCACAACCTTGAGCTGTTCATTGCCATAGTTTACCCATCTTTCTGTTGGTATTTCTGGTGGTTCATTAGAAACTTCCACTACTATTCTTCTGCTGATTTTTGCTGGAGAGAGGACAGGATAATATTCTGGTTCCTAATTTATAGAACCAGAATCTTTCTCCATTTCTTCACCTTCTGAGCTTGAATCATGCTAACTTCTTTCATCAGATTCATCAATGAATTATTCTTACTAATTTTCATCACTAGTACTTTCTTCAACATCTTCTTCCTTGGATTCAGATTCATCATCACTCATTTCAATGATTGCAGTAGAGTGTTCACCTTGCTTCTTTGGGACAGATTTAGCAAGTAGTCGGTTGCTCTTTCTTCTCCTTGGAGGTTCAGCTATATGAGAGTCAGGCTTTTCTTCTTCTTCAGATTCTAAAGCCTTTGAATCATCAAACAAGCTTTCTTGATGTTTAGCAACACTAGGGGCAGGTCCTTCTTCTCTAGACTTAACATCTTTGGAAACATCATCTGAACTTGTTGGGGCATTTATAGTAGGAGATGCAGTTGTGTCAACTTGCATCCTTTTTTCATCATCAGAGTAGATGCTCTGAGAGTTAGCCATATAGCTAGCATATTCTTCTTCATCGTTAGATTTTGCAATTTCTTTCATGGATCCAGGTTCACCTTCATTGCTGGATTTGTTCTTCGAGAGTTCAATCTTAAGACTTTCAGTTCCCTTCTTATCTTCTGACTCTACGCTCTCATCCTTGGAAGATAGACTTTCTTGGGGAACTGGGGTTAACTTCTTTATCACCTTCACTCTCTTTTTGGATGGCCCTTGGAGTAATCTGTCACTTCTTCTCTTTGGGTTTTCTGCAGTCGAGACCTTTTCTTCTCCTGCTTCCTTGTTGTCAGTGGAGAGATTTCTTGGTGGAACCTCTATTTTCTTCACACCCTTGGACTTTTTCTTTGTTGGTGTGGCTGCTACTTGTACAAAGTCATCAGATTGAGAGCTTTCCATCTCCTTCGCCTTTCTCTTCTTTGCAGAGACCTTACTGCTGCTCCCAGTTGTTATTAACCTCCTGTTTTCCTTGGGATTTTTCTTTAAATTTACAAACAGCTGTGGAGACATCACTTTGTGAACAATCAGTGGTTCTTCCTCATCATTCTTTATCTTGCTTCCCAATTTTTTCTTTAGCACAATGCTCAACAGTCTTCCATGAAAATCTTTTGTAAGGGGTTTGTCTATAGACTTCTTCATTTAAGCCCATTCCAGCCATTTGGAAATTTGATCGAGCAAGATAACTCCAAAGTTTATTCACTTCTTCATAACTATTGCAGACATAATCTTTAGTTGTTGATCAATCACAGTGTCATGAGCAGTATCCTTGCATAGTATATATTTGCCCACTATCTCAGCAAGGAACTCGAATTCTTCAGGAAACTCATTTTTCTTCATGTCCTTTAGACTAGGGTTTCTCTGGTATACCATAATCTTCTTTTCTTGTCCAGTGTCGATCTCATCAAGGCTTTTCAGTCCTAGGTCAGGAAGGCCTAAGCATTGATTGATGTCAAACGATTTCAGCTTTAGAATCTGACCTTTGACCTTGGTAGAAAGGGTTCCGAAATTTATGGATGCATTTGAGTAAAACTCTTTAACCAGTTGAGCATATATTCGAGTGTTCGCCTAAAGACATTCTGAGAATCCTGCCTTCTTCACCAATTTAAGAATATCTCTGAACTTCTTTTTGGATTTCTCAAACGTCTTGGTTCCGAGCTGAATGCTAGTGATTACTCGCTAATCTGCCATTTAAAGAGTTCGAAGAATATGTGTATTTGATTTAGGAAGTTTTATGAGAGATAGTTGAATGTGATTTGGGCAAGGCTCTGGAGGGTTAATTGATTTAGGCTGTGAAGAGGATTCTAGGGTTTGAAAAAGAGAGGGAGAGAGGTTCGACACCCTTTGATAACTGTTTACAGATTTTAAATTTGTCTTTATGGCAGTTCTTTCGGACTCAGCATAAGCTGTGATGTGTCAACCAGCCATTGGTTGCACGATGCCCAGTAATAAACTGTAACACCACATAAACTTTTCAGTTTGATATTTCTTTTAAGAAAATAGACGTCAATGACGTGGATTGACCGTTGACCTTTTTGGTTTCGTAGAGTAGCTTGGTGAGGTAGCTATGGACTCTACGTTAATCTTTGTTGGCTCAATGATCTTCTTCTGAGAGATGCTGTCGTGGATGGTTTGACGTTAATCCTCATCTTGAAACTGCATAGCTCATCCACTGACATACTCTATGAAGGTTTGGGCACTCTTCTTCAGAGGTGAGTCTGCAGGACATCTTTCCAACAGGTATTCAAACTTATCTCCTCATGATCTGAATAGTTGAGCATTTGTTTAGTTCTTTAGAGCTCCTCATGAGCTAGTGTACCCTCTGGGAAGTCTGCGATCGTCGAGTCTGCTTCTTCGATCGTTGGGTTTGCACTACAATCGTTGAGTTCTCTTCAAACTCTACTCTACGATCGTTAACTATCTTGGTCCTTGAGATGAACTTTGCTAAGCATTCCTTCTGGGTTAAGGTAGCTCAAGAAGGGCCAACCTCTTAGAGTGAACTAAGGGCCAAGTTTGTCCCTGAGGCGCTTTCCAGATGGAAAACTTTAGAAGTGATTTGTACTGATATCTCATTTGACCTTTTCTGCTAGGGAATTCGTCAACCAACTTTAAACATTTGTGTTTGCTGTAATCGTGGTGTCTTCCTGCTCTTACACTATGATCAGATGTTTAATTGTAGGCGCTTCATGATTTTGAGTTGGGTGGTTGACAAGGTTACTAGTAGTACGTTTTGAGACGTTTCTATGACTATGGATCTTCATTTGGTTCATCAGCCACAAAATTTTGGGACTCTGTAACTGGTACATTACTTCGTAGTGTATTTTTGATACCTTCAGTGTTGCTGTTTTGTTAACAGGTCACTACTCCCCTATGGTTAATACTGTCTTCTCAGAGAGATGTGAGTTCTTCTTCTTCATATGTATCAGAAGGCAGTCTTGCATATCTCCTTCTGATTGGAATCATCACTATCAATTAAATCTCCTTATATCATGGACATGGATATCTTCAGGACTGATCATTCTATGATCATTTGACAGTACTACAAACATAGTCTTCTTTGTCAGTGTGTACTTGTGGAGTTCTGCTTCCGTAATGAGTTCCTCATGATTAATGCTCGATGATCCTCTGATGTGAACTTCCTTGAGGATTCTTCTCATATGATATGCTTTCAATGATTGAGCATATAAGACCCTTTTCATCTTAGATTGAATGATTAGCTTTCATATAAAGATCAGTAGCCATGTGAGCTCCATTCAGGTTAGCTCAGCGGGTCTTCAAGGACACGCTTTGACACACATAAATTTTATCAGAAACATTTTTGAACAGTCTTAAGCCTTCTGCTGGTTGAATCTTCCTGACTTAAGTCTTCTGCTTTAGTATTCCTTAGTGTGGTCAGATAGACCAAGCACCTGAAGGTTAGATAGATTTCTATTTGTGGTACCCATGCTTAAATGGGTCCTGCCAGGCTAGTTTTCAAAATCCCTATTCCTCATATATTTGAATAATCATTATATTAATCACCAGCAATCATATTCATGCATGTATCTAATTAGATATGATATCTTAAGATGCATGATGATGAGTGTGTGCAAGGTTAGTCATTTAAATAAAACACTCTTTTCCTTCGATGGTTTTATCATTTGCTTGGTTATGTTCACAGAGTTTAAATATTCACGGAGTGAGAATCAACACTATCACTTATTTGTATCTGGTTGATTCATGGAGGTGATCTGTTTCTATGAATCTTCAAGATACTCTTGTAGAACTGCTCATACTCTATGTGTTATAAAAAACCTAGAACATAGGTTTATACATACAAACTAACCCATCAGCAAAGATTATTCCACATAAGATTAATTTAAACCTTGATATGCTTATGATCTATTTTAGATTTTTTTCAAGATGTCATCTTCAACCTGAAACTTGGATGGATAGAAAGTTTGTAAGCATTTGAGTTTCCAACCTCAGTGTACTTTCTCTCTTCACCTTTTTAGGTAGAGTATGATTCCTTGAAAGAATACTGTTATAGTGCATAAGGAGGTGCAACATGATGTACACATTTATATTAGTGAGGAACCGTACCTTTCTACTGTCAGTTTCTTAACAGTCATTTAACTTAGATATACTGAGGTTAGGCATTGATGTGCATAGTTTTTCATTTTCTCCTGATAGCTTGTTACTCCAGTTGTCCTTGAATTAATCAGTCATGGTCTTGAAGATGTAAGCTAAGAGAATCTTAGGATCTTTAGTTCTTTGACGTCCTTGAGTCCACAAGATTTACATCCAGCTGCTAGTTGGCCAAATACATATTTGAGAGGTTCTTCTTTCTTCTTTGGATAAACATTTCTTAGCATGTATGGTCTTTTCATCTTTCAGGCTGGTGGATGTTTGACTCTTTGCTGTTGATGTCTCTTGAGCTTCCTAGCTTGGTCTTCAGACTACAAGATTGACTACGGCCAAGAATTGGTCTTGTTGTAATGGCATTTAAGAGCATGGACCAATCTGAGCAGCTTCAGGTGTATATACACATCTACCTGTACACAATATTTCCAACATGTGAGCTCAACTGCATTTACAAGTGACTTACTACTAAACTAAGTTTAGAACAATGTTTGTGCCTAGGATCAGACTTAAAGCGATTAGCTTTTGAATATAGCATGAGAACTTGCTTTGATACCAATTGTTAGTTACCAGTAGGCACAAAATAAATCTAGAAGGGGGGGGGGGTTGAATAGATCCTTTTTATTTTCAAATACTTTTCACGTTTATTTTGTATTGCTAATGAATTAGCATATGACAAATATAAGAATCTTTTCAGGCACAACGAAATAAGTAAAAGATCCCCTTCATTGATATATTCATAATCATACATACATTGTTATTAGAGTTAGTTTATTGGTAAGCAGTTAATACATACATAGCAGTCATAGCAGTTAAGTGCATAATATAAATGACAAAAAGTAAATGACACAAGGGATTTTAAGTGGTTCAGAGACTCAAGCTCCTAATCCACTCTTCTGCTTTCAACTAGTAGGATTTCCACTAAGGAAGGGAAATACCCTGAACCACTAATATTCCTTCAAGGCCAGCAGCCTTGGAACTTCAGTTCACTAAGAATTGTTCAAGGCCAGCAGCCTTGTAACTTCTCTAGTTCCCTAGGAACTCTTCAAGCCCATCAGGCTTGGAACTTCATTTAGTCCCTCTGGACAAGGACCCCTCAGGCCCTGGTTTCTTGTTGTTATTGGTGCTGAGCTGCTAAGATGTCTTTAAGCTTGAACATCTTTTTTACTTAGCAGCTTGGTGTGGTCCTCTTTGCATTCTGCTTCGAGTCTGGACCACATCTTCTTTGGTGCAGCTAATCTTCATTCTGTTTTGCTCATCTTCATGTGATGTCAGCTGTGCACCATCACCATTCCCTGAACCCTCCTTGACTGGTTGGAAGACATGGTTCTGCACTTGTTCTAATTCAGCTTTAGGTTCATGGTGATTCGTAGAGTGGCTATCTGGATCTTCTTTGTGCTCTACCACTCTTCTGAATGCTATCTTCTTGTCCTTCTCGGCTCTCAAATTAGCTGTCATCTTCAGTGGCATTCTCATCTTTGTTGAGTGAAGCTTTAGTCTATTCAAGTCCTTCTTCAAGGCTGCTTCACTTCCACCTTTGTAGTCTCACTGTCACTGAGACTTGTTCTTGTTAAGCTCTAGTGGAACTCGTAGAGTCAACAGTAGCATTCTAACAACTTAACGATTCTGTAACTTAGCAATCATCAGCAACTCTTGATCTTTGAAGCTCTTGTTGATTTATACTCCTTCATAACCTTCCCGTTGGAATGTAGTCATTATGAGCTATTTGAATTGCTTCACGGATTTGGAGTTATTTGGTGTAGACTGCTTGATGTGATGTGATAGCTCCTTTATGACTTACTGACACAACAGTCTGCCACCTTACCTACCGCCTTAGAGTTGTCACCTTTCCATGTCAGGCAGGTAGTGGACTTTATTTCCTCCTTCTGATTTCTCGATCAGAGGTTATCCTTTTGCTTCGATGCTCTCAATAAGCTCTGTTCGAATATCAATCCTCAGATTGAACCGTTGCCAATGCTTCAACCTTCAGATGACCGAACTCTACGATTCTGATGCACATATTCTTGGACCTGATCGTAGTGTCTTATTGAATGTTGCTCATTGATAGGTAGAGACAACACTACGATCTTGAAGAGTGTTTATTGGATCTTCAATGTAGAACACCTCTTCCTTTTCTTATGCAGTGCTTCAACACTTTTGTTTTCCTCGACTGCTCTCAGATACTGATGGCTTGACTTCTTGTTCTAGCCTCTTCTAAAAAGCAAGACACTTCAGATTTATGGCATGCCCAGCTCGCTTTCTCCTTGTGATCTCCCATTCACTTATCATCAATGGACTGACCCGATGCTTAATTACTTTAGCCTTATTTTTCAGAACCTGACTAGTATCTTTGTGTACACTCCATCAATTCCTTCTTTATTTGGCAAATACTATGATCCTGGTTGCTTTCAAGATCGTTGTCTTCTATTCACTTGACAGCTACTGCACTTACTGACTTTCCTTAGTCAGTTACTTAAGTCTTCTTCTGATCAACTTGTGGAAGACTTCATCTTGAATGGCTTCGCAACTCAATCGAAATGTTGATTGGGTTGATGCTTAGATCTTCTGTTAGTTTTGCATGCCATTCGTTGAGTCCTCTCCAGTTTCCTTCAGATGGGATGTATCTATGCAGCTTAGACCAGAGGCTTCATACTTTGGATATTCTGGGAGTGCTCATTTGTTGAGAATCATGTTTGCTCAACAATTTTTCCTTGGCGTTGTGAGCACATCTATTGAGGCCTTAGTTCTGCACTCTACGATTCAGCTTCGGCTGTGCAGACACTATGATTCCGAGATCAGATCTTGACACTCTACATTTTCTGTCTTTATGCTTGTTATCTTCATTCGATCTTGCTCGACTACGATCTCTGCCTCTAATATGATCAGTAGACTCTACGACTCCAAGTGTAGTCTATGATTCTTGACTTGGCTTTGGTAGATGCTTGGTCGGCTTGTAGACAGGCTGTCTCTACGATTCTGAACATGACTTCCTCAGCAGACTACGACTTTGAGGAAGTTCTTCTCGACACACTATGATCCTTCCTCGTCTCTCCTGGCAGTCGACAAACTCTGAGATCTACTATCTTACAGACTACGATTCCGCCTTGATAGCTCTCGAGTTTTCCTTGACTCTCTTGGCAGACTACGATTTCTGGTGCAGTGCTCGATGATCAGACAAGCCTATCTATTACATTATAAGATCAACCTAACAAGCTTGATCTTTCTATATTTATATTCATTGTACATCATTTCTTTTTAAGGAATTTACAAAACTTTTTTACTTATGTAGGATCAACTTAACATATTTGATCAATTCATTCTAAGTCCTTGTACATATGTTCCTATTATCTATCAAAGGACTTTACAACTTTTCATAATGCAAGCATACTTGCATATTCATTCATATATATCATAATCAAATCATATGTAAATAGGAATAACATTCACATGCTTATTCCTGACACCATCCACCTCCTTAATAAACCTCCTTACTATTCATTAGTTGATCACCACATAACTTATCCTTTACTTAGCCACCAAGTATAAGCACTTTACTTAGCCATCAAGTATAAGCACTTTACTTGGTCACCACTTTGGGTCACCCATGTGGTTGCCCCATGGGTCATACTTACCCATTGGATCGATCCATGGATCCAGTTCTTACTTTAGGCTTTTAGTTTAATTAACTTAACTTATACTTTGGGCTTGTATTTAACAAACCTTTGGGCTTTAACATTCATTCACATTGGACTTAACCATTCCTACCATTGGGCTTGCATAATTCCAATTGGACTTTACAACTTCCTACACAATCCTATAAGTCCATTACATATGGCTTAAAGCCTTAGAACATATTGTTTACGTATTATTCTTGTATTCCAACTCGTATATGTGACACCCCCAAATCCGAGTACTTCATTCCCACAAGATTTGGTGTTCACTATCCAAAACCATTACATCTAACTACCAATCATAAAGGATAAAGACATAATTTAAATAACTTAAACAATAGTCTTTCCCATTAAAAGGTTACATCATTTTAAAAACAATCCCAGGTAATCTAACCTTAAAATTATTATATAAGTTTGCGGAATACATCATAAAAATAAAATAAGTCTTTAACATAATCAATTAAAATAAAATTCTCATAAGTCTTCAACACTTGGACATCTTGCTCTTTCCTTTGCTAGTAGATGGCTCATCAACTTTCTCAGCTTTAGCTGCAGTGTTAATTGCAAGAGTGAGCAAACAATTGCTCACTGAGATAAAGAGTAGCTATAACAACATGAGAATGAACATCGAATACTGAACAATAATGAACTTGTTCTATGAATCAAAAATAGAAAACAAGTTCGAACTTTAATATCTGAGGGTCTTAGGACCACGAACTATGTCTCCAGTTTTTAGGTATTATTACATTAACCTTAACAGTCGTTAGACTATAAAGACTCTTCTTAACGTACTTAGGGGGATCAGCCCTTTGTACCATATATTGTGCACAAACATCTAAACGTTACACGTACAAAATCCCCTATGATAGGGTTGTTCTTCTCAATTTGAATTTAGAATTTTCGCACTAAAGAAAGTTTAGTTTGGAACTAGCTTGCCAGTGTTTATAGAATTTTAGAACACTATTCAATTATAGATTAGTTTAATCAATAGGTGTTTACGTACTACTTGAAGATTTAATACATAAATGTATAACTGAACAAGGCTATCAAAGTCAAAGATCGAATATCAACAATATAATTGAATAAACATGATACACATGCAAAGTGCTATATCCAAAATAGTTAGAACAATCTCATTTAAATCAATGTATTAGAACAATATATGCTTTGAATAATAATATCAAGATTTAGTGTAACGACCCGGAAATTCGGGTTTTTCAGAATTTAAGTTTAAAGAATTAGTTATTAATAAAATGAATTTTTTATTAATACTATTCTGTGCTATGTGTTTATTAATCGTTCTATAACCTAGGATGATTATAAGTCAGGAGTATTCTGGCTACGAGGTAGATTGAACGAGTGAGAATTTTCAAGGCAAAAATGAAAGTTTTTCGGGAACAAAAATATTTTCAGGGAAAAAGACGAAATAGGCACTATTCATCATTTTTTGTTCGGAGATTTATTTTGAAATTCCGAGAAATTAATGATTACGTATAATTGTGAGACGTGATGAAATATTCAATAATATTTCAGTTATGGCAAAAATGAAGTTTTCGCCTGCGGACTTAAAATCTAAGGGTTAGGAAAAGTAAGTTCATTTAATGATTTCGTATAATAATTAGGGTTATTATGCAAAAGAAATACGAGTGTAATACTAGTTATTATACGAGTATAGTACGAAGATTATTACGACATATAATACGAATATCGTACGAACTATATACGAAGAGAATACGGGAATGAGATGCGTAGAATATGATTTAGTCTTAAAGGCTAAGTAAGGGATAAGTTAAGTAATAGCTAAGTAATCTTAATAGCAAAGTAAAGTGCTTATGCTTAATAGCTAAGTAAAGTGCTTATACTTAATGGCTAAGTAAAATGCTTATGCTTAATGAGTAAGTAAACTTAAGGGCTAAGAAGACTTAATGGCTAAGTTAATGTGGAGGCCAAGTAAACTTGATGGCTAAGCATAGGAATAGTAAGGAGGTTAAGGGGACGAAATGACCAATTTTCCCTATGCCTTGGCTTTCTATAAATAGAAAGCTTAAGTTCATTATTTTGGGCTTTTGAAAATCCTACACTTTGAGAGATAGAGAGAGAGAGAGAGAAAGAGAGAGTTCGAATGGGAGAAGAAGAGGTAGAGGAAGAGGAAAAGCTTGCCCGAGTGCACGCTTTGTCCGACGGAAGGAGATTAAAGAAGAACGGTAATCCGAACCCTAGTCTCTTCTAATATTATCTTTAAGTTTCTATGTTAAAAACATAACTTAATGAAGATAAGAAGTAAATAAGGTTAGAGATGATTTCATATGGTTAAAATCATAAGAAAATTGAAGAAATAAGAATTAGAAGTTTAGTTTGTAAATTTCTTCAGGAGGTATAAGATTCGTAATGAATTAGAACGATCTAAGTGGATTATATGAATAAGTTGGTGGAATAAGTATGGAATGATGTTCTATAACATCAAATTCCACTAAAAAGTGAAATCGTAATCCAAAATATAGATTAAAATGAAGAATACACGAAGAACACGAAGAACGTGAAGAACGAGCGAAGAACACGAAGAACATTGTTGATGGAAAAATTTAAAACCATCGTAGGATAATTGTTGTTAATGGATAAGTTTAAAACCATCACGTATAAGTTAGTTGCTTATTGCTTGGTTAGGAACGGTAGAAACGTTCATGAGGAACGGATCGAACTTAGCTATAACGAAGTTATGGCGAAATTTTCTTAAAAGACGAACGACAATTAGAAAGTTAGTAAATGAACTCGAATATGTAGGGTTTCATAAGGAAGTAAGAGAACATAGAAAATGTGAGTCACAGACTCAAGAACGAACAAGTTTCGAGTTCGGATGACCGAATTACGGACGAACGAGCGAAGAACACTAAAAGCATAAAAATGAACGAAGGGTGAAGATCAAGCTAATCTAATGGCACGTTAATGGATTCAGAATGAAGTTTTGTCTGAGGGGTATTGAAGTACGTAAGATAAGGAAGAGAATGGCTTTAGAACAACCTCGTTCTGAGTTGTAAGGTGGCACTGCAGCGCCAGACCGGGGAGCTAGGTACTGTTAACTCGCATCGCGATGTGAGAGTTAATGAAGAGAGTGGCGTCGCAGCGCCAGTGTAGAGAAAAAGTCAGAGATGAGCTTTTAACTGCTCAGCTCTTGAGGGAAATGTAAGGGACGATAAAGAACATAATGTCCAATTAATGTAACACTTAATCAAGTGAATTAAACCTGTAGTAAAGGTTGAATGGAAATATTAAACAAGATTAAAAGATAAAGAATATAAACGCGGGTTACGTAACCGATGTTCGGGGACCGTAGTCGCGATGAACGAACGTAAGGGATTGCTATGGTTGTGATTCCTTAGACGTTGAGCGACGAGGGTAATGAATAACATTTCGATGTTATGTCATGATAGTGAGAGATAAGTGTAAAGCATATAGACGCTGTAAACGCAATGCTGTTGCGATGAACGACCGGTCTTAGCATACAATGATCAGTTTGGCTTCGACACTTAGAACGAATAATGAACATGGGGTTCATGTAAGGGATAACGAAAGTATTAAATAAGATATAAATTATCAAGAAAGCCATAATGAACGGTAATAAGATTAATGAAAGCCGAATGTGAGTCGGATAAGGAATGAATCCTGAGGTATGGCATTTAGTTGCCAGAAAGCCATAAAGAATAAGAAATTAATTTAACGAACATTAAGTTTAATGGTTCAGATAAGTAAAGATAAGTTTAGGTTGGGGTACAATTGTAACCTTTGATGGTTGACATATGGGAGCTGGGCTAAATAATTCCTTCAGAGAACGAAGGTATATACAAAACTGGCAACCGATCTAACTCACTATGATGGTAGTGTAGATGAGACGGGAACTTGTTTGTGAAAAACCACTCAGAGTACCATATGGACTACTAGTAGAGAAGCGATATGTGCTGAGTCCTAGGGAAGTTATAAGAAGAAGATAAAATTGCAAATCATTAAAGATGACGAACGTATTGAGTAAGACATCTCCGCATGTCATGAAGCCGTAACTGGTAAAGGAAGTTAGTCACGTAAACTTATATTGCAAGAATGCGAACTCTAAGAAGTAAAGTTAAGTAAACCAATGCGTAAGTTCAATATATAACTAATTGGTGTTTATGTTTTCTCCTTATGTGTTATATAGGAAATGGAATGAGCAGTTCAGCGTAAACTGTAGCTGTTGATAAGGCAAGTTTCCTAACTTCATTCATATTACATGAATGCTAGTTTCTTAAACTTTTAAGATGTTGAACTTGAGAAGTCTTGTTTATGTGCATATGTGAGATGTATGTACAAGGTGATAGTATGTATGAGGCCTTGTGCCACAATTTGAACACTTCGGTGTTTCTATGATATGAACTGTTCTGTGATTGAGTTATTCAATACAAGTATGTTCTGTTTATACATGAGCCATTATTGTTAAGTCTGTGCTAATGATTCTAGCTAGACAGGATGTGTATGAAAAAGGTAGAGGAATGAAAGTATTTCAAAGTGAAAGTGACTGATATTTTAAAATGATAGGAATCGAGATTATTCCTATTATTCAAGGTGCTTCATAACCTTTGTTCGGTTATCGAAGTTCTAAAGAAATGTTTGAATTCTGAAAGTTATTTGTTCAACTGTTATGACTTGTTGGGCAATTGAATGCTCACACTTGCTTTAAATGAAAAATATTTTCAGCGAACGAGGTTAGAAAAACTTAAGGATACCGTAAAGTTTAAGCTGACGGTATCCAGATGAAGTGCCATTCAGAATGTAAATAAGCGAGAAGATCAATTGAAGACTTGTTAAAGATGAAATTGAATTATAGACTAGCTTAATGAACTGTTATGTATCCTTGGTGGCAGATAAAAGTCACTCTTGTAAGATGAAATGAATAATGTATTATTATTATTGTAATGAAAGTGGTTATAAGGTTTTTAGAACCTGGGATTTGAGAGTATATGTTGTTATATTTTAGTATATAATGATGTATGTTGGATGAATGATGTACTCGTGATGTACGGAATTCGGGTGTTAAGATAGACCGAATTTTGGGGAGTTACAAGTTGGTATCAGAGCTGATAGGTTATAAACCTTAGGTAGGAGTACCGAAGACTATAATCGTAGAGAGAAGGATAAGAAGATCACCACGTGATCATAGTGATTCGTAGTAACATATGAGTTATTAAACGATGAACGATTTATAGCTAATGCTATGAATAAAGGGTACTATGAAGTAGTACGGGAAGAAGAACTCAGATTGAGTTATGAAGGATAGCATACGAATTAAAGAAAATTCGTATTAAGTAAAGAGAAAGTAAGAAGTTTTAGGATTTCAATTGAGAACTCATATCAACAGCTGAGTAGTATAATTTCTTGTATGGGCGGGGAATTTGTACGTGGTTTTAGAACCACTTAGCTCCTTATGCGATATAGTTGTTAAGTTAAACAATTATTTGTATGGGCAGAGAATTGTCCTGGGTGTAACAACCACTTAGCTTCTTATATCGATTAGTAGCTGAGTTGACCAATTCTCTGTATGGGCAGGGAATTGTGTTTGGTTTGACAATCACTTAGCTTCTGGTAGTGATAATCATTGGAATAGTATGTCGCGCTATCAAGATGTATATGACGAGAAGGTGAATCTTTTCTCATGTATATACTTGATAGGTAGAGAACGATAAGGTAGGTGCGAGTTTTTGAAACTCATACTTATGGTAGGTTCGTGACTCATAATAATATGGTATGTTTTCGAACGTCTCAGTGAATGGACGCCTATGGTCTGTCTGGATAGTTCTTAAACTCATATTATTGTGAAAAGTTTCTGAACTCATAATGTGTGGTAAGTTAATGGACTGTATTCAGATATATGAATGTTTAGACTGAAAATGAGTTATTTTTAGTAGACTTAGCATTGAAGGTGTTAGAGAAGATTTAAGTATTTTCGCAGTAAGACAATGAAGGAAGATGGAGAATAGGATATTCCAAGTCATCTAACTATGCTAGATTTCAAAGTTTATTGAACTCGTGCTGATATGTACATTTTGAAAATGAAAGAATTGGTTCAACTTTTGGAACCAACGTATTTTAAAAGAGCTATTCTTGGTATGTCTATGCTAATTGTTTCGGCTAGACAGAAATTGATTTAAAATATCAAAATGAATTTTATATCATCTGTGCATTTGATGCAACGATGGTAAAAAGATGGAGTTATTGATGCAATTGAACCTGGTGTTGGATGTGATCTTAGGATCAACAACCCGCTATGGTATGATGTATAATGACGAAGTCACAAACTGACAAAGTCCTCAACGTACTATAAAAAGTACGGTATCATGACGTCATAAACCGTTTTGATATATTGCGAAAAGAATTTAAAGAAGTAGTCAATGTCAATTGAGTTGACTAGACGAATGTTTCACGTTGATATCCAATTTATTGGTATGGTCTAAGCTCCTTGATTCGGCTAGACAAATGGTATGTCATGTTATAAGAAAATCGAGCTTTCTTTGAGAACTTGTGCCAAACCAAATTGTTTTGGTGCGGAATCTAATAATTAAGTCTGAGGAGAACATGGAAGAGGTAGTTTACTTTCTTTGTGATTGTAAACTGACCATTAAAGAAGAGTTTACGGCGAAGTACTGTTTAACCTAGTAAGAGTTTATGGTTGATTTGACCCCTCAGCAAAAGTATGAAACGTTTTAAAGGAAATTTTATATTCCTCAATATTCCTTCTACTTCATGATTCTTGATAGGTTATGGAGGTTAGGAATGATTGAAAGATAAGAACTCCGTTGAAGGGAAGTTGAGAAGTAGAGTAAGCTAAAATTTCGAGGACGAAATTTCTGTGAAGAAGGGGTGAAGGTGATGACCCGGGTAAGGGTGTGGTTTTAAAAAATTTCGAGGACGAAATTTTTATAAGGGGGAAAGAGTGTAACGACCCGGAAATTCGGGTTGTTCAGAATTTAAGTTTAAAGAATTAGTTATTAATAAAATAAATTTTTTTATTAATATTATTTTGTGCTATGTGTTTATTAATCGTTCAATAACCTAGGATGATTATAAGTTGGGAGTATTCTGGCTACGAGCTAGATTGAACGAGTAAGAATTTTCAAGACGAAAATGAATGTTTTCCGGGAACAAAAATATTTTCGGGGAAAAAGATGAAATAAACACTATTCATCAATTTTTGCTCGGAGATTTATTTTGAAATTACGAGAAATTAATGATTATGTATAATTTTGAGACGTGATGGAATATTCAATAATATTTCAGTTATGGCAAAAACGAAGTTTTCACATGCGGACTTAAAACCTAAGGGTTAGGAAAAGTAAGTTCCGAGAATTTAATTATTTCGTATAATAATTAGGGTTATTATGCGTAAGAAATACGAGTGTAATACTAGATATTATACGAGTATAGTACGAAGATTATTACGACATATAATACGAATATCGTGCGAACTATATACGTAGAGAATACGAGAATGAGATGCGTAGAATATGATTTAGTCTTAAAGGCTAAGTAAGGGATAAGTTATGTAATAGCTAAGTAAACTTAATAGCTAAGTAAAGTGCTTATGCTTAATAGCTAAGTAAAGTGCTTATGCTTAATGGCTAAGTAAAGTGCTTATAAGTAATGAGTAAGTAAACTTAAGGGCTAAGAAAACTTAAGGGCTAAGCAAACTTAAGGGCTAAGAAGACTTAATGGCTAAGTTAATGTGGAGGCGAAGTAAACTTGGTGGCTAAGCATAGGAATAGTAAGGAGGTTAAGGGGGCGAAATGACCAATTTGCCCTAAGCCTTAGTTTTCTATAAATAGAAAGCTTAAGTTCATTATTTTGAGCTTTTGAAATTCCTACACTTTGAGAGATAGAGAGAGAGTTCGGATGGGAGAAGAAGAGGTAGAGGAAGAGGAAAAGCTTGCCCGAGTGCACGCTTTGTCCGACGGAAGGAGATTAAAGAAGAACGGTAATCCGAACCCTAGTCTCTTCTAATATTATCTTTAAGTTTCTATGTTAAAAACATAACTTAATGAAGATAAGAAGTAAATAAGGTTAGAGATGATTTCATATGGTTGAAATCATAAGAAAAATGAAGAAATAAGAATTGGAAGTTTAGTTTGTAAATTTCTTAAGGAGGTATAAGATTCGTAATGAATTAGAACGATCCGAGTGGATTACATAAATAATAGGTGGAATAAGTAAGGAATGATGTTCTATAACATCAAATTCTAATAAAAAGTGAAATCGTAATCCAAAATATCGATTAAAATGAAGAACGAATGATGAACACGAAGAACGCGAAGAACGCGAAGAACATACGAAGAACACGAAGAACGTTGTTGATGGACAAATTTAAAACCATCGTAGGATAATTGTTATTGATGGACAAGTTTAAAACCATCGCGTATAAGTTAGTTGCTTATTTCTTGGTTAGGAACGGTAGAAACGTTCATGAGGAACGGATCAAACTTAGCTATAACGAAGTTATGACAAAATATTCTTAAAAGACGAACGATAATTAAAAAGTTAGTAAATGAACCCGAACATGTAGGGTTTCATAAGAAAGTAAGAGAACATAGAAAATGTGAGTCGCAGACTCAAGAACGAATGAGTTTCGAGTTTGGATGACTGAATTACGGACGAACGATCGAAGAACACTAAAAGCATAAAAATGAACGAAGGGTGAAGATCAAGCCAATTGAATGGCACGTTAACGAATTCAAAATGAAGTTTTGTCCAAGGGGTATTAAAGTACATAAGATAAGGAAGAGAATAACTTTAGAATGATCTCGTTCCGAGTTATAACAAAGGAATTATGAGATCAGGAAGTAAGCGTCTCAAATTGGATTTAACACTTAGAGAAATTTTCTAAGGTTCGGGCTTGGCGCCGCGGCGCCAGCCATGCCTTGTAAGGTGGCGCTGCAGCGCCAGACCGGGGAGCCATGTATTGCTAACTCGCACCGCGACGCGAGAGTTAATGAAGATAGTGGCACCGCAGCGCCAGTGTAGAGAAAAAGCCAGAGATGAGCTTTTAATTGCTCAGCTCTTGGGGAAAACATCAGGGACGATAAAGAACATAATGTCCAATTAATGTAACACTTAATCAAGTGAATTAAACTTGTTGTAAAGGTTGAATGGAAATATTAAACAAGATTAAAAGACAAAGAATATAAACTCGGGTTACGTAACCGATGTCCGGGGACCGTAGTCGCGATGAACGAACGTAAGGGATTGCTATGGTTGTGATTCCTTAGACGTTGAGTGACAAGGGTAATAAATAACATTTTGATGTTATGTAATGATAGTGAAAGATAAGTGTAAAGCGTATAGACGATGTAAACGCAACGCTGTTGCAATGAACGACCGGTCTTAGCATACAACGATAAGTATGGCTTCGACACTAAGAACGAGTAATGAACATGGGGTTCATGTAAGGGATAATGAAAGTATTAAATAAGATATGAATTATCAAGAAATCTGTAGTGAACGGTAATAAGATTAATGAAATTCGAAAGTGAGTCGGATAAGGAATGAATCCTGAGGTATGACATTTAGTTGCCAGAAAGCTGTAAAGAATAAGAAATTGATTTAACGAACATTAAGTTTAATGGTTCGGATAAGTTAAGATAAGTTTAGGTTGGGGTACAATCGTAACCTTTGATGGTTGACATATGGGAGCTGGGCTAAAAAATTCCTTCAGAGAGCGAAGGTATATATAAAACTAGTAACCGATCTAACTCATTGTGATGGCAGTGTAGATGAGACGGGAACTTGTTTGTTGGTTATTTGTGAGAAACCACTCAGAGTACCATATGGACTACTAGCAGAGAAGCGATGTGTGCTGAGTCCTAGAGAAGTTATAAGAAGAAGATAAGATTGTAAATCATCAAAGATGATGAACGTATTGAGTAAGACATCTCCGTATGTCATGAAGCCGTAACTGGTAAAGGAAGTTAGTCGCATAAACTTATATTGCAAGAACACAAACTCTAAGAAGTAAAGTTAAGTAAACTAATGCGTAAGTTCAATATAAAACTAATTGGTGTTTATATTTTCTCCTTATGTGTTATATAGGAATTGGAATGAGCAGTTCAGCGTAAGCTGTAGCTGTGCGTAAGGCAAGTTTCCTAACTTCATTCATATTACATGAATGCTAGTTTCTTAAACTTCTAAGATGTTGAACTTGAGAAGTCTTGTCTATGTGCATATGTGCGATGTATGTACAAGGTGGTAGTCTGTATGAGGCCTTGTGCCATAATTTGAACACTTCGGTGTTTCTATGATATGAACTGTTCTGCGATTGAGCTGTTCAATACAAGTATGTTCTGTTTATACATGAGTCGTTATTGTTAAGTCTATGCTAATAATTCTAGCCAGACAGGATGTGTATGAAAAAGGTAGAGGAATGAAAGTATTTCAAAGTGAAAGTGACTGATGTTTTAAAATGATAGGAATCGAGATTATTCCTATTATTCAAGCTGCTTCATAACCTGTGTTCGGTTATCGAAGTTCTAAAGAAATGTTTGAATTCTAAAAGTTGTTTGTTCAACTGTTATGACTTGTTGGGCAATTGAATGCTCACATTTGCTTTAAATGAAAAACATTTTTAGCGAACGAGGTTAGAATAACTTAAGGATCCTGTAAAGTTCAAGCTGACGGTGTCCAGATGAAGTGCCATTCAGAATGTAAATGAGCGAGAAGATCAAGTGAAGACTTGTTAATGATGAAATTGAATTATAGACTAGCTTAATGAACTGTTATGTATCCTTGGTGGCGGATAAAAGTCACTCTTGTAAGATGAAATGAATAATGTATTATTATTATTATAATGAAAGAGGTTATAAGGTATTCAGAACCTGGGATTTGAGAGTGTATGTTATTATATTTCAGTATATAATGATGTATGTTGGATGAATGATGCACTCATGATGTACGGAATCTGGGTGTGAAGATAGACCGGATTTCGGGGCTTTACATATAGAAAATAAAACTCACTCGAGGTAACGAATTAGGTTACAAGAGCTTGTTCAATCGTACATAAGGATAGAATCAACAGTCTTGCTCAATAAAAGTTTAGGGACTTGCATTCATTAATAAAAGAATGAAGTTAGAAAGCTTGCTCAGTAATAATAAGATAAAATTAGAAAACTTGCTCAATGTAAAAAGATTGGTTTAGAAACTTACCTTGTAGGTAAGCTACACAAACGTAATATTGTTCTCCAATTACCCTACACGTATCATTGGAATCGCAATAACAATTAATTGTACGAATATTAGCTTTATGGGATTAACCCATCATTTAGGTCATAACCTTACTTAACTTTTTAGGGTTACTAACCATATGATATGTTTCTGTTTTAACCTTGTTATTACACATTTGACACACTAACATAATCATTAAGCCAAGTTATAATGAATGCCCAAAGTTTGCAGAAGTAGTAGACTTCACTGTCTGTAACTAACTACTGGCGCGGCCGCGCCAGTATTACATTAGGTTAATGCGCGCCCGCGCGGCTGCTGCGCGCCCGCGCCCAGAGGCCGCTCGCCCGCTCGCCCGCGCGACAAACCGGTACCGGTTTTTACAGAACACGAAAGTAGACTTTGCTATAGGCCAAAAATCCCAATTCCACAGAAATTCACCAAACTTCAACATCTAAAACTTTGTAATATCATAGTTAAGCATGCTATACACCATTTTATATACAAAAACATTACATATACATCATTTTGAGGAATCAAAACCACATTTTTTTCCAAATTTCACCATATTTTATACTTTTAGCGAATTCGATCGCCACGAACTCGTTTCTTAACCAATTGACATGATTTAAACTACGTTGCTTTCGTTTCTTAACATACTAACACAATCCAATAACAAATCACAGATTACAACACATATAGAGCATCAAATTTCGTACTTTCTAAGCCATATCCAACAATATAAACACTGTGATATATTTTATCCATACAAACCCAAATTTCATGTATTTAACAAACAAACATCAACCATATATGATGATTATCAGTTTATAATCCATATATACAAGTATATATATACCGATTCAATCAGAATTATGAGTTTTGAGGGAATAACCACAAAGAAATCAAAACAAATAAGTTAAAAGAAATTTATACCTTAAATCCTTGATTGTATGCTAGCAAAATATGATGACCCTCTCTCAAAATCACTGTGATTCTTCCTTCTCAAAATCTCTGTGTTCTTCTTTTTTTTTTCTTTCTCACCAACTCTCTGAACTTAGTTTAGCCTTAGGCAAAGAAATAAGACGCGTAAAATAAACTGGCCACCCCACGTACTCTTCCGTTAAAGAAAAAGAAAAGATGTCAGTTAGAACAAGCCAAAGGCCACAAGGCCTTGTTGGCTAACCAACAATTTCCCAAACTAAATTATTTTAATAATATTATATTATATAGTTTCATGTCACACTTTAGTTTAATTAATTTAAAGAACTTTAGCTTAATAACTTATAATAATAATAAACCTTATTATCATTATACTTATAATTAATAAATAATTATATATCTAATTTAATTAATAAATTAGAAACATCACTTTATTTGATTTATCAATTTCCTTTAAATTAAACAATTCATTTAATTTAATTATTTTCTTACATATTAAGCAATTGATTTAATTTAATTATTTCCTTGAATTAAATCCTCCCGATAAATTATCATTATTCAATTTAATTAACATTAGTCCATTTAGTTACTAAATTAATTCACCATAATTCATCAGTTATTTATTTTTCTCAATAAATAAATTATTTAAAATATTTATTTAATTCAATAAATATTTAAATTAAATTACAAATTTCTCGATCGTTACATCCTTCCCTCCTTAAAAGGATTCTGTCCCCAGAATCACAATTCGAAAAATTTATTCGTTATATTCTTCATTCCTTAACAAGATTCTGTCCCCAGAATCGCTATATAAAATCAAGCAAACAGCTGAGGATAATTTTTCATCATAACGCTTTCAAGTTCCCACGTAGCTTCCTCAGCATTTTTGTTCCTCGAGATTACCTTAATTGAAGATATCACCTTATTCCTCAGTGCTTCCTCTTTTCTGTCAACAATTTGAACAGGGACTTCCTCATTTGACAAATCTTTCTCAAACTGTAAGGGCTCATATTCTATAACATGTTATAATCAGGCTTATATGGCCTCAACAGTAAAACATGAAAAATATTATGAACATGCTCCAAGTTTGGAGGTAAAGCTACCTCGTACGCCACTTCACTAACTCGTCGAAGCACTTCAAAAGGTCCTATAAACCTAGGGCTTAATTTTCCCTTCTTGCCAAATCTAATTTTCCCCTTCCAGGGATACACTTTTAAGAAAACATAACTACCGACATCGAATTCCAGATTCTGTCGATGTTGATCGGCATATTTCTTCTGTCTATCCCGTGCAGCTATCGATCTTGCTTGAATCACTTTGATGATCTTGACAGTCTATTGTACCAATTCTGAACCCAATAGCTGACGTTCACCTACCTCATCCCAGCATAACGGAGTTTTGCATTTTCTACCGTATAACGCTTCATAAGGCGGCATGCCAATACTCATATGATAACTATTATTGTCGAAAAATTCTACCAATGGTAGATGGTCATCCCAATTTCTCTTGAAATCCATAATACATGCTATGAGCATATCTTCTAGTGTCTGGATGGTTCTCTCACTTTGTCCGTCGGTTTGAGGATGGTATGTCGTGCTCATTCTTAGCTGTGTTCCCAAGCATTCTTGTAATCGTCTCCAAAAATTAGATGTGAAACGTGGATCTCTGTTTGATACAATGGACACAAGTACATCATGCCTTCAAACAATTTCCTTCACGTATAGTTTTGCTAACCGATCCAAGTTAAATCTAATCTTGATTGGCAAAAAGTGTGCCGACTTCGTCAATCGATCGACAATCACCCAAATGGCATCGTAACCTTGTTAGGTTATTGGAAGACCTACCACAAAATCTATTGTGATATGCTCTAATTTCTACTTTGGTATCTCCAACGGTTGTAATAATCCGCTTGGCCTTTGATGTTCAGCTTTAACTTTCTGACACGTTAAACATTTTTCCACGCACTCAGCTACATCTTTCTTCATATTCGGCCACCAAAAATGATGTCTAAGATCCTGGTACATCTTTGTACTCCCAGGGTGAATCGAATATCTTGAGTTGTGAGCTTCACTCAGAATTTCCTTTTTTAACTTCTGGTACTAGTGGAACCCAAATTCTCCTTTCGAACCAAAGTAACCCTTCCGAATCGATTTTGAATTTGCTTTCCTCCCCTTCAAATACTTTTTGTTTTATCTTTTCGCAGTCTTCATCCTGAAGTTGTGCATTCTTCACTTTATCCACCAATGTTAAACTGTTTCCCATCTGGAATAATTTTTCATCAGATTCTGTCGGATATCTAATTTCCAACTCCATCTTAATCATTTTCGACACTAGCTTCTCCTGAGTAGTCAACATCATTAACTTCTCCCGTCCCTTTCTACTTAAGGCATCAGCAACAACATTCACCTTTCCGAGATGATAGAAAATCTCACAGTCATAGTCTTTGATCAGCTCCAACCATCTTCTTTGTCTCATATTCAAATCTTTCTGTGTAAAGATATACTTCAGACTTTTATGGTCAGTATATATCTCACACCTCTCTCCATAAAGATAATATCTCCAAATCTTTAGGGTAAACACCACCGCCGCCAACTCTAATTCATGAGTCGGATACCCTTTTTCGTAATCTTTCAACTGTCGTGATGCATACACAATAACTCTGCCATTCTGCATAAGCACACAACGTAGTCCTTTATGCGATGCGTCACTATACACCATAAAATTTCTTGTATCATCAGGAAATGATAACATAGATGCTGAACTCAACATCTTCTTCAATTCTCGAAAACTTTCCTCACACTTCTCCGCCCAAACAAACTTAACTGCCTTGTTGGCTAAATTCGTCAATGGGGTAGCGATCTTGGAAAAATCTTTAATAAAACGCCTCTAGTAACCTGCCAATCCTAAGGAACTCCTTACCTCTGATGGTGTCTTCGGCTGATCCCAGTTTATCACAACCTCAACTTTTGATGGATCTACCGAAATTCTGTCCTTATCAATAATGTGACCGAGAAACTATACACGTTCCAACCAAAACTCACATTTTGAGAACTTAGCGTACAATTTCTTTTTTCTCAATGTCTCTAACGTCACTCTTAAGTGTTCAACATGTTCCTCCTTGGTTTTGGAATATACCAATATATCATCAATAAACACCACCATAAATTTGTCTAAAAATGGTTTAAACACCCTGTTCATCAAATCCATGAACGCTGCAGGTGCATTGGTTAAACTAAATGACATAACCAAAAACTCATAATGACCATATCGAGTTCTGAATGCCGTATTCGGTACATCCTCTGGCCTCACCTTCAACTGATGATAACCACTTCTCAAGTCTATCTTTGAGAAATACCTCGCTCCCTTCAACTGATCGAACAGGTCGTCGATTCTAGGTAATGGATACTTATTTTTAATCGTGACCTTATTCAATTCTTTATAATCAATGCAGAGCCACATCGATCCATCTTTCTTCTTAACAAACAACACCGGTGCTCCCCATGGCGAAATACTCGGCTGAATATAATTCTTGTCGAACAATTCTTGCAATTGCACCATCAACTCTTTCATTTCTACCGGGGCCATTCTGTATGATGCTTTAGATATCGGGGCCGTTCCTGGTACTAAATCAATCACGAACTCGATTTGTCGATCCTGCGGAAGACCCGACAAATCGTCTGGAAATACGTCTGCAAAATCTCTTATGATCAGTATTTCTTCTAACTTCGCACTCTTCTTCTGTGTATCGACTATGTAGGCTAAGTATCCTATACATCCTTGTCTCAATAACTTCTTGGCTTGCATCACCGTCAGAAAACTTGCTTATTGAGGTAACTTACTGCCATAGAACACTACCTTTGATGGAGTCATAAGGTTAACACACTTCCTTTGGCAATCAATTACTGCTCCGTAATTGAATAACCAATCCATTCCCAGGATAACATCAAACTCACCCAGTCTAATTGGTATAAAATCAACCCTCATCAACCACTCTATAATTCTTATATATGAATCTAACAGGAATAACTTCCCTATTCGCAATCTCTATGCTCAAAGGATAATCTAAGTCTTCCCGAGGAAAATCTAAGTTCTGAGCAAATTCAACGGATATAAATGAACAAGTAGAACCTAAATCAAATAGTACATAAGCATTAATACCATTAATCAGAATGATACCTGACACCACATCCTTAGACTATACATCATCTTGCACGGTCATATTGAAAGTCCTTGCAGTAGGTCGGCTTGACTGTGTTGGTCCAGTGATAGTCAATGCACCACCACCGTTGTTGTTTCCTTTTCCACCACTTGCACTTCCCACTGGCTTCTTAGGGTAATCATGAGACATTGGATCCTTTGACACGCAGGTGTAAGATGCCCCTTTCTTCGGACTAAAATAGTTTGGTGCAATGTGTCCCTCCTAACCACAGTTGAAACACACCTGCTTTCCCTTCAAACATACTCCAGTATGGTTCTTTCCACAAGTAGCACAAGCTTCAAACTTTTTCTTCTGCTAACTTCCTTGTTGTCCTCCAGCAGTCAAATTATCGCTCCACTTCCTCTTCTGACTGTTACTTCCAACAGCATTGTTTTCACTCTCATTCTTCCTCTTCTTCTGTTCTTGATTGCACTTGGTTAAGGCATCGCTTCCACCTCCTGTGATAATTACCTTTTCCAACACAGCCGTAAATGTATTCAGCTGGAACATTGAAACCTTGCTATAAAGCCAGGGTTTCAATCTTTGTTCGAACCTTCTCGCTTTACGCTCGTCGGTATTGACATGATATGTGGCAAACCTTGCCAACTTGTTAAACTTCGCAGTATATTCTGGCACCGTCATCGTTCCTTGCTTTAACTCTAGAAATTGCACTTCCAACTAATTCTGAGAACTCACTGGAAAGTACATTTCAAAGAACATCTCCTTAAATCTATCCCATGCTATCACTCCTTGTCCTCCGCGAAACTTATTTGCCTGCCACCAGTAGCTAGCTTCAGACTTCAGCATGAACGTTGCGAACGCAGTCTTCTGATCTTCGTTAACTCTAGCAATGTCGAACACCTTTTCCATTTCCATGATCCAGGTTTAGGCTTCTACTGGATTCGTAGACCCTTGAAACTCTGGCAGTCCAACCGCTTTAAATTCTTTAAAGGTCGTGACTTGAGCTTGCGGTTGATTCGCAAGTGCACCCATCAACAAGGTTACCAACTGCTGAACCAGGTTAGCATTGGCCTCGTTATTATTATTAGTAGACCCCTCAGGAGGTGGTTGTTGACGTGGTTGTATTCTTCTAGGAGGCATTTTCTGTTAAAATATACGCTTATTAGTTCATTACTCAACTTCTTGGGTATTTGAAGTTTAACTTAAACATTCCAAGATGAAAGCTATAACACATAACATTTCAAATAAACTTTTATTCATTCATAAAGTTTTAAAACATATTAAAGATAGCATATTTGCTATAAACATCCACTTTCTTGAACTAGAAAAGTTTCAGGATTACATTCTCATACTATCCCTTTATCCATCTCAAATAAGGGATTTTAAATTTTATTTATCCACATAAATAACCACATATTTATTACTCTTATTTCTATCTATGCATATTAAGACGTCGTAAGGCTTCTCAACGTTCCTCATCCATAATACGATACGCTATTCTACGATCCATCACGAACCACGGCGAGTCCTCAAACTGAGGTGGATAATAATAAACTCGATCTTGGGCCCTATCAATCGCAAAATTTAAAGCATAATCCATCTCGTTCATCTTGGCTTTCTTCACTTGAACCTTAGCCCCAGCATGGTCTGCACGTTAAGTCGCCTTCATCCAAGCATCCTCTGCTCTTCCACGCTTAACTGATTCCTCTTTGAAGTTATCCTTTAATTTCTCCATGTCAGCCTTCATCTTCTCGTTTACTGCCAACAAATCTTCATACTGACCTTTCGTTTGCACTAAGTCCCACTCCGTGTTTCCAAGGCGTGAGTCGAGTTCTTGAATCTTCGCATCCTTCTGCTCCATCGTAGCATGATGCACCTCAACTAACTCCTTCAGTTCCTCAACATTATCTTGTAACTCTGTGTTCCGATCATACAAAGCATCATACATCTCAGCTGATATGGAGTTTGGTGGAAACTCCTCAGGATCCTCTTCCTCCTCATCCTCCTCAGAGCTATCCTCCTCAGGATCGGTTACAGACTCATCCTCCTGGATCAACTGCTCCCGCACAACGTAAATATCCCGGGGTTCGTCATCTCTAGGTACCTGAGGTATCACCTCCATAGCTAGACTGGACCCTCCTTCGTTAGACATCCTGACAACAAAATATTTTAAGTTTTACTTAACATTATCGATACTCGCGAGCACATAAGTTATTAACACGTAGCACATAATGTCTTTTATTATCGATACACCACTATGTTTTCTGTTTAAAGGTTACTTCCTAAGGTTTCCCCACCTAAGGTTCATAACTTAAGTCTTTGATACCAACCTGTGACACCCCCAAATCCTAGTACTTCATTCCCACAAGATTGGTGTTCACTATCCAAAACCATTACATCTAACTACCCATCATAAAGGATAAAGACATAATTTAAATAACTTAAACAATAGTCTTTCCCATTAAAGGGTTACATCATTTTAAAAATAATCCCAGGTAATCTAACCTTAAAATTATTACATAAGTTTGTGCAATACATCATAAAAATAAAATAAGTCTTTAACATAATCAATTAAAATAAAATTCTCACAAGTCTTCAACACTTGGACATCTTGCTCTTTCCTTTGCTAGTAGATGGCTCATCAACTTTCTCAGCTTTAGCTGTAGTGTTAATTGCAAGAGTGAGCAAACAATTGCTCACTGAGATAAAGAGTAGCTATAACAACATGAGAATGAACAACGAATACTGAACAATAATTAACTTGTTCTATGAATCAAAAATAGAAAACAAGTTCGAACTTTAATATCTGAGGGTCTTAGAACCACGAACTATGTCTCCGGTTTTAGGTATTATTACCTTAACCTTAACAGTCATTAGACTATAAAGACTCTTCTTAATGTACTTAGGGGGATCAGTCCTTTGTACCATGTATTGTGCACAAACATCTAAACGTTACACGTACAATATCCCCTATGATAGGGTTGTTCGTCTCAGTTTGAATTTAGAATTTCCGCACTAAAGAAAGTTTAGTTTGGAACTAGCTTGCTAGTGTTTCTAGAATTTTAGAACACTATTCAATTATAGATTAGTTTAATCAATAGGTGTTCGCGTACTACTTGAAGATTTAATACAAGAATGTATAACTGAACAAGGCTATCAAAGTCAAAGATCGAATATCAACAATATAATTGAATAAACATGATACACATGCAAAGTGCTATATCCAAAAGAGTTAGAACAATCTCATTTGAATCAATGTATTAGAACAATATATTCTTTGAATAATAATATCAAGATTTAGAAAATAAAACTCACTCGAGGTAACGAATTAGGTTACAAGAGCTTGTTCAATCGTACATAAGGATAAAATCAACAGTCTTGCTTAATAAAAGTTTAGGGACTTGCATTTATTAATAAAAGAATGAAGTTAGAAAGCTTGCTCAGTAATAATAAGATAGAATTAGAAAACTTGTTCAATGTAAAAAGATAGGTTTAGAAACTTGCCTTGTAGGTAAGCTACACAAATGTAATATTGTTCTCCAAATACCCTACACGTATCATTGGAATCGCAATAACAATTAATTGTATGAATATTAGTTTTATGGGATTAACCCATCATTTAGGTCATAACCTTACTTAACTTTTTAGGGTTACTAACCACATGATATGTTTTTGTTTTAACCTTGTTATTACACATTTGACACACTAACATAATCATTAAGCCAAGTTATAATGAATGTCCAAAGTCTACAGAAGTAGCAGACTTCACTGTCTGTGACTGACTACTGGTGCGGCCACGCCAGTATTACATTAAGTTACTACGCGCCCACGCGGCTGCTGCGCGCCCGCGCCCAGAGGCGGCGCGCCCGCGCGACCTGTTTTTATAGAACACGAAACTAGACTCTGCTATAGGCCAAAAATCCCAATTCCACAGAAATTCACCAAACTTCAACATCTAAAACTTTGTAATATCATAGTTAAGCATGCTATACACCATTCTATATACAAAAACATTACATATACATCATTTTGAGGAATCAAAACCATATTTTTTCCAAATTTCACCATATTTTACACTTTTAGCGAATTCGGTCGCCACGAACTCGTTTCTTAACCAATTGACACGATTTAAACTACGTTGCTTTCGTTTCTTAACATACTAACACAATCCAATAACAAATCACAGATTACAACATATATAGAGCATCAAATTTCGTACTTTCTAAGCCATATGGAACAATATAAACACTGTGATATATTTTTATCCCTACAAACCCAAATTTCATGTATTTAACAAACAAGCATCAACCATATATAATGATTATCAGTTTATAATCCATATATACAAGTATATATATACCAATTCAATCAAAATTATTCAATTTAATTAACATTAATCCATTTAGTTACTAAATTAATTCACCATAATTCATCAGTTATTTATTTTCCTCAATAAATAAATTATTTAAAATATTTATTTAATTCAATAAATATTTAAATTAAATTATAAATTTCTCGATCGTTACAGTATATTTATTCATCATGTACGACATACCATCATTCATACATACTCGTATAATACCTCGTATTATACTCGTATTCATCACCTCGTACAATACATAGGTATCATATGATTGTCGTTTACTCGTTAACGTTTTACTTCCCTTAACATTCTCGAATTAAGTCTGCAGTCGAAAAATTGCGTTTGCCATATGTGAATTATTATTACATAATCCATCTTCCCTTGATATTCTATTGTTACGTATTTCTCGGAAGTTCAAAAATAATTCCCAAGCAGAAATTAGTGAATAGTGTTTTTCAAAAAATTTCTCGAAAAACTTTTATTTTCGTCTTAGAAATTCAAACACTATAATTCCTTCATGTAGCCAGAATACTACGATATTCTGACGCATTTAGGTTATAGAACAACGTCCATCTTATTAACACATAATAATAACATATAATATAATTTTATTCATTATTAAATCAAATAAAATTATTTTACAAATTGTTCGATTTTCTGGGTCGTTACACGATAGTTGCACAAACCTGGATCAAGGAGATCGAGAAGGCTTTCACTATAGCTTGCGTGGGCGAAGATCAGATGACGGTGTTTGGTACGTATATGATGAGGGGAGAAGCGAACTATTGGTGGGAAGCTAATCAGCAGAGAGCTGGCGAAGGAACGATAACGTGGGATAGGTTTAAGACGCTGTTCTTCGAGAATTACTTCTCGAAGAGCATGAAGAATCGAATGGAGGTGAAATTTCTATAATTAAAATAAGGTGATATGACGGTGGCGCAATACGCAGCTAAGTTTAATGAACTAGCGCGGTTTGCAGAGCACGAGGTGGGAGATGAGGAAAGGAAGGCGAGACGCTTCGAGCAAGGGCTGAAGCCATGGTTGTATAATAAGGTATCAGTTCTCCAAATTGATTCCTTTGCGACGTTGTTAGAAAAGGCAATCATTGCGGAAGGTGGCAGTGAGGCCTTAAGTCTATATCATAAGGAGAAGAAAAACAAGAACACTTGGAATGAGTATCGTGGAGGTAGTAGCAGTGGAGGGAGTAACTCCGAAAAGAGAAAATGGGAAAACAGCAAAAACAATAATCAAGGTGGGAGTCACCAGGGGAACTTTAAGAAAAGGACTGACGCTTGTAACAAGTGTGGGAGGAGTCATCAGGGGGAGTGTTGGAAAGGAAAGAGCACGTGTTATAATTACGGACAAGAGAAATCGAATCGCCAAATTGCCTAAAACCAAAGAAAATCAGGGGATCTTTTACTTGTGGATCAACAGAGCACCAGATAAAGGATTACCCAAAGAAATGAAGTGGTGGAACTGGCGGAGGCCAGGGAGGAGGAAGCAAGTTAATGATTGGTGGACCCGCGTAACCCAACTGATTGACCGCCCGAACCTTTAACATGACTGTCCAGGACACAGTAGCTGCGAAGGACGTGGTGTCAGGTATAATCCCAATCAATAATATAAATGCTTATGTATTATTTGATTAGGGTGCCACCTATTCTTTTATATCTGAATAATTTACTAGTTAAATTAGTACACCCCAAGAACGTTTAGAAGATCCTTTGAACATAGAAGTTGCGAATAAGGAAATAATCCCTGTAGAATATGTTTATCAAAATTATCGCACAAACATTAGAGAACATGAACTGAGCGTAGACTTGATTCCTATTAAACTAGGAGAATTTGACGTAATACTGGGAATGGACTGGTTATATAACCGTATGGCGATAATTAACTGTCAGAACAAGTGTGTGAACCTTCAGACTCCGAGTAAGTCTAAGGTAGTGTTTTATGCTAGCTCATCGCTTAAGCAATCGTGTTGCGTTACGATGATGCAGGCCAAGAAATTGCTAAGGAAAGGATGTGTAGCTTATTTAGCTTACATCGTAGATACTCAGAAAAAGGGAGTAAAAATTAAAGATATATCCGTAGTAAATGAATTTCAAGATGTGTTTCCGGACGATCTGCCTAGTCTACTGCCGGACAGAGAAATTGAATTTGTAATAGACTTAGCACCGGGAATGACATCGATTTCGAAAGCTCCATATCGTATTGCGCCGATAGAAATGAAGGAATTGATGGTACAACTTTAAGAGTTATTGTATAAGGGTTACATTTGACCGAGTGTGTCTCATTGGGGAGCACCAGTGTTATTCATTAAGAAAAAGGACGGATCGATGAGGCTCTGTATCGATTATCAAGAATTGAACAGAGTAACGATCAAGAATAGATATACGCTACCGAGGATAGACGACTTGTTTGATCAACTGAAGGGAGCGAAATGTTTCTCAAAGATCGACCTATGGACGGGATATCACCAATTGAAAGTGAGGGATGAGGACATACCAAAGACCGCGTTTTGAACCCGTTATGGACATTACGAGTTTTTGGTAATGTCATTCGGTTTAACTAATGCTCCGGCAGCATTTATGGACTTGATGAATCGAGTTTTCAAGCCATTTTTAGATAAATTCTTAGTAATTTTCATTGACAATATTTTGATCTACTCGAAGACAGAGGAAGAACACGCCGAACATCTAAAGATTGTTTTGGAGGCTCTACGAAAGGAGAAGATGTATGCAAAATTTTCAAAGTGTGAATTTAGGATGAAGGAGGTTCAATTCTTAGGCCACGTAGTGGATGAGAATGGAATCTTAGTAGACCCCGCAAAGGTTGAAGCGATAAGTAATTGGGAACAACCGAGAACACAGATGGAGGTGAGAAGTTTCTTATGGTTAGCTGGGTACTATTGAAGATTCATTCAAGATTTTTCTAAGATAGCAACCCCGTTGACTAACCTGACAAGGAAGACAGTGATATTTGTATGGACTGACAAATGCGAAGAGAGCTTTCAAGAGTTAAAGAAGAGATTGAGCGAAGCGCCTGTGTTATCACTACTAGATGATGCGGGAAATTTTGTGGTGTATAGTGACTCGTCGCATAAGGGACTTGGTTATGTGCTTATGCAACACGACAAATTCATTGTGTATACATCACGATAACTAAAGGATTATAAAAAACGATACCCTACTCACGACTTAGAGTTAACGGCAGTAGTTTTTGCGTTAAAGATATGGAGGCATTATTTGTACAGAGATAAATGTGAGATATTCACGGACTACAAAAGTCTGAAATATATCTTCACACAAAAGGAGTTGAATATGTGTCAGAGAAGGTGGCTAGAATTGATCAAAGATTATGACTGCGATTTTCTTTATCACCCGGGGAAGGCAAACGTAGTTGCTGATGCTCTGAGCAGGAAAGGAAAGGAAAAATTATTTCAATTGATGACTCAGGAAGAGTTAATAAGAGAAATAGAGAAATTGGATATAGAGGTAAAGGGACCCGAGAGGTCTGAAGAGAAGTTATTTGTAATTAAAGCTTGTCCGACATTGTTGGATAGAGTAAAAGAAGCACAGGAGAAAGATGAAGAATGTGAGAAGATCAAGAAAAGGATTACAGAAAATGAGGAAGAGAAATTTTGAATAGATAAAGACGGTATCTTAAGATTCGAAGGGAGAGTGTGGGTACCAGCGGTAACTGAGTTAAGAGAAGATATTTTGCACGAGGCACACAATACGACGTATTCCGTTCATCCGAGAGGCAATAAGATGTACCGAGACTTGAGGCAACATTTTTGGTGGCCAAATTTAAAACGGGAAGTCGTAGAGTGTGTTAGTAGATGTTTGACTTGCTAACGCGTAAAAGAAGAGCATCGACGACCGAGTGGTTTACTACAACTATTGGAAATATCGGAGGGGAAATGGGAGAACATTACGATAGATTTCGTGGTAGGACTTCCAGTTATGCAGGAAGGTTATGTTGTCATTTGGGTTATCGTGGATTGACTTACAATGACCACACATTTTCTACTGATCAAGATCTGCTATAGTTTAAATCAATTAGCGAGTCTGTACGTAAAGCAGATTATTTCACGACATGGAGTGCCAGTGTCAATTATCTCTGATCGAGACTCGCAATTCACGTCAAATTTTTGGAAAAACTTGCAAGAGAGGATGGGAACACAGTTGAGGTTGATTACCGCTTATCATCCTTAGACAGACGGACAGAGTGAGCGAACAATATAAATGCTAGAGGACATGCTTAGGACTTTCATGATGGACTTCAAGGGAAATTGGGACGACCACCAACCCTTAGTTGAATTTGCGTATAATAATAGTTACCATGCGAGTATCGGCATGCCACCATATGAAGATCTTTACAGAAGAAAGTGTAGAATGCCATTATATTGGGATGAAGTCAGAGAGCGACGATTACTCGGACCAGAGTTAGTACAATAAACCGTAGACATGGTGACAGTAATAAGAGCCCGACTAGTAGCAGCTCAAGATCGCCAGAAGAAATACGCAGATTTGCATCGGCAGGACTGAGATTTTAAAGTCGGCGATTTCGTATTCTTGAAGGTATCTCCATGTAAGGGAAAGATCTATTTTGGCAAGAAAGGAAAACTGAGTCCAGGATTCATAGGACCGTTCGAGATACTGAAGTGAGTGGGCGAAGTGGCGTACAAATTTGCATTACCACCCGAGTTGTAGCACATTCATAACATGTTTCACATATCTGTGTTGCATTTGTACAAGCCTGACTACAAGCACGTAATTTCTTAGGAACCCATTCAAGTGGAGAAGAACTTAGCATATGAAGAAATTTCTGTCCAAATTCTAGATAGGTAAGAGCAAACTTTAAGGAACAAAGTCATTTCTTCTGTAAAAGTACTTTGGCGTAACCACGATGTTGAGGAGGCTACGTGGGAGTTAGAAGATAGGATGATGATGGATTATCCCAATCTATTTGTGTAACCTTGTACCAATTCTGGGACAGAATTTTTATAAGGGGGGGGGGGAGGATGTAATACCCGAGAATTTCCATATCTTATTAAATGAATATACTATTAGAAATGAATATTTATTTGAATATAAATATTGATGTGTTGTGAAATGAATAATTCAACTAAGTTAAATTGAATTTATGCGAATGTGGATTGTGATGAGAATTGTGAAATGCCTTGTGTGGCATAGTGTGGAATGAGAAATTTTACTAAGTAAATTAAAAGAGGAATAATCATTAAGAGGAAGATTAATTGTGTATGATTACGTGATTCCATATGAGGAGTAAATACACTCTTAGATTAGCAATATCACTCATGTGGACATTAAGTCATGTCGTGTAAAACTATTATAACGATGGAGGTTGAAACTGGCTTGAAGCTAAACTAGTTTGGCACTGCCAAGGTACAACGCAACTGCGCCCTCCCAACAGTACAAACTAGCGCAGCTGCGCCAGTGATCAATTGTAGAAAATTAGTTTTTCTTTTGTAACAATGGAATGGAACACTTATGTAATATGTGTGGCATTAATAAAACCATATGATAGGAGTAAATTTTAATGACATGAGGTACTTAGTAGTACAATGAAATCCCATGTAGTTGTAATATAGAGATAATTAAAATATCTGTGTATTCTAGAAACTAGAAAAGAAATTAAATGTTTAAATAAACACTAATATTAAATAATATTATAGTGTGGTTATGTGAGTAGTAAAAATAATTATGGGGGATACCCGGATAATAATACCTAACTGCGTTATTTTATTGCGTGTATTTAATGTACATAGAATATATGATGTGAGTATAAAATTTGTTACACCCCCAAATTCGAGTACTTCATTCCCATAGGATTTGGTGTTCACTTGATAAAAACATTCATGTCTAACTACCCAATCATAATAAAAATTTAATAATAAACCTTCCCATTAAAGGATTACATTAATAAAAATCTCCCAGGTTATCTAACCTTCAAATACAAACATCATATGTAGAAAATTAAATAACTTCATTACAATAATTAAAATAAAGTCTGACAACACAATGTCAACATGTTTACAAGTCTTCAATACTTGTTCATCTTTCCTTTTCCTTTACTGGTGCTAGGTACATCGACCTTCTCAACTTTAGCTGTAATAGTTATATAAGCAAGAGTGAGCAAACAATGCTCACTTGAAATGACAATGAATAAACTTTACAACAATTGCCAAATAATAGGCTGAATAGAACTGAACATTATGATCTATTAATGATAATCAAAATTCTGAAATATACATCAGAGGGTCTTAAGACCACGAACTATGTCCATAGTTATAAGTAATCTTTTAACTTAAACTTTAACAGTCATAAGACTATAGGGACTTCTCGTACTTAGGGGGATCAGCCCTTCGTACAATGTATTGTACACAAACATTTCAACGCCATGCGTAAATTATCCCCTAATAATAGGGTTGTTCATCTCAGTATTTAGAATACAAGTCCGCACCAAAGTAAGTTTGGTTTGGATATATTTTAAGGTAATTTGGAATTCAACAAATATCAACTAAGGATTAGTTGAATAAAAAGGTAATCACATTATTCTATAGGATAAATGTAACGGGTCAAAATTATTGAGTCGTGATTCTGGGGGCAGAATCCTTTTAAGGGGGGAAAGATGTGACGAACGAGAATTTTGTAATTTAATTTTAATATTTATTGAATTAAATAAATATTTTTCGATGATTTAATTATTAGATTTAATAATTAATCGATGCAATTGTGGTAGATTAATTTAATTTTATGTGTTACATTTATTAAATTAATGTAGAGAATTTTTATAATTCAAGTATGTGATTATGTGAGCTTATTGAATTAAATGAAATAATTTAATTAAGCATGATGTTATTTAATTAATTTAATTATTAATTAGAGAATTAATAAATTGACATTATTTATTAATGAGATAATTGAATATATGATTATGTGAATTTACGAGTAATTATTATATTTTATTTAAAGTAAATTAAATAAAATATGAGATTTATTTTATAAAGAGGGTGACATTTTCAAACTATATGATAAAAGGTTTATTAAAATAATGAGTTTTGAACCTAGTTTGTTAGCCAAATGAGGCCTTAGGAGGAGTTGGGGACAGTTAAACCACGAATGGAATAACTGACCTCAACTCTGCGCTTAAAGGCTCAGTTGAGTTTAACTTACGTATTTTTAGAACCAGAGAGTTTTCAGAGAGAGTTGGAGAAATCTTTGAGAGAGATTGTGTGTACTGTGATTGAAATAGAGAGAATTGTCATCCTTATTCATCTACGCTTTGGGTAATCTCTTCTTTCCCAAATTCTATTTCTACGTCTTTTTAAAGTTTTCATAATTATGGCTTAAGTCCTCTGTAGAGTTTCTATGGTTGAATAGGGTAACAATTATGAGTATAAATGTAATCATAAGAGTAGCTTAACATGTTATATATATATATTGCATGATCCCATACCCTAAGTGTAGTAATCTGATGACTTGTTATTTCAAAATAAACAGAGTACGTGATTTGGCCATATGGCCTTATATGTGATAATTGATGTATTGATTATATATTATCCCTAAATTTTACACCCTTATATTATTGAGCATGTTAATACGAAGTGATCAAGCCTTAAACGAACGGATTCAGTGTTATAACGAATCCGTAGTGTTAAATTATATGTTTATGTTCGAAATCCTCAAGAACATCAAGAACAACCCATTTTTTTACATGATTTAATTCTGTGATTAAGTGTTTAAATGGTTAAAATCACTTTATATATATTGTATTATGAATATACATGAACTATAACTTGTGGGTATGTCTAATTTTGAGTAGAAAATAAGAAATTGGGAGAAATTGGCATGTTCTGCGATTTTTCGCGAACAGCCATTTCTGTGTCTGGTAAGCCGCGCCGCAGCGCCGGCTACCAGTTCATTTCCCGCGCGTCAGCGCCACCGTACCGTAGCGCCATGACTCGAGCCACGTCGCCACAGCGCCGCAGCGCCAAGGGCCCGGCCACAGCGCCACGGCGCCGCAGCGCGAATCCTTAGTTCATTAGTGGCGCCGCAGCGCCACTCCCTAGAAAATTCAGAAATGTATTTTTAAAATGTTTAAGTCTAACAATGTGTTAGTGGATTAATGTAATGAACATGTAAACATGTTATAGGTATAATGTGATATTAAAATAGATGTTTAACATGTAAATAACATAATTACATGTGATTTGAATTATTAAATTACATAATTAGTTTGGTAATTCACGAAGTACAAATGATGTGACAAAGTAAAAATTTGACTAAGTTTAGTAGAATAATTAAAGTAGTCAAAGAGAAAGAGTTTATAATGATTAGTTAATTTATAATTAACTGGTATTGTGTATATGAATGGTATGTAGGATTTAATTCAAAGAACGTGCTTAGTTAAAGTGTAATCTACGTATGAGGCAAGTATCCTATCCCTAACTCCATTCTATTGAGCAAGTTTATTTAAACTTAAACGTTACTTTTATGTCGAGCAAGTTTCCCTAACCCCACTTGTCATTATTGTTCAAGTTTATTATTTACCTTGAATAAATTATCCTTGTTATTATTCAAGTTCAAGCATAATATTAAAGATTAATTATCTTTCCAAAGCATGATTCAGTTATACAATAATTGTCCTATTGTATACTTTTGAGATTATTATTCTAATCAAATATCAATTATTGTTGAACCTTATTAGACTAGTGAACCTTATTGATTCAACTAGTCCATAGTTGATGAGCGTTCTAAATTTCAGAACCCTTGATGAAAGTATCCAAACCAAACTTCCTTTGGTGCGGACTCGAATGTCAAACTGAGATGAAAAACCCTGTATAGGGGATTAATTACGCTTTAGCGTTAAGATATTGTGCGCAGTATAGTACTAAGGGCTGATCCCCCTAAGCACGAGAAGAAGGTCCATAGTCTTATGACTGTTAAAGGTTTCAAGTATAATCCTTGATAACCTAGGACATAGTTCAAGGTCTTATGACCCTCAGAATTCTTTTGATTTTTGTTATTCATTCTTGATTCAAAAGTTGAGCTCTTATTCAGACGTCTTTGATTTATTCGCATGTTATTATACTGTTATTTCATTTTTATACTTATGGGCATTTGTGCTCACTCTTGCTTAATAATAACATTGCAGTTAAGAATGAAAGAAGCGATGAACCCTCCACTAGTAAGGGCAAGGGCAAAGTTAGCAAGTGATGAAGACTTGTTATTTTAATTGATGATGTATTTATGTTTAAGACTTATGTTGTTGTTTAAGACTTATTTGTTTAGAATTCTGCACAGATGTTTTAAGGTTAGAGTAACCTGGGATTTATTTATGATTCAGTTGATGTAACCCTTAAGGGAAGAGATTTTATTATGATTTCTATCTATTGTATGGTTTGATATTATTTATGGGTAGATAGATAGATGATGCTTGTACAATGAACACCAAATCCCGTGGAATCGAAGTACCCGGATTTGGGAGTGTCACAGGTTGGTATCAGAGCTGTAGGTTATGAACCTTAGGTGGGGGAAACAACCTTAGGTAGTAGCCTTATAGAAGAAGATAGTAATTGAAAACTCTTATCGAGTTCTAAGAAATGAATTTTTGTAATTCATTGAAGATAATAAAATACATTATGTGTTTATGTGTTAAGTATGCGTTAGATAGTATGACTTAGTAACTAAATCTTAAAATTTTATTGTCAGGATGACGAATGATGGAGAAGCTAGTCAAGCTGAGGGGGGACCCCATTTATCTATAGTACCTACTGAGGAGGGATCTCGTGTACTTGTAGGACCGACTGAGGAGGAGCCCCGAGACATTCATGTCGTTAGGGAGCAGCTGGTGCAGAGGGTTTCATCTCCATTGATCACCGTTGTTGGTCAGGAGCATGAACCTGAGATTGATCCTGAGGAGGAGTTTGATGAGGAGGAAGAAGAAGAGGAGTTACCACGGTTCACTGTTGATGCTGAGATGTATGACACACTATATGATCGTAACGTGGAGTTACAAGATGAGATTCAGGAATTAACTGAGCGAGCGACTGTTCAGCAGCCTACTTTAGAGGAGAAGAATAGAGAGATTGTGACCCTTCATACACGTTTAGGAAATGTGGAGTGGGATCTGGTTCATGAGAATGGTCAAACCGAAGATAAGACCGAGGAGATAGAGAAGCTGAAGAAGGAACTGAAGGAAACCTCCAGAAGACTGAAAATAGCAGAGGAAGGATGGGTAAGAGAATCACATCGAGCTGATCGTGCAGAAAATGATAGTTGTGCAAAGAAGGCAAAGCTTGAAGACACGTACGCCACACTTAATCATGCGATGGATGAGATTCAAGAGCGAGTGTTAAGGTACCCCATCCAGTTTGAAGGACTTCCATCGTATATGTTGGATCGCAGGACGATGTCTCGTATCATGAATGAGGAGCGTGGCAAGGCTATTTAGCACCTTGGAAGACAAGAATAGAATCTATTTATTTATGTGAAAGACTTATATAGTTTTATGTAAATTCCGATGTGTTTATGAACTAAGGAATATGTTAATATTTTAATGTTTTAAATCCTGTGGATTCTTTATTCCAGGATAGATGATGTAAATAGCAGTATGCTATAGTTTAATGTTAAAACTTTTTATTTGAATGAAAAGATATCAAGTTGTTTGAGATGATGTGTTAAGTGATATGTTAAATTGTTTAGTAATGTCTTAACTATGTAGAGAAATAAATAAAGTTCTAATAAACGTTTATTTAACAGAAAAATGCCGCCAAGGAGGAGACAGCAACGTCAACCGGCTCAGGAACAGTCAACCAATAATAACATTAACGCCAACGCTAATCCTGTTCAGCAGTTGGTGAATCTACTGGCTGGAGCAATGAATAACCAACCGCATGCTCCACCTAGCGCAACGTTTAAGGACTTCAAGGCGGTGGGACCGCCAGAGTTCAAAGGTTCCAAAAACCCGATCGAGGCTCAAACGTGGGTGATGGAAATGGAGAAGGTTTTCGACGTTGCTAGGGTTCGAGAAGATCAGAAGACCGCTTTTGCGACATTTATGCTGAAGTCTGAGGCTAGCTACTGGTGGCAGGCAAACAAGATGTGAAGAGGTGAAGGTGTAATTACGTGGGAGAGATTCAAAGAGATATTTTTCGTAATGTATTTCCCAGCTAGTTCGCAGAATCAGACGGAGGTGCAATTTCTGGAACTGAAACAGGGAAACATGAGCGTGCCTGAATACGCGGCTAAATTCGATGAGTTGGCAAGGTTTGCCCCGTATCAAGTACACACTGACGAGAGGAAAGCCAGACGATTCGAACAAGGACTGAAGCCTTGGGTATACAGTAAGGTATCAATGTTTCAACTTAACACGTTTGCGGGAGTTTTGGAAAAGGCCATTCTCGCGGAAGGAGGAAGTGATGCAGTGACTAAGTACAACCAAGAACAGAAAAAGAAAAAGAGTGAGAATGAAGGTAATAACAAGACTGGTGGAAGTAATACTGGGAATAATAATAATCAGAAAAGGAAGTGGACGGATAACTCGACAACTGGAAGTCAACACGGAGGGCAGAAAAAGAAGATAGAAGCATGTCCGACTTGCGGCAAGGCACATCTAGGAGTTTATTTGAAGGGAAAGAGAGTGTGCTACAATTATGGTCAGGAAGGCCACATAGCACCAAATTGTCCAAACCCAAAGAAGGGTGCTTGTTTCAACTGTGGTTCGAAAGATCATTTAGCAAGAGACTGTCCCAAGAAGGGATCGGGAGGATCAGGACAAGTAGGAAACCGGAGAAATAGCAGTGGAAATACCTTAACCATCACTGGACCACCTGCAACAAACTGACCAACCGCCAGAACTTTCAATATGACGGTGCAGGATGCAATCCAGTCTCGTGAAGTGGTGTCAGGTATCATTCCGATCAATGAAATTAATACTTACGTTTTATTTGATTCGGGTGCTACTTGTTCCTTTATATCCGAAGACTTTGCTAATAGTTTAGATTTGCTTATGGATGAATTGGATTACCCCATGAACATAGAAATTGCGAATAGAGAAATAATCCTTGTTAAGTACGTGTTTAAGAACTGTAGGGTGGATATTAAGGGTAATATCATGAACGTAGATCTTATCCCTATTCAATTGGGGGAATTCGACGTTATATTGGGTATGGATTGGCTATCCAATTATGGGGCAATAATTGACTGCCAAAAGAAGCGTATTAACCTTATGACTCCGTCAAAGGTTGTGTTTTATGGTAGCAAGTCGCCTAGACAAGCGAGTTGTCTGACGATGTTGCAGGCCAGGAAGTTATTAAGACAAGGCTGTGTAGGATATTTAGCTTACATAGTCGACAGTCGAAAAGAGATCCCGAAGGTAGAGGAGATACCGATTGTGAGGGACTTCGTCGATGTATTTCCAGACGATTTGCCAGGACTTCCACCAGATAGAGAAGTAGACTTTGTGATTGATTTGGCGCCCAGAACTGCTCCAATATCGAAGGCACCATACCGAATGGCGCCAGTAGAGATGAAGAAATTAATGGTACAACTACAAGAATTGTTGGACAAAAAGTACATTCAACCGAGCGTATCGCCGTGGGGAGCACCGGTGTTGTTCGTGAAAAAGAAGGACGGATCGATGAGGCTCTGCATTGACTACAGAGAATTAAATAAGGTCACGATTAAGAACAGATATCCATTACCGAGGATCGATGATCTGTTTGATCAATTGAAGGGAGCAAAATACTTTTCTAAGATTGACTTGAGGAGTGGTTATCACCAACTGAAGGTGAGGCCAGAGGATGTACCGAAGACAGCGTTCCGAACGCGATATGGTCATTATGAGTTTTTAGTAATGTCGTTTGGTCTTACGAATGCTCCTGCAGCATTTATGGGACTAATGAATGGTGTATTCAAGCCGTTTTTGGACAAATTCGTGGTGGTATTTATAGACGACATTTTGGTATATTCCAAAACCAAAGAGGAACATGAAGAACACTTGAGGTTAACATTGGAAGTATTGAGAAGGGAGAAGTTGTATGCTAAGTTTTCGAAATGCGAATTCTGGATCGAGAGAGTACAATTTCTTGGTCACGTAATCGATAAAGATGGAATTTCGGTAGATCCATCCAAAGTAGAAGCTGTAGTTAACTGGGATCAACCAAGAATGCCGTCAGAAGTAAGAAGTTTTCTTGGATTAGCAGGATATTATAGAAGATTCATACAAGATTTTTCTAAGATCGCAACTCCGTTAACGAATTTAACTCGAAAAGCTGTGAAATTTGTTTGGACGGAGAAGTGAGAGGAGAGTTTTCAAGAATTAAAGAAGAGGTTGAGTACAGCGCCTGTGTTATCTCTTCCGGATGATAGAGGAAATTTTGTTGTTTTTAGCGATGCGTCACATAAAGGACTTGGTTGTGTGCTGATGCAAAACGGTAAAGTCATTGCGTATGCGTCACGGCAGTTGAAGGATTACGAGAAGGGTTACCCAACCCATGATTTGGAGTTAGCTGCAGTTGTTTTTTCTTTGAAAATTTGGAGGCACTATCTATACGGGGAAAAGTGTGAAATATATACGGACCACAAGAGTCTGAAATATATTTTTACACAGAAAGATTTGAATATGCGTCAAAGAAGATGGTTAGAATTAATCAAGGATTATGACTGCGAGATTTTATACCATCCGGGTAAGGCTAATGTAGTTGCCGACGCCTTAAGTAGAAAGGGTCGTGAGAAATTGATAATGTTGACTGCTCAGGAGGAGCTAATTGCAGATATGGAGAAACTGGAGTTAGAAGTGAAGTATCCTATGGAGATTGATGAGAAGCTATTTCAGTTGCAATCTGGTTCAACTTTACTAGATAGAGTGAAGGAGGCTCAGCTTCAGGATGATGAATGTAAAAAGGTAACATCGAAGATATCTGAAGGAACCGAACCAAGATTTAAAATGTTTAAGGAAGGAATATTGAGATTTGAAAGCAGAATTTGGGTTCTGCCAGTACAAGAAATTAAGGAAGAAATTTTGAGTAAGGCTCATAGTTCAAGATATTCGATTCACCCTGGTAGTACAAAAATGTACCAACATCTTTGACAACATTTCTGGTGGCCGAATTTGAAACGTGATGTTGCAGAATGTGTTGCCAAATGCCTGACATGTCAGAAAGTTAAAGCAGAACATCAAAGACCGAGTGGATTGCTACAACCGTTGGAGATCCCAGAATGGAAATGGGAACATATTACGATGAACTTCGTGGTTGGCCTCCAGACGACTCAGAAAGGCTACGACGCAGTATGGGTTATCGTTGACCGACTGACGAAATCTGCGCACTTCCTTCCTATCAAAATCAGATTTAACTTAGATCAGTTGGCAAGATTATATGTGAAAGAGATTGTTTCGAGGCACGGAGTGCCGGTGTCTATTGTTTCCGATAGGGATCCGCGCTTCACATCAAATTTCTGGAAACGTCTTCAGGAATGCATGGATACACAACTGCGAATGAGTACAGCTTACCACCCTCAAACAGACGGACAGAGCGAACGAACGATTCAAACACTGGAAGATATGTTACGAGCCTGTGTAATGGACTTCAAAGGAAATTGGGATGATCACCTACCGTTGGTAGAGTTCGGCTACAACAACAGTTACCACGCTAGTATTGGTATGCCGCCTTACGAAGCGTTATACGGTAGAAAGTGCAGAACTCCGCTTTATTAGGATGAAGTTGGTGAAAGACAATTGCTAGGGCCAGAATTGGTACAGCAGACGGCATAAATAGTCAAAGTGATCCGAGCACGACTGGTAGCAGCTCAAGATCGACAGAAGAAATACGCTGATCCACATCGTAAAAATATCGAGTTTGAACCAGGTAGTTATGTTTTCTTGAAGGTCTCTCCCTGAAAAGGAAAGATCAGGTTCGGAAAGAAAGGAAAATTGAGCGCAAGATTTATTGGACCCTTTGAGGTACTGCGAAGAATTGGAGAAGTTACGTATGAGGTAGCATTACCTCCAGCACTCGAGAATATCCACAATGTCTTCTATGTTTCTGTGTTACGACCTTACAAACCTGATTACAAGCATGTAATTGAATACGAACCCCTGCATTTTGAGAAAGACTTATCTTACGAAAAAATTCCTGTCCACATTGTCGACCGAAAAGAACAAGTTCTGAGAAATAAAGTTATACCTTCTGTTAAGGTAATTTAGAGGAACCACAATGCTGAAGAAGCTACGTGGGAACTCGAAAAGAATATGATGAAGAATTACCCTCATTTATTTACTTAATTATGTGTATGCGATTCTGGGGACAGAATCTTTGTAAGGGGGGAAGAATGTAACGGGTCGAAATTATTGAGTCGTGATTCTGGGGGCAGAATTCTTTTAAGGGGGGAAAGATGTGACGAACGAGAATTTTGTAATTTAATTTTAATATTTATTGAATTAAATAAATATTTTTCGATGATTTAATTATTAGATTTAATAATTAATCGATGCAATTGTGGTAGATTAATTTAATTTTATGTGTTACATTTATTAAATTAATGTAGAGAATTTTTATGATTCAAGTATGTGATTATGTGAGCTTATTGAATTAAATGAAATAATTTAATTAAGCATGATGTTATTTAATTAATTTAATTATTAATTAGAGAATTAATAAATTGACATTATTTATTAAGGAGATAATTGAATATATGATTATGTGAATTTACGAGTAATTATTATATTTTATTTAAAGTAAAATAAATAAAATATGGGATTTATTTTATAAAGAGGGTGACATTTTCAAACTATATGATAAAAAGTTTATTAAAATAATGAGTTTTGAACCTAGTTTGTTAGCCAAATGAGGCCTTAGGAGGAGTTGGGGACAGTTAAACCACGAATGGAATAACTGACCTCAACTCTGCGCTTAAAGGCTCAGTTGAGTTTAACTTACGTATTTTTAGAACCAGAGAGTTTTCAGAGAGAGTTGGAGAAATCTTTGAGAGAGATTGTGTGTACTGTGATTGAAATAGAGAGAATTGTCATCCTTACTCATCTACGCTTTGGGTAATATCTTCTTTTCCAAATTCTATTTCTACGTCTTTTTAAAGTTTTCATAATTATGGCTTAAGTCCTCTGTAGAGTTTCTATGGTTGAATAGGGTAACAATTATGAGTATAAATGTAATCATAAGAGTAGCTTAACATGTTTTATATATATATTGCATGATCCCATACCCTAAGTGTAGTAATCTGATGACTTGTTATTTCAAAATAAACAGAGTACGTGATTTGGCCATATGGCCTTATATGTGATAATTGATGTATTGATTATATATTATCCCTAAATTTTACACCCTTATATTATTGAGCATGTTAATACGAAGTGATCAAGCCTTAAACGAACGGATTCAGTGTTATAACGAATCCGTAGTGTTAAATTATATGTTTATGTTCGAAATCCTGAAGAACATCAAGAACAACCCATTTTTTTACATGATTTAATTCTGTGATTAAGTGTTTTAAATGGTTAAAATCACTTTATATATGTTGTATTATGAATATACATGAACTATAACTTGTGGGTATGTCTAATTTTGAGTAGAAAATAAGAAATTGGGAGAAATTGGCATGTTCTGCGATTTTTCGTGAACAGCCATTTCTGTGTTTGGTAAGCCGCGCCGCATCGCCGGCTACCAGTTAATTTCCCGCGCCGCAGCGCCACCGTGCCATAGCGCCATGACTCGAGCCACGGTGCCACAGCGCCGCAGCGCCAAGGGCCCGGCCACAGCGCCACGGCGCCGCAGCGCGAATCCTTAGTTCATTAGTGGCGCCGCAGCGCCACTCCCTAAAAAATTCAGAAATGTATTTTTAAAATGTTTAAGTCTAACAATGTGTTAGTGGATTAATGTAACGAACATGTAAACATGTTATAGGTATAATGTGATATTAAAATAGATGTTTAACATGTAAATAACATAATTACATGTGATTTGAATTATTAAATTACATAATTAGTTTGGTAATTCGCGAAGTACAAATGATGTGACAAAGTGAAAATTTGACTAAGTTTAGTCGAATAATTAAAGTAGTCAAAGAGAAAGAGTTTATAATGATTAGTTAATTTATAATTAACTGGTATTGTGTATGTGAAAGGTATGTAGGATTTAATTCAAAGAACGTGCTTAGTTAAAGTGTAATTTACGCATTAGGCAAGTATCCTATCCCTAACTCCATTCTATTGAGCAAGTTTATTTAAACTTAAACGTTACTTTTATGTCGAGCAAGAAGTTTCCCTAACCCCACTTGTCATTATTGTTCAAGTTTATTATTTACCTTGAATAAAGTATCCTTGTTATTATTCAAGTTCAAGCATGGTATTAAAGATTAATTATCTTTCCAAAGCATGATTCAGTTATATAATAATTGTCCTATTGTATACTTTTGAGATTATTATTCTAATCAAATATCAATTATTGTTGAACCTTATTAGACTAGTGAACCTTATTGATTCAACTAGTCCATAGTTGATGAGCGTTCTAAATTTCAGAACCCTTGATGAAAGTATCCAAACCAAACTTCCTTTGGTGCGGACTCGAATGTCAAACTGAGATGAACAACCCTGTATAGGGGATTAATTACGCTTTAGCGTTAAGATATTGTGCACAGTATGATACTAAGGGCTGATCCCCCTAAGTACGAGAAGAAGGTCCATAGTCTTATGACTGTTAAAGGTTTCAAGTATAATCCTTGATAACCTAGGACATAGTTCAAGGTCTTATGACCCTCAGAATTCTTTTAATTTTTGTTATTCATTCTTGATTCAAAAGTTGAGCTCTTATTCAGACGTCTTTGATTTATTCGCATTTTATTATATTGTTATTTCATTTTTATACTTGTGGGCATTTGTGCTCACTCTTGCTTAATAATAACATTGCAGTTAAGAATGAAAGAAGCGATGAACCCTCCACTAGTAAGGGCAAGGGCAAAGTTAGCAAGTGATGACGACTTGTTATTTTAATTGATGATGTATTTATGTTTAAGACTTATGTTGTTGTTTAAGACTTATTTGTTTAGAATTTTGCACAGATGTTTTAAGGTTAGAGTAACCTGGGATTTATTTATGATTCAGTTGATGTAACCCTTAAGGGAAGAGATTTTATTATGATTTCTATCTATTGTATAGTTTGATATTATTTATGGGTAGATAGATAGATGATGCTTGTACAGTGAACACCAAATCCCGTGGAATCGAAGTACCCGGATTTGGGGGTGTCACAATAAATCATAAGTGAATCAACATTGTATACTAAGGTCATGCTTTAAGAATAATCTAAGAGCATAAGCGTTGAATAACATAACAGACCTTGCTTGAACAATATTAAGCTAATGTTATTTTGATTTGAATACTGAGCATGCATAGAAATAGTAAATTGAATGATAAAACGTGTTCAATAGTAATGTATCAGAATGTAGAACTTGCATGCTAAATAACAAGTTAAAGATTATAGAAACTTGTTCAACATAAGAATAAGGTTTAGGAAACTTGCACAATATAATTAAGGTTAAAAACTTGCTCAATGAAAGTAAACTTGTTGAACAAAAGTGTAGAGTTAGAAAACTTGTCTTGCGTGTAGGCTAAACCGTAATAGTTTGATTCATAATATCCTAATCACATATCATTAGGATACAATTAGTCACTGCAGATACTCTGTATACAAATACGTACCTATTTCATGTATGGCTTAATTTTTAACCATATAATCAAGTTACATCAATAAAATGATAATAACACTCGTTAAGTATTAACAATATGCTCATTCATAGCACTATAATAACACAATTACATTTTTTAACAGTTATAATATTGCATTATATTAGCATTTATAGAATTCGTACAAAAGAAAAATCATTCCTGGCCCTACTGCTAACCGGCGTTGCGGCGCGGCGTTGGCGCAGCAGCGCGAATCATAGGCCACTGGCAAGCGCTGCGGCACGAAGTTGGCGCTGCGACGCGGGGTTTGGGGTTGTGACACTGATTTTGGCGCTAAGGCGCTGAACTTATAGAAACTGAGCACGAAGAACATAACAAAACTAATTTCTGTCTATTTAGCAGTTCAATTAACACGTATAACTTAGGTAATTTACACATAAACATTACCCATCATATATATATATATATATATATATATATATATATATATATATATATATATATATATATACTGATTTCAAAACAACTAAACCACAATTTTAGAAAATTAATTTGTATGCCATAGTTTAAACAAAAACTTCATTTTTGATATTTGTTTGACACAGTGAACATGGTAACCATAATTATACACCAACTTGATTCCTTTGAGCTATGTTATCTTTATTTCTTACTCAATTAACATATTCAAGGTTAAATTTATCTATTAGTTCACAAACAAATATAAATTTTGGTATTCCTACAAGCCATGTTTATACATATATTTACTATAAACAGTGTTCTTCCTTTTTAAACGAAATTAGCATACAATTCCTTACCTAAACATAAACTCTAGCATTACAATTACTTACAATTGCAATAATTCAGTTTATACCACAATTGAAGAGCATTTGGATTTCACAGAGGACAGAGAAGACATAACGTAAAACATATTAAAACATATATGTTAAGATTATGTAACATACCTTCAATTTGCTCAGACAGTCCTTGCTAAACACCACAGATAATTGTAACTTCACAGACTCCTCTCAACTCGCTCTATTCTCTCTCAACCTTCTTTTTCTTTTCTTTTCTCTGTAACTTTCTTCTTAGGCTTAGGTTTAGACCAAATACACTATACGTAATATTAATATAAAACCAACACCCGCTTTTCAAATGTTTAAAAACTGACGTTATATTAAATATACTAATAAGTTATCGGTTACCAAAAATTAATATATACATATATATATTATGTATATTTTATTTATTTAATTTATATTATTAATAATTTAAAATTCAAAAATTCAAAAGCCATAAGGCTGCGTTTGGCAAAACTCTTTAAAAAAAATTAAAGACTTAATATCTTTAAGCCTTGTTTGGCAAAACTAAATTAAACTCTTTTAATTTATTTTAATAACTCCTTTATAGCATAGTTATTTGTCACACCTTTATTACTAAATTAAATAAAAATATTATAATAATTTATTTAATCACTATAAACTCTCTAACTTAATTATTAAATTAAATTAGAATGTTATCTCATAATAATTAATTTCCTTAACTCCTTAATTATTTATTTAACCAATAATTAACCAAATCAAATCAAATCAAATTAAACAAATATTTATTCAATGATAAACACATCCATTAAATATTTATATAATTCAATAAGTATTTAAAAATTACAATTAAAATTCTGGATTGTTACATCCTTCCCTCCTTACAAGGATTCTGTCCCCAGAATCACAATTTCAACTCAAACAAATGATTCATCACATTCTTCCCTACTTACAAAGATTTTGTCCCCAGAATCAAAGACACATATCAAACAAACAACTCAGGATAATCTTTCATCATTTTATCTTCGAGTTCCCACGTAGCTTCTTCAGTATTGTGGTTCCTCCATATCACCTTCACGGAAGGTATAACTTTATTCCTGAGCACTTGTTTTTTCCTGTCAACTATCTGGATAGGAACCTCTTCATAAGACAAGTCTTTATCGAACTGTAATGGTTCGTACTCGATCACATGCTTTTAATCAGGTTTATACGGTCGTAACACCGAAACATGAAAAACATTGTGAACGTTTTTCAACTCTGGAGGTAGAGCTACCTCGTAAGCCACCTCTCCTACTCTTCACAGCACTTCAAAGGGTCCAATAAACCTCGGGCTTAGCTTTCCTTTTTACCAAAATAAATTTTCCCCTTCCAAGGAGAAACTTTTAAGAACACGAAATTTCCTACGTCGAATGCACGATCTTGTCTGTGTTGATCAACATACTTCTTCTGTCCGTCTTGAGCAGCTACCAATCTTGTTCTGATGAGTTTGACAATCTCAGCAGTTTGTTGTACCAGTTCTGGTCCTAATAGTTCACATTCATCATCCTAGCACAGTGGAATTCTGCACCTTCTGCCGTATAATGCTTCGTAAGGCGGCATGCCGATGCTTATGTAGTAACTGTTGTCGTAGAAAAATTCTACCAATGGTAAATGTTCATCCCAGCTTCCTTTGAAATCCATGATGCATGCTCTAAGCATATCTTCCAATGTCTGGATTGTTCATTCGCTTTGGCCATCTGTTTGTGGATGATATGCCGTACTCATTCTTAACTGTGTTCCCATGCATTCTTGTAGTCTCTTCCAAAAGTGTGACGTGAATCGCGGATCTCTATCTGACACAATTGACACTGGCACTCCATGTCTCGAAACGATCTCTTTGACATATAACCTTGCCAACTGATCAAGATTGAACCTAATCTTTATTGGCAAAAAGTGTGCTGATTTCGTCAGTCTATCCACTATCACCCAAATCGCATCGCATCCTCTCTGAGTAGTTGGAAGACCCACCACAAAATTCATTGTAATGTGTTCCCACTTCCATTCTAGTATTTTCAACGGTTGGAGTAATCCGCTTGGTCTTTGATGCTCGACCTTGACTCTTTGACATGTCAAACATTTCACAACACATTCTACAACATCTCTTTTCATGTTTGGCCACCAAAAATATCATCATAAATCTTGATACATCTCCGTACTTCCTAGATGAATCAAGTATCTTGAATTATGAGCTTCGATCAAGATTTCGTCTTTAATCTCTGGTACTGCTGGAACCCAAATTCTTCCCTCGAACCTTAGTAGTCCTTCGATATCGATCTTATATTTCACATCACTATCCTCAACCACTTTCTCTTTGATTTTTCCATATTCTTCATCTTGTAGTTGACCATTCTTAACTTTGTCCACCAAAGTTGGACTAACTTCTATCTGAAATAGTTGTTCATCGGATTCTTTTAGAAATTTTATTTCCAACTCTAGCTTTGCCATTGCTGAAATAAGCTCCTCCTGAGTGGTTATCAGCATTAACGTTTCCTGACATTTCCTGCTTAAAGTATCTGCAATCATATTCGCTTTGTCCGGATGATAAAAGATCTCACAATCATAATCTTTTATTAATTCCATCCATCTCCTTTGATGCATGTTCATGTCCTTCTGAGTGAAAATATACTTCAGACTCTTATGGTCTGTATGTATCTCACATTTCTCTCTATAGAGATAGTGTCTCCATATCTTCAGAGCAAATACCACTGCAGCCAACTCTAAATCATGAGTCAGATACCCTTTCTCATATTCCTTCAGCTGCCTTGATCCATATGCAATAACTTTGCCGTTCTGCAGAAGGACACATCCTAATCCTTTATGTGATGCATCACTATACACCACAAAGTTCCCTGTATTATCTGGTAATAACAACATAGGTGTTATACTTAACTTCTTCTTCAAGTCTTGAAAACTTTCTTCACACTTTTCTGTCCAAACAAATTTTATAGCTTTCCTTGTCAAATTTGTTAATGGAGTGGCTATCTTGGAAAAATCTTGAATAAACCATCGATAATAACTGACCAGTCCCAAGAAACTCCTCACTTCTGATGGTGTCCTTAGTTGTTCCCAATTGATTACAGCTTCAACTTTTGATGGATCCACTGAAATTCCTTCTTTGTCAATCACATGACCCAAAAATTGTACACGATCTAGCCAAAATTCACACTTAGAGAATTTCACATATAACTTTTCCTTTCTTAATGTCTCTAACGTCAAACGTAAATGTTCCATGTGTTCTTATTGATATTTGGAGTACACCAGAATGTCATCGATAAATACCACCACAAACTTGTCTAAGAATGGTTTAAACACCCTGTTCATGAAATCCATGAATGCACCAGGGGCATTGGTCAAACCAAAAGACATTACCAAAAACTCGTAATGTCCATACCGAGTTCTGAATGTCGTTCTAGGTATATCCTCCTTCCTTCCCTTCAATTGATGATAGCCACTTCTCAAATTTATTTTCGAGAAGTATCTAGCACCCTTCAATTGATCAAACAAGTCATCTATTCAAGGCAACGTATATTTATTCTTAATAGTGACTTTGTTTAATTTCCTATAATCAATGCAAAGATGCATTGACCCATCCTTCTTCTTTACGAATAACACCGGTGCTCCCCACGATGACACACTCGGCTGAATGAATTTCTTGTCTACCAGCTCTTGTAGTTGTACTATCAGTTCCTTCATCTCTACAGGAGCCATTCTGTACGGGGCCTTCGATATCGGAGCGGTTCCTGGCGCTAAGTCAACACGAGCTCAATCTCTCGATCAGGCAGAAGTCCTGGCAAATCCTCTGGAAACACATCTACAAATTCCTTAACTACTGGTATCTCTTCCACTTTCACTCCTTTCTTCTAAGTATCGACTGTGTAAGCTAAATAACCCACACAACCCTGACTCAATAATTTCTTGGCTTGCATAATCGTCAGACATCTCGCATGTCTAGGCGATTTGCTACCATAGAAAACTACCTTTGATGGAGTCATAAGGTTTACACATTTCTTTTGGTAATCAATTATCGCTCTATAATTGAACAGTCAATCCATTCCCAATATAACATCAAACTCTCCAAGTCTTATCGGAATTAAATCTACCATCATGATATTTCCCTTAATGTTCACCCTACAGTTCTTATATATGAACCTAACAGGAATTACTTCCTTATTCACAATTTCTATGTTTAAAGGGAAATTCAATTCATCACTACGTAATCCTAACCTCTTAGCAAATTCATCAGATATAAACGAGCCAGTAGCACCTGAATCAAATAATACATAAGCATCAATATCATTGATTGGGATAATACCTGACACAACATCTTTTGATTGCACAACATCTTGCATAGTCATGTTGAAGGTTCTGGCTGTGGGTTTATTTGATGTCGTTGGTCCAACAATGGTCCATGTACCTCCATTGCTCCTGTTGTCTCTCCAGCTTTCTTCTTAGGGCACTTACGAGCAAAATGATTCTTTGACCTGCACGTGAAGCAAACGTTCTTCTTGGGTTGATTGCAATTTGGGATGATGTGACCTTCCTGGCCACAGTTAAAGCATACAAATTTTCCCATTAAGCAAATACCCTTGTGAAACTTCTCGCATGTAGCACATGCTTCGAACTTCCTATTCTGCTGGTTACCCTGCTGATTTCCAGCACTCACATTTCCATTCCATTCCTCTTCAGGTTATTGTTACCATTTCCATTACCACCACCACCATTCTTAACCTCGCCTTCATTATTCTTCTTTCTCTGCTCCTGATTGAACCTTGTTACTGCCTCGCCTCCACCTTCAGCGAGAATTGCCTTCTCCATTACTGCTATAAATGTCTTCAGCTGGAACAGGGAGACCATACTGTATAACTAGGGTTTCAGTCCCTGTTCACACCTCTTAGCCTTGCGTTCATCTATGTTGATTTGATATGGCGCAAACCTCGCCAGCTCATTAAATTTTGAGGCATATTCTGACACCGTCATTGATCCCTGCTTCAGTTCTAAAAACTGCACCTCCATCTGATTCTTCGAACTCTCTGGGAAATAAGTCTCGAAGAATATCTCCTTAAACCTATCCCAAGTCGTAACACCTTGTCCTCCTCGAGTTTTATTGGCTTATAGCCAATAACTAGCCTCTGCTTTCAACATAAATGTTGCAAAAGCAGTCTTTTGATTCTCCCCTACTTTTGCAACATCGAACACCTTCTCTATCTCCATGATCCAGGTCTGTGCCTCAACTAGATTCATGGACCCACAGAATTCTGGTGGTCCAACCGCCTTTAAGTCCTTAAATGTCACAGCTTGATTCTGCGGTTGATTCTGCAGTGCACCCGTCAGTAACGTCAGTAGCTACTGAACTGGGTTAGCCTCAGCATTGTCGTTATTGGTAGATCCCTTAGGGTTCCTCTGTCATGGTTGACGTCTTGGAGGCATTTTCTGTTAAAATATACTCATTAGATTATTACTCATTTCGTTTAAGTATTTTCTACTTAACTTACACCCCATAAAAAATCATCACATAACACATAACACTTTGAATAAAATAAAATAAAATAATAACTTTTATTCATTCATAATCTTTTTGAAAACATAAAAACAATAGCATCTCTGCTATTTACATTACTTTCTTGAACTACTAAAGTTTCAGGATAACTTCAACATCATATCCCATTGATTACATATCACTAGGAATTTACATATTATTTAACATATTATTAATCACATATCAGGTACATTCCCTACGATGTCCTACTAAGATACTGTGTAGCCTTACGACGCTCTTTCTCCATAATCCGGAACATTGTTCGGCGATCTAATGTGTATGATGGCAGCGTCTCGAACTGAATCGGATAACCCATGACCCGATCTTGAGCTCCATTGATTACGGTGTTAAATACGTTATTCATCTCCTCCATCTTCATCCTCTTTGCTTGTGTGTCTCTCTTTGCTATCCCAGCTCATTGATAAGCTTCCTCATACGCGTCTTCGCCTCTTGCCCTCTTAGTAGATTCCTCCTTTAACTTGTTCTTCAGCTCTACAATCTCCGCTATCATTTGTTCATTCTCTTCTTCAGTGTGGACCAGCTTCCCTTTAACATTATTCAGACGTTCCTCTCGATCTTGGATCGCATCGTCCTTCTGTGCCATCGAGGTCT